>CM060918.1:516395927-516995927 GCA_030737875.1 Allium sativum
AAATTACGATTTTTAAAACTAAATATGTCAAAATTACGAAAATGCCCTTCATATTGAAAAAAGTGAAAACAATAATAAATTTAAAAAAATCCAGAAAATTATAAAAAAATAATAATTTTTTATACTTTTCATTTTGTAATTTTCTGAATTTTTTTCACTTTTTTCTACTTTTCCAAAATAAAGGGTATTTTCGTAATTTTAGCATTTTTAGCTTTAAAAATCCTTATTTTTAAGTAATTCTTTTTTTTACTTTTCATTTTGTAATTTCCTGGATTTTCTGAAATTTTTTCATTTTTTTCACTTTTTCAAATATGAAGGGCATTTTCGTAATTTTACCATTTTTAGCTTTAAAAATCGTTATTTTAAAATAATTCTTTTTTTACTTTTCATTCCGTAATTTTCTGGATTTTTTCATTTTTTTCACTTTTTCAAATATGAAGGGCATTTTCGTAATTTTGGTCCTTTTAGCTTTAAAAATCATTATTTTCAAATAATTCTTTTATTACTTTTCATTTCATAATTTTCTGGATTTTTTGAAATTTTTTTCATTTTTCCAATATGAAGGGTATTTTCGTAATTTTGGTCCTTTTAGCTTTAAAAATCATTATTTTTGAATAATTCTTTTATTGCTTTTCATTTCATAATTTTCTGGATTTTATGAATTTTTTTCATATTTTTCAAAATAAAGGGTATTTTCGTAATTTTGGCATGTTTAGCTTTAAAAATCGTTATTTTAAAGTAATATTTTTTAATATGTGGGTTAAATGGGTAACCCACATAATATGTGGGTTGGGTCAGGTAAAACATTATGGTAAAATGGTCAAAATAAGAGGGTTGCAAAAGGATAGGGTCAAAATTTACTTGATCCTTATACGACCCTAAATGACCCATTTGACACCCCTTCCTGTAATAGAATTGACAGATTTGGTTGGGACACACAACAGCGCGCTTTCCATTTGCAGTAACCCATTACGACATATTTACGTGAAATCACATGAAATCATTAACAATTCAGAACAACAGAGCTGCATATATATCCATGTGGAGTGCAGTTAAAGTTACAATGATTGATTTAATCTTTTTGAACTGTCACATTGGTGGAGAACGTAAGTAGCTGCTTGTTTGAATCGTTTCCAGGGATAATTACAGCAAATTTGCCTTCTTCTATGCTCTTTTCGGTGGTATTTCTGCTGTTAGCTTCCAAATAAAGCCAACATGATCAGTTTTTTAATTGCTCAGGTCTTTTTCCTCGTGTAATCTCACACACTTTCACAAACTCAGGCAATCAAATTGGTACAACATATAATAAATTAAGGGTTTGAAAGAAGAAGCTGTCTGCCTCATGATGCAAATTAATTTTGTTCGCTAATCTTTAGTATGCTTTGATGTAAAGAGCTTTTTGCCTAGATTTCCTAATTGGTTTACAGCTTTAACCCCTAATTAAACAATTATCTATGTTGTAATTAAATAGTTCACTGGGCACAAAAACAAAGTGCTGTTTTTCTTTATTATCCTAAAGAGTACTACTCAGCATGTACCATGTGCACTCGTAAACTAATTAGCTCATCACTAGATATTCTTTATTCTTTAGTTTATAGATGTTTACCATATAATGTAACAAAAATAAAGTAGGTTAAAGAATCTTTGTATATGTATCACTGCATTAGAATAGCTATATTACTTCTACATACATTGCATTTGCACCTAACATCATTTGTTATTAAGCAACTAAACTTTGATAGCCATCACTTAATGTCATCATCCAATGTACTTATCGACGATTATTTTCTTTACAATTTTTTTTAAGAATGGAAATAACATTTAAATCATAGATTTACATGTCATTGAATTATATACATATCGAAGACAAATGTCTACTTTTGTAAAACATGTATGACAGTGGATTTTAAGAGACTTTAAAATGCTTAAACACACAACGTTTGCTATAAATTTATTAATGTCAAATGTTTGTTAGTTTATAGGTACTTTACTACGTAAACAAGCGTTTAATTTATTATCTAAATGTGCTCAAAACGCATGCGTAGAAGACCTCCTACATAAAAAGGTATACTTTGATGCCTTTAAAATAGAAAAGTAAGAACACCAATATAGGTACAATAATAAATATTTTCATGGTCGACGCTAAGGAATTAGTATATATTAGCTATACATTGCTCAAGTTATAGGTTAATGGCAAATGGATACAAGAAATCACTGATTTCCATTTTAACATCTATATAACTAATTGATATTATATCGGTAGTCGTTGTTATATGATAACTTGTAGTTGATCAACTTCAGTATTAAGTTATAGCAATTAAGGACTTATCAAAGGAGAAACAGATACAATATTAGATGTATCACAAGCTTTAGCAAACAACCAACAGGAGAAATAAACATGAAGCTTAGCACAATATAGAAAAGGCAGGAATTTTTGGTTTACTTTCCAGGGTTAATTAAACACTGATTCCAAATTAATTGATAAACTAGCACCAATATAATAATAAACCTAATAAAGAAGCAAACAAAGTTGAATGAGTTGGGAATAGAACCCACATGCTTGCCAACAGGAAATAAGTAAAGTTTAAATGATATATACATGCATGAGAGGTAATCGTGGCTAATGATTAGAATTAGATGAATGTTAAACAAATTATGCACCTAAAAACATTTGTTGTATACAACTGTTTGCTGGTTAATCTGAAAAATTAGGTCTCTCAGTTTAGCATGTGATGCTGTAATCATTCATGTTAACTCCTGTGATCATGTTATACAGCTAAACTTCCATTGGAAACACAGCCTAAAGTCACAACTATGCTTGTCAGTAATACATTCATGCACACATGCACAAGATGTGCGTTCAGTTGCACACTGCAGATTGCTACTGAAGCCAAGCTGTCATTTCCTAATGTAAATAAGTGCGGTTCACATAAACCACATTTTCAAGAACAACTTTAAATGGGACCAATTATAACAAGAATTACCTGTCTTCAGTAACCAACTCTATATATAATACCAGGTCCCTTATATTCTCTCATAACTGCATCATAGAAAATTCAATGGAAAACAGACTTCAGAGCATATTGCCATTGCCTTCAGATCCAAACAACACTCAATTATTCCTCAATTTCCTAAAGTCAAACAACCAAAGCTACCCAACTAACCTCAACATGGATGCGCAAATGTACCAGAAGCTTCAAGAACCGAACTTCTCAGACTGGCTTCAACTCAGCAACCATCTGAAAAGCTGCTCGGTCAATTCTCCTTCTGAAAAGCAAAATGCGAAATTATACAGAGGGGTTAGGCAAAGGCACTGGGGAAAATGGGTAGCAGAAATAAGACTTCCAAGAAATAGAACGCGTGTTTGGTTAGGCACATTCGAGAATGCCGAGAAGGCTGCAACGGCTTATGATATAGCTGCTTATAAGCTGCGAGGCGAACACGCACAGCTTAATTTCCCACATCATAAAGAGAAGTTAATCAAGGCGGTTAATGGATCACATTCGTCGATTATTTCTTTGTTAGAAGCGAAGTTGAAGTCATTTAGTGAGTCTTCATCTTCTTCTTCATCAAATGAAGTGGAGTTGTGTGATAGGAAGAGGAGGATTGTTGAAGGAAAAGATGAGGATGGAAGGAGGGACAAATATGGGAAAGGTAAGATGGTTAAAAAAGAAATTATTGAGGAGTCGGGCTTTGGGTGTTCTTCAGGAGAGATTGATGAGGTGTTGTTGAGTAGAATTCCTTCACTTGATATGGATACCATTTGGGATTCTCTTCCACTAGGACCATCATCAACAGATTCATTATGATTTTTTGTTTTTGTTCGTGTTTTTTTTTTTTTTTTTCTTTTCTTATTTGTCTCCTTCTTTTTATTACAATTTTTTTCGGACAAGGCTTATTGTTGGTAAAAGCTGATTGTTATGTTATCAAACGGTTGGCTGGTTTGGGCTAATTTAAAGTTTTTTGTATAACAATTCTGCCATGATTATGTATAAATCTTGCTTGCCTGGTATTTGCTTTCTGTTCTATCTACGGTTTTCATTCTGATTCATTACTCAAACTTCAGCTTTTGTTAATCAACATGAGCGTCATGTCGAGATTTGTGATACGCAAATCACAAAATTGTAGGCAACAATTTTTTTATGTGGATCCATTTTTGATGGAGATATTTGTTGCTACTTTTGTGGGATATTTGAATGTGAAGGCAAGAATTATTTGGTGTTTATCCAAATAGATATATTTGAGATATATGAGGATAATTTGGGTGACAAATTACTCTATAAAAGGCCTAGTTGATATCTTCATTATATGTGGTGGAAAAATTTGTCATTGTTCTTCATTATCTTTCTCCTCAAATTGTTTAGCCATTAGATATTCTCTACCTATTTCTCAATAAGGTTATTGATTCAAGTTGTGTTTGTTTAACGATAGTTGAGATCGGTTGTAAACAATATTTTGGTGAATCAATAAAGAGGGTGGTTGGGTGGAATATCGTGTGTTCATATTTCCGATATTTTTTTGTGTTGTTGTTTGTTATTCAATCACATTCATCTTCAAGTGATTGGGTGAAAAAGATTCATTTTGTTTTTGGGTGTTTTGTCAAAACTTCCGCTGTGCACAAAACCCCAACAGTTGGTATCGGAGCTCAGATCACCGCATAGATTGGAGTGTTTGTTGGATTGAAAAAAAAAATTTGATTTTTTGTTTGAAAAAAATTTGATTTTTTGATGTCGGAGATGATGACGTTGTCGAAGATGGCTATTTTGAATGAGAAGAATTGGGGTATATGGAAGCCGAAGATGGAGGACGTTCTATATCTCAATGATTTGCATGATCCCATTGATGGAAATGGGGAGAAGCCCTTGAATATGGATGAGGGAAAGTGGAAGAAAATGGACAAAAAGGCGATTGCGTTGATTCACCAATATTTGGATGATTCTGTGTTCCACCATGTGGCTAGTTGTGAATCCGCAAAGGCGTTGTGGGACATATTAGTATCGCTGTATGAGTCAAAGAGTGCTACAAGCAAGGCTTTTCTGGTTCGAAAGTTGGTGCAACTTCGATTAGATGAGGAGAAGTCTGTTCCAGAGCATTTGAACGAGTTTCAAGATGTCATCAATCAATTGGCAAACATGAAGGTCAATTTTGATGATGAGTTGCAGGCTCTTTTGTTGATGAGTTCTCTTTCGGAAAGCTGGGAGACTTTGGTTGTTTCATTGAGTAATTCCAATGCTAATGGAACTATCTCTTTGGAAACGGTTCGAAGCAGTCTTTTGAATGAGGAGCTAAGGAGAAAAGGATCGGAGTTGAAATCGGTTCAAACTGAGGCGATGGTAGCAAGGGACTCAGGTAAAGATACAAGGAAGAAGAAAGGTGCTATCTTTTGTCATTATTGTGGTAAGAAAGGCCATAAGCGCAATGATTGCTATTCATATATACGAGATATGAAGAAGAAGAAGGCGCAAGGTGATAATAATAGTGATGAGGCACAGGCAGACTTTGCTGAAGGTACCGAAGGCAATTCTTCATGTGATGTCCTACTTAGTGTTGTGGAGCCTTGGAAGATGGATTCAGGAACCAGTTTTCACATATGTCGAGATGTGAAAAGTTTTTCTTCGTATGAGAAGAGTGTTGGCATGATAAAGACGGCCAATGGAGTAGAGCTACCAATTTGTGGAGTTGGAGCTGTTAGGTTTCGGATGCATGATGGAGTGGAGAGAGAAGTTGCCGGTGTGAGGCACATACCCACTTGTTCGCATAACCTCATATCTCTCGGTCAGTTAGATCGCCGCAGTTGCACTTATGAGACTCGAGGTGGAGTTTTGAGAGTGAAGAAGGGTGGTCGTGTGATGATGCGAGGAGTTTTGGAGGAGGGGAACCTGTATAGTTTGGTCGGTTCAGTGGTCAACAGTGGAAGGCGGGTGACGGTTGAAGAACCTAGTCCACAGCAAGGTGGAGAGGTTAATATGGTCACTGCTGATGGTCCTAAGGTGGAGGATCATGGTATCAATAAGGGTCTAGATGTTGATGATGCTCGAGGGATCCCGGAGATGAAGAGATCATGTCAAGCGGAAGACGGATGTCGAGTTGTGAAATCCACAAAGACAAGATGGAGGTCTTTGTGGTATTACAAACGCTTTTGAAGATCGCTATTGGTGTGGTGCACGATGAGGGAGGTGCACCATTTGTGGGCGATGGTGGAGGTTTGTAATGATGTTAATTGAGAAAAGAAGGTTGAAAGTGAGAGCTAAGTTGGCTAGTGTTGAGTGGAGGAGATGTTGTGATTTGGTATCAAGGTGGAGTGTTGAGATTTGTGATACGCAAATCACAAAATTGTAGGCAACAAATTTTCTATGTGGATCCATTTTTGGTGGAGATATTTGTTTCTACTTTTGTGGATATTTGAAAGTGAAGGCAAGGATTATTTGGTGCTTATCCAAATAGATATATTTGAGACATATGGGGATAATTTGGGTGACAAGTTACTCTATAAAAGGCCTAGTTGATATCTTCATTATATGTGGTGGAAAAATTTGCCATTGTTCTTCATTATCTTTCTCCTCAAATTGTTTAGCCATTAGATATTCTCTACCTATTTCTCAATAAGGTTATTGATTCAAGTTGTATTTGTTTAACGATAGTTGAGATCGGTTGTAAACAATATTTTGGTGAATCAATAAAGAGGGTGGTTGGGTGGAATATCGTGTGTTCATAGTTCCGATATTTTTTTGTGTTGTTGTTTGTTATTCAATCACATTCATCTTCAAGTGATTGGGTGAAAAAGAATCATTTTGTTTTTGGGTGTTTTGTCAAAACTTCCGCTGCGCACAAAACCCCAACAGTTGGTATCGGAGCTCAGATCACCGCATAGCTTGGAGTGTTTGTTGGATTGAAAAAAAAATTTGATTTTTTGTTTGAATAAAATTTGATTTTTTGATGTCGGAGATGATGACGTTGTCGAAGATTGCTATTTTGAATGGGAGGAATTGGGGTATATAGAAGCCGAAGATGGAGGACGTTCTATATCTCAATGATTTGCATGATCCCATTGATGGAAATGGGGAGAAGCCCTCGAATATGGATGAGGGAAAGTGGAAGAAAATGGACAAAAAGGCGATTGCGTTGATTCGCCAATATTTGGATGATTATGTGTTCCACCATGTGGCTAGTTGTGAATCCGCAAAGGCGTTGTGGGACAAATTAGTATCGCTGTATGAGTCAAAGAGTGCTACAAGCAAGGCTTTTCTGGTTCGAAAGTTGGTGCAACTTCGATTAGATGAGGAGAAGTCTGTTCCAGAGCATTTGAACGAGTTTCAAGATGTCATCAATCAATTGGCAAACATGAAGGACAATTTTGATGATGAGTTGCAGGCTCTTTTGTTGATGAGTTCTCTTTCGGAAAGCTGGGAGACTTTGGTTGTTTCATTGAGTAATTCCAATGCTAATGGAACTATCTCTTTGGAAACGGTTCGAAGCAGTCTTTTGAATGAGGAGCTAAGGAGAAAAGGGTCGGAGTTGAAATCGGTTCAAACTGAGGCGATGGTAGCAAGGGACTCAGGTAAAGATACAAGGAAGAAGAAAGGTGCTATCTTTTGTCATTATTGTGGTAAGAAAGGCCACAAGCGCAATGATTGCTATTCATATATACGAGATATGAAGAAGAAGAAGGCGCAAGGTGATAATAATAGTGATGAGGCACAGGCAGACTTTGCTGAAGGTACCGAAAGCAATTCTTCATGTGATGTCCTACTTAGTGTTGTGGAGCCTTGGAAGATGGATTCAGGAGCCAGTTTTCACATATGTCGAGATGTGAAAAGTTTTTCTTCGTATGAGAAGAGTGTTGGCATGATAAAGACGGCCAATGGAGTAGAGCTACCAATTTGTGGAGTTGGAGCTGTTAGGTTTCGGATGCATGATGGAGTGGAGAGAGAAGTTGCCGGTGTGAGGCACATACCCACTTGTTCGCATAACCTCATATCTCTCGATCAGTTAGATCGCCGCGGTTGCACTTATGAGACTCGAGATGGAGTTTTGAGAGTGAAGAAGGGTGGTCGTGTGATAATGCGAGGAGTTTTGGAGGAGGGGAACCTATATAGTTTGGTCGGTTCAGTGGTCAACAGTGGAAGGCGGGTGACGGTTGAAGAACCTAGTCCACAGCAAGGTGGAGAGGTTAATATGGTCACTGCTGATGGTCCTAAGGTGGAGGATCATGGTATCGACAAGGGTCTAGATGTTGATGATGCTCGAGGGATCCCGGAGATGAAGAGATCATGTCAAGCGGAAGACGGATGTCGAGTTGTGAAATCCACAAAGACAAGATGGAGGTCTTTGTGGTATTACAAACGCTTTTGAAGATCGCTATTGGCGTGGTGCACGACGAGGGAGGTGCACCATTTGTGGGCGATGGTGGAGGTTTGTAATGATGTTAATTGATAAAAGAAGGTTGAAAGTGAGAGCTAAGTTGGTTAGTGTTGAGTGGAGGAGATGTTGTGATTTGGTATCAAGGTGGAGAGTTGAGATTTGGGATACGCAAATCACAAAATTGTAGGCAACAAATTTTCTATGTGGATCCATTTTTGGTGGAAATATTTGTTGCTACTTTTGTGGGATATTTGAAAGTGAAGGCAAGGATTATTTGGTGCTTATCCAAATAGATATATTTGAGATATATGAGGATAATTTGGGTGACAAATTACTCTATAAAAGGCCTAGTTGATATCTTCATTATATGTGGTGGAAAAATTTGCCATTGTTCTTCATTATCTTTCTCCTCAAATTGTTTAGCCATTAGATATTCTCTACCTATTTCTCAATAAGGTTATTGATTCAAGTTGTGTTTGTTTAACGATAGTTGAGATCGGTTGTAAACAATATTTTGGTGAATCAATAAAGAGGGTGGTTGGGTGGAATATCGTGTGTTCATATTTCCGATATTTTTTTGTGTTGTTGTTTGTTATTCAGTCACATTCATCTTCAAGTGATTGGGTGAAAAAGATTCATTTTGTTTTTGGGTGTTTTGTCAAAACTTCCGCTGCGCACAAAACCCCAACACGTCAAAGGCTAAACAAATTCAAATGTTGCATGTGGAAACTGATTGTTTTAGATGATTAACAGAAAGCTCAGGAAGTTAACCATGATCTCACTCACTTTTTTTCTTTTTCTTATAGAAATTGAATGCTTACATATACAAGTTTGGTAGTGTATACTATACTACCATGGCAAGGGGGTCGAACGAATCGAACCCATGATCAATTATATCCTGACCCAATGTTGAGTTTTTGTGATATTAAAATCACATGCTGGCAGAAACTAATGTCAGACATCTCACATGTTTGGCCAAACGTCTGGCCAGACATGGAGAATTTCAAGGAGCACGGCCAGACGCCTAAGTCGACGTATTATTGATCTGAACCCGGTCTTTCTGAGATATATCCCGCAGTTTTTGAATGGGCTGATTATTTAATGACGTGGATTAATTAGGCCATTTATATAATATCTAATTTTCATCATTCTAAGATGTGGAAAATTTAAGAATTAGGATTGAGAGAAATTATTCTTATTTAGTGCTGACAGAAGCAGTTTGTGCCATTGTACTTCATTGTCTTTTCTCATTTAATATTTTAGCCATATAGGTATTCTTTCTATTTCTCAATTTGGTCATTGATTCAGTTGTAATTTATTTTGGGTTTATTCCATCAATGTAAACATAATTCACTATGTGAATCTATAAAGTGGATGGTTGGATGGAATATCTTATGTTTGTATTTAATTTCATATCGGTGTTGTTATTCTATCAAAATTATCTCTTTGTAATTGGATGAATAAGATCCTATTAGATAATTCACTTCTGCATAAGGCACATATCTCCACAACTGTTGGTACCGGAGTTAGATCATCTCAAAACTTATATTGATTTTGAGTTTGAAAAAAAATCAATTTTTATGTCAAATATGATGTCGTTTACGAAGATGATTACTTTTTATGGAAGAAACTGAAGGATTTGAAAGCCTAAGATGGAGGATATTCTACATCTCAATGATTTTCGTTACCCGAATGATAGAGGTGGGAAGAAACCCTCTGACATGGTTGAGGGTAGGGATGGCAATGGAGTGGGGCGGGCGCGGGTAGTACCACCCCATTACCCGCCCCGTTGGGTGATTTTTTGCCCCGTGCTCGCCCCATACCCACACGGGTACCCATTAAACGAGATTTAAACAAGTTACGGGTAATGGCGGGTATTCGTGGGTATCCATTATATTTATTCAATTTATTTTTTAGTCGTTTATCGAAATTATTCAAAAGTACATTTGGTAAAAAAAACAAATTAGATCAATACTCAAATGCTAACCTCGAAATACCAATAAATATTTAAACCAACATCCAAAAAAGAAGAGACAACAACATAAGTATCCATCAAAATATCAACAGCCAGTTATAAATTACTAAGTAAAGATATGCACATAAATACCGAACAACCAACAACAATGTTTTTTGTATTGACTATTGATAATAAATCACATTCAATACGGGCACGGGTACCCACGGACATGGATATCTTACTATCCGTATCCGTCCCATTAATTAACAGATATTAAAAATACCCGTTTATTTTATCCATGGATACTCATTTAACTATTCGTTTCATGTCCATGACGGATTTTACCCGCAGATAACCGCGGGTGCGGATTTTTTTGCCATCCCTAGATGAGGGAAAGTGGAAGAAAATGGAGAAGAAGACGATTGTCTTGATTCGCCAATACCTTTAAAATTTGTTTTTTCACCATGTGGCTAGTTGTAAATCCATGAAGAATTTTTGGAACAAGTTAGTATCTTTATATGAGTCAAGTAGTGCTACAATTAATACTTTCTGGTTCGAAAGTTGCTGCAACTGAGATTGGATGAAGAGAAGTCTGTTGCAGAGCATTTGAATGAATTTCAATATATAATAAACCAGTTAGCAAATTTGAAGCTCAATTTTGATGATAAGTTATAGATTTTTTAATGATGAGTTCGCTTTTAAAAAGTTGGGGACTTTGCTTATTTCATTGAGTAATTCCAATACTAATGGATATATCTCTTTGGAAACTGTACGAATCAGCTTTTTGAATGAGTTACTAAGGAGAAAAGGGTCCGACATGAAAGAGTTCAAAGTGAGGCTATGATATCAAGGGACTTGAAGAAAGATACAAGTTAGAGGAAGAATAGAACTAGTGGTAAAGGTGTTACCACGTGTAATTATTTTGGTAAGAAATGTCATACACACATAAAATGTTATGCTTATCTAAAGGATAAGAAGTAGGTTGCGGATAATGATAGTAGTGATGAAGCACAATCAAGTTCTGCTAAAGTTACTAATAGTGATACTACTTGTGATGTCCTTTTTAGTGAAGCTAAGCCTTGGAAGATAGAATCGGTAGTCAGTTTTCATATTTGTAATAATGTGAATTTTTTGTTTGCTTTTATAAGAAGAATGTAAGCATGATTAGGACGACCAATGAAATAGAGCTACTAGTTTATAGTATTGGATATATCCAGTTTCATATGCATGATGATGTGGTTGGGGATGTCTCTAGAGTTGGACATGTCCTCACTTGTTTGCATAATCTGATTTCTCTCAGTTAGTTGGATCCTCATGGTTGTACTTATGGGACTCAAGGTGGAATTTTGAGAGTGAAGAAAGATGGTCATGTAATGGTGAGAGGAGTTTCAGAGGAAGGAAATCTTTATAGATTTTTTGGTTCTGGAGTCGATTGTGGAAGGTGAATGACGTTTGAAAAACCTAATCCACAGCAGATGGAGAGGTTAATGTAGTCACTGCTGATGATTCTAGGATGGAGAACCATATTTGAGACAGGGGTCTTCAGGTTGATGATGCTCGAGAGATCGATAAAGATCGGGGAATGAGATTAGATCAAGTGACAAATGGATGTCGACTTGGAAAATCCACAAATACAAGACGAAGATCTTTGTGGTATTACAAATGTTTTTTTTAAACCGGTTTTGTGTGGTGCACCTCATGAGGGAGATGCATCACTTGTAGGCAATGGTTGAGTTTGTAATGTATTTTGATTGAAACATGGGGTCATTATGAGAAAACTTGAGATGGCATATTTGTTGATTGGAGGTTTAGATGTGATTTTATATCAAGGTGGAATATTGAATTTTTGTGATATTAAAATCACATGCTGGCTGATGATAATGCCAGACGTTTAGGCCAGACATGGAGAATTCCAAAGAGCTCGGCCAAACGTCTGGCCTCCAAGGCCAGACGTTTGAGCCGACGTCTTCCTATTCTGAACGTAGTCTTTCTGAGATATATTCGGTAGTTTTTTAAGAGGTTGATTATCCGATGATGTCAATTAATGAGGTCATCTATATAAGGCCAAATTATCATCATTCTACGACGTGGAAAATCGTGGAAAATTTAGAAATTAGAGTTGAGAGAAGCTATTCTATTTAGTGTTGACATAAGCAGTATGTTCCATTGTTCTTTATTATCCTTTCTCCTCTAATATATTAGCCATATAGATATTCCCTCCCTTTCTCAATTAGGTTAATGATTCGGTTGTAATTTGTTTATTTTGGGTTTATTCCATAAGTGTAAAAAAAATTTGTTTTGTGAATCAAATAAAGAGGGTGGTTAGGTGGATTATCTTATGCTGTATTTAATTTCATATCCGTGTTGCTTTTCTTTAGAAATTATCTCTTTATAATAGGATGATAATATCATGATGGGTAAATTGCTTTTGCATAAGGTTCTCATCTTCAAAACACCCAACTTCTTAACCAGTTAAAAAGACACAAAAGTTTGAAGTTGCAGTAGCTTTTAGGTAGGAAACATTGGAAATTTGAAATAAAGATGGGTACTTGAAGCATGGTTTGTCAACGAACATTATCAGGGTAATTCAATGTTATCCAATGTAAGTTGGATATTTCACATGTTCAAGGAAAATGCCAAGTTGGTTCATTTTTAGAGCATCTTTGATCATTAGCAATGTTGTTTCATAAGATATCTATGTGGCATTGATATTTAAACAGTGTCCACTCAATATGATTACACTTTGCAATAAAATAATTTTATGTTATCTGATATAAATATATTTATATATTCAAAATTAAATGGATATTAACAAGTTACTATTAATTACCACTTAATATTATGATTTACCGTTAACCATGTTTCTAATCAAAAAGAATCAATGGAATTGGAAGTTAGAATGGCGAAATGACTTAATTGGCCAAAAAAATCCAAAAATAATAAAAATTCACTCAATTCGAAGCTAAGAAACTAACTTGTTACCAAGTCATTTTTATCTCCCAAAACTCTATTTCAACTTCATATGAGTTATTACCTACCTATCTCATTAGTGACCAAGTATTTTTTTTCCAAAGTTTTGACAACCAATCACAAAGTTGAAGAGAAGACAACAAGTAACGAACAAATTCAAGTCATGAAGGAACTATCACCAAATAAACCAAAAGCCAATTTAAAAAGTATAGAACACATCTAGTTGAAGTTAGAAAGGCGCAATACAGAAAAAACAGAGTTATTTCCACTTAAGACAATAACTCGGCACCAAGTCGTCATTTTAACTCAGTTGGCAGTGAAACTTTTTGTGCTACTTCGGTCCAACGATTAGACTCTAATGCAAACAGGCTTCTCACTCAATGCCCCCATTTAGCTTCATAAATACAAGCTTAGGGGAAACATAAAGAGGATCTTCTCTATAATATTCTTTTAGCCGAAATCATGCCGGGACTTCATTCAACCTCTATCTCTTTCGCAACTATCACCCTAGAAAAATAACTAGTGACATCCATTGTCAATATCTAGTACTAGTGACTTTTTCTGCTATCTAATTCTTCTTCACCTTTGTGTGCTTTTTATCGTGGATTTTCAGCCCTATGCACCTTTACTTTGTTTGTACTTTTGTAGGAACCTTTATATATGTTAACTTCTTGCCCTACCAAATAGAGTAACAGATAACTGTAGTAGTGCATAACTCAACAGAGTTAATTATGATAGTATAAGAGAATGATTAGATGTAACTATGTCTTTCCATTGATCACAATGGGCCAATGATAAGTGCACTAAATATGCAATCCCTACCCTTATTTTGATACCCACGCATGCCGTCCTTTAGTGCAAATTGTTTTGATGTGCATATCAGCCTTTTACACACCTTATTGCATAACTCCAACCTCATGCATTGTCCATTTATCTTGCCTTATACAATCAAGGCGATACCCCAACTTCAAAACTTTGTAGCCGACCTATTTTGATTGGGCAAATATGACTCCGAACTCCGCCTAATAATAAATGCTCAGCAATATATGATTGTTTTTAGAGCTACCGTTTCAAGCATAGTCCTGACCTAGGAGTACCAATTTCTTAAGGAAGCACATATTTTCCACGGTTCATATTTCATGGAATTTTTTCATCATCTCTACCTAATCTAACGACGTTAAGTCACATGCACTCGATAATCATAAATAATAATTTATAGATATTCATATCGTTTAAAGACTCATATCCAATGCCATATGTAAATATACATTGTATAGTCTATTCATTTTACATTTTCTTTATTGCCTTAGCATTTTTTATGTTCGACTATAAGTCTTAAGTCTTACTATGTGTTTATCTTTATTGTGATCAAATTCGTTTATCGATTCTCATTTTCTGTGATCAATATCGTTGCTACTACATTCATTAGTTCAACCTTTGATTTCTACTCCAATACTTCTTTTTATTACATATTATTTGGGCTTCCTTTTTCATTAGTTTCAATTTTATTTACTTTTCATTTTTCTTCTTATATCAACGTTCCACCTTTAGAGTTTGCTATATTTCAATAATTTGGAATCAGGCTTCTAACAATTAATTGGTACACAATAAATTTTCATACCTTATCCAAAGAGGGGTTTGTGCGATGTTTTTAATTATGAGAAATTCTCTTCGATTTATTGAAATAGACAGGACAAAATACAGTTCATCTAGAAGTATATATTTATTTCTTGTCATTTCAGACACCACATTTTTGTTAAAATTTAAACTTGATAATATATAAGAATAGACTTTCAACAATATACATTTCAATAAACTTAAATAGCACTAAATTCTCAAAAGTGCAGTTAACTTATTTTTAATTTCAGTCATCAATACCAAATAAAATGTAATTCTAATTCATTATGTTTCAGTTGACCAATCAGACATGAAGTTAATAGTTAAAATCATTTCGCAATTACGTAATTTATTCTTTTCCTTATGCTTCTGAAACTACCAACGCATATTTATAGGCAAGTTTACATTGTTTAATAGTCATACACATGAGTAAATTTGCAATTTAAATTCAATTCTTAGGTATACAAGAATAGATCTAAAGTAATATGATCTAACATTATATAAAAACATATAATGATCTCGATCACCTTTAATAGCACTCTAAGACCTCTAGATCTAATTCAAATTTAATCATGTTTTGTATTCTCCATTTTTAACTCTATATTATGATCCACAAATAAATTTTTATATAATATACTAAAATCTGAACTAGAGAAAAGAGTTTTATATTTTGGTTTACTAGTTGAAACCAAATCTAGAAGTTTAACTTTGATCTAAATCTATTTCCCATTCTTTATACTTCTCCAAAGTGTATCCTTGCAATCTAGATGTATTTATATTAAAACTTTAAAAGATAAATAAAAATGGCAAAGCATTCACGGACATTTAAAAAGAAAATAAGTTGATAGTGAAGTCATATATCCTAATTTATAGAGGTTCAAATCAACTCTAATCTTCAGATAGAACTGAATCAAGTTAAGGAGACATGACTTACAATTACAATCACCACCAGACAAGTAAAGGTTGACCCCTTATGTCCTAGGTAAGTCAATTTAGGCATGGTCTAGGTCGACCTAAGCCGAGAAATTTAGTGCAATCTTGACATGCTTTTTTCCTAATGGGTTTATTATTTCCATTATAATTCAATCAACATTTAATCACCTTTAACATATGCCTAAGTTAATTTTGTTAAGCGTTAAGTTAAACATTAAAAACGTTAATAAATAATTAATTTATTTCATATTATTTCCTTAATTACGTATATAATTGTCTTCCAACTACCAAAATTCAAATGCTACTAACTTTTTCGTTTGAACTTCGATCGAAAAAGTTTATATATGAAAATTAATTAGAAGATTGCCATAAATCTAATCGAATGAGTTTCAAAGTAAAATTGTAATATTTGAAGAAAAAAACTATTTTCATTATATATTATTGAATTATTTTTGTTTTAATCAATTATCATATAAATGTGTGGTGTTTTTTACATCCTTTCTCCCTTAAAAGAATTTCATCTACGAAACTGTATAAGGGCTCTAATATGTAAACCATTACACATCCATTCTACGCTAATGATCAATTATTGTACAACCAATTTTGCACTAGTCTGTATACATGTACATAGTTAGGGTTGTCAATGTGCTGTGTTGGATCAGGTTCGCGTTGGGTCAAGTCGGGTTCGGGTTGATTTATAAACCAGTTGAATCAACCCGTTTATTAAATGGGTCATTTTCCCCCAACCCTAACCCGACCCGTTTGTATACGGGTTGACCCGACCCGTGTAACCCGTTTACTAAACGGGTCGGGTTTACCCGTTTGACCCATTGGAAAATATTGCCCACTAATATAAAAAACAAAAGAACTAAATTACCAACAGACACCATTACTATATAATCACCAACATGGAGCAAGTTACAAAATCATCAACATGCAGCCAAAACTTATATAAAGCATCAAATCGCCATATCCAAAAATCATTCTCGATACATGAGAATATATGAGCATACTACATAATAGTTTGGAAGAGATACAGCTGTTATAAGTAAAATATAACTAGCAACATATAAAAATAAATTAGTAAAATATAACAGCTTACACAAGAATATATAAGCATACTAATTACTATATACATAAAAGACTAACACTAACAACCTACACAAAGCCTAACAGTATGGAAGAGATACAACATATAATCGGGTTCGTCGGGTCAAATTCGAGTTACCGGGTCAACCCTAAACCGACCCGTTTATAAACGGGTCAAATTCGGGTTGACTCGCAAATGACCTGCCAACTAAATGTGTGTCAGGTTAACCGGCTAATTTTCGTGTGGGTTTCAGATCGTGTAAGAAATTGACAGCCCAACACGTAATGCATCACAATACATATTATATGTGTGAATAAATTTCTGATTGGTGCCTCTATATGAATGATTGTTTTAAAATTAGTTTCAAAAATATGATGCTGACATCCTACATATGCAGGTAGTTGTACATGAACGTAGTTTCCTAATAGATCCGAAATAATTTTTCTTTTAATTATCACACTTCAATAAATAAAAGCAAAGTTCAACCAATTATTCATTCAATCCTTAGATCCAAATTCTAGCATATTGTTGCTAACACCCATATTTAATAAAATTAAGCTTTTAAACTTATTTTCTTATGCTCGAAAATGGTCTATATGGAAAATTCCACATTTCCATCATCCTTCTATGTAACCTTTTTCCTTTATATGTTAGGATCTATTTCTTATGCTCTCATTTTTATACCTACTTTTCCAAGCACAATCTACATAAGTAACTTTATTTTTAATGTTAAAAAATATTGATGTTTCAAAAAAAAAACTTTTTAAACTTCCACTCTCAAAAAATCTTCCATAAACAAAATAACTTCCATGTCACTTGTCATATCTATTATACTGGAACTACTACTATGTAGTAAATATATACTTGAATTATCGCCATTCACCAATGTTATCACATGGTATTTAAAGTTTGTAAAACTTAGTATCCTAACTTAAGAAAATTCTAAAAGATATGTATATAACTATGATGAAAAATTTTCTTTTTCAAAATATATGTATAATCACCTTTTATAAACCTATTTTAGTATTATTTTATTGGAAGTTAAGCGCAAATTTTATTAATCAATGAAATATTTACCATTTTAAGCTCTTAAGCATATACAAGCATATGCAAGGCTTACAAAATGAATAATCTCAAAATATTACTAATGTCACTGTAGCAAATTACATGGCCCATAAATCAAAAAACTACTGTGGTAAAAGCAAATAACAAATAACAGTAACTTGCTGCATAGCTCATTGAAACTTGATGTATCCGATTAGTCGACCTCAAAACATCTTCCAATTTACAGGGTGCCCCATGATAAGTTTGCTAGCCTCAGGTCTACATGCTGACAAACAACATAACATGAAATCTGAAAAAATGAAGACTTATGCAACCATATTTATCATATCATGTAAGAGAAAGGTCATACAACGAATTTTTCTGTAATGACCCGCATTGGCAGAGGTATTTTAATTAATTTATTTAATTATATAAATAGTGATATAGTGAATTAAATGGTCGTGGAATTAAATAATAGTGAATATTTAATTAAAATAATAAATTAAATAATATATTTAATTCTGAAATAATCAGAATTGGCTGAAATGACAATATGATGTGAACTGGATCATCTGTGATATTTAATTCAGTTCAGAATTGAATTAAAATAACGAATATATTATTTGAACGACAGTTTGAACGTATAATTATATTATAATTAAAATCAAGCTCGAAATGGCGCTGCAGTTCGCGATTTGGCGGTTTGAACTTCAACTGAGTGTACAGGGTTCGTTTTAAATCGAATTTCTGTGAAACAAGAAACGCGTCGAGCTGGTGGAGTATATCTTTCTAGTGGAAGAGAAAAATCGGGATTTCGTCGTGTAGATTTTGAGATATGTCCAAATCAAATTTTAGAAAAGTCGCTGTGGAATTCCTTTATATTTTATAAAGGAATTATTTATATTTTTTAAAAAGGAATTTCAATATAAATCGAATACCGGGTTGACCCAGATTGAAATATCAAGTTAGAAATTCATATAGAAATATTCTAGAGATGTATGGTATTCCACTGTGAATATAGACGATAATATTTAATTTTTAATATTTAATTTAATTATATTTAAATATATTTATATATTTAAATGGGTCATTCAGAGCTTTAAAAATAGCCGGTTTTGCAAACGAGGTCGAAATTCGACGAAACTAATTTTGTTGGATCCGCAATGTCAAATAGTACTAGATGTCAGTTTTCGTGATTTTTAGAGTCACTGTGTGGCCGTACAGATTTTTAGAGTGAAAAACAGTCTGTATTTTGACAGTTAAAAATACGCTGTGTGAGCATACGGAGTCGGAATTCGACGAAACCAGTTTCATTGGGATCAGAATGTCGAACTATAGCTGCATGTCAATTTTCATGATTTTTGGGTATCGTATGTGATCACACGAATTTTTTAGAAGTCAAAAACGAATTAATGATGGAGAATATACCAGGAATATTCCTTCTACAAAAATATCTAGATATTTATCCTACTTATAAATACACTATCTAACAACCCTTTAACCTAATTTCAGTTTTCTGGTCAAAGGAAAGCGTCGCAACATTTCTTTCTCTTCAAAACGTGAATTTAAATCTTCATAAATCGAAACAAAAATTCAAAGAAAAGTTTATAAAATCCAATACATGAATATTCGGATTTCTCTTGCGATTCACTTCAATCCTATGGTAATTTTTCTGGGTGCGATCAACGTTAGAGCTCGGCGGTTTTCAGCAAGAACCTAGGGTTCATCGGTTTGTAATTTGGTGAATCGAGTCTGTGTTTGGAGTTCATATTTGGATTTGAGTGCAGGGAGTGGGTTCGATTGAGGTTTTATGGAGTAAATCCGTACTAGAAATGGTCGATGTCCACCTGAAGCCGCAGTGAAGGCTCGGAGGACGAGAACAACAAAAGGGGTTGCGAGCTCCACCTGGTGGTGATGGCAAGGCAGAGGCCGAGGTGGGGAGTTCGAATGTGAAGTTGGGATGTTGATTGGTGGTTCAAAGAGGAAGAACGAGGTGGAGTTATTAGCAATGGTGGTGGAGCGAATTACTGGAGGAAGTCACAGTTTGGGGAAGATTAGTAAAGCGGGTTGGGCCTTAAGATAAAAGAGGAGCCCAATTCTTATTATAAAAGAAAACTTTAGTTTGAGAATCATTTAGAGATAAGGGGGAAAACGATGGTTTAAGATTTGTGGAATGGTCAGGAAAATGAGCGGTTGTATCATAACATTGGGGAAGAAGGATAGGCTCCAGTCTGGGCTTCATTGAGGTGGATGGGCCGCATAAATAAAGTAAAGCCCATTATTTAAAATTGAATTAAGTTATTCTATTTTATAAATCGTATTACTTGTAAATGACATATCTGGATCATACGGTATCAGAATTGGACAAAACAAGATCCGTCGGGATCGTATGGACGGTGGCTACCCAATGGAACTGACGGGGAGTGGAGTGGAGCTCGTTTGAATTTATGGCGAAATAAATTGTTTGATTCAAATCAAACAAACAGTTTATCGTTCTTTAACGATGAACTGCCAAAGTGAGTAAATCTCACTAACTCTGAACAGTTTATAATTTCATGTTGTATTTTTAGAACTGTTAAATATTGATTAATTGATTGTGTGTTGACTGTTTGATTGAACTGCGAGACAGTTAGTTGAATTTCTATATTGATTCTGTTTAACAAAATATATCATATGGAACTGAAAGTGATGTTATCTATATTGTTTAACATCTGTGATGCAGGGAAACAGGTTGGAGGAACCCAACATGGTTCCTCAACATTTATTTTACTGTTTTCATATATTGTGATATATGATGTGATATATAATCTGTTGTCGATTATATGTGTTTGGACGATACTGATCATCGTGATTTGATGTGTTAAATACCATAACATACCGGAATGGTGAAAAGGGAATTTTCAAAATGAATATTGAAAATATATTTTTTATAAAATCAAAGGATTTTATAAAAGAGATAATATTTATAACAATCAAAGGAGATTTTATAAAAAGGAAATATTTAGAAAATAAATAGAGTTATAAAAAGGAAATTTGTTTATAACTGAATAGGATGTTATAAAAAGGAAAACGTTACTAAAAGGGAAATCATTTGTAAAGTGAAGAACCGTTACTAAAAGTAAATCTTTATAAATGAATAGTTTATTCGAAAAGGAGTTAATCGATGTTAGTTAAATAGAGTAAAGGAGTTAATCGAATATATAGTTTATTCGAATAGAGTAAAGGAGTTAATCGAATATATAGTTTATTCGAATAGAATAAAGGAGTTAATCGAATATATAGTTTATTCAAATAGAATTAAAAGAGTTATCGAATATAGTTTATTCGATAGGAGTTAAGTGAATAGAGTTTGAGTTAAGTCAAAAGAGTTAAGTGAATAGAATAAATTGAAATAGAGTTATCGAATATACCTTATCGAAGGAAAGAATTATCGAATAGAAAAGATATGAAAGAGAGTTATGTAAGGAAGTTTGTTAAAGAATTAGAAGGGTGAACTTTGTCTATTTCAAGGTTAGAAACGTTGTTCAGTTAAGGTCTGAGAGGTAGTATTACCCCAACTTGATTGGCTTCATTTTTAACTAAGGAATGGTTAAGGTTCGATAGTAAGGGATGGTTAAGTGAATTTAGTAATTAAAGGAAATGGTTTTGAGTTGGCATCGCGATGGTTTGTTTAAACATCTGTCTAAGTCCAATGAAGAAGCTTTGCAAATGTTTTCCAAATAAGAAACCAGAAATGTTTTCTAATAAAGAAAACAAGAAATGGAAATGTTTTCCATTGTTAATAACGTATATTTTACAAATTTAGAAAATAATAAATATTGAATATAGGGAAACTGGGGATAAGTAAATTGATGAAATAAAGAGATAAATGTTGAATGATGTTTGATCGATATAAATTTCCATTTGGAAATGATATCGTTGTTTGCACACCTGTTTTCTTCGATAGTTAAATCACAGACTATCGACGTTTTGACCATTTTAACGTTGTTAATATGGAGAGACTGGTTGGATTATTATCCAAAGAACCACTCTGTATTGGCATAAGCATTGCGAATCATATATGCCAAAGGAAATTGAAGGCGGAGTTATGCAAGGGCTATCCTGTTTACAGAATAGTGCCTTCGGTTCATCCTGTTCCTGGATGACTTGTATGGACGGATGTCTGACAGAGTATGTCCAGACGATCACGTATATTGATTTCTCCGACCGTACCAACAGTGGAAGTGGAGAAGGAAACTTCTTTTAGTTAACACATAATATATTGTTGTAGACGTCAATCGGTGATTTGATGGATTTGACGATGTGACATTCGAAGTGAATCTGGTGTGATGATAAAGCGTAGCTTCTAGCCTCACATCCGGTAAATGACAGAAATCGGGCAAGCAACATGGCTAAGTCGATCGCACCGAAGTAGGGTGTATAATCACCTGATCTAGAGTTTCATTTATTTCTAAAAATCTATTGTTGATGCTGTCCCATTCCGGAAACGGTTGCAGATCCCAACCGTTGGTGATATACATTCGATACACTCAAGCGAAATGAGTGGTCGGTCATGTGTGGCCGGGTTGCAAGATGTTCTTGTTGAATCCAGTGTATTCCTCTCTAGAGGTACACTAGCGAAAGGTGGTTCCATACCTTGTCATAGTTGGAAATCCATTACCCAATACGTGCTTGTGGTTTTGATTGTATACCATATATGTAGAACGTGAGATGAAAGCGTTTCTGCTAGATGATTATTATATTGTGGTTGATAGACATTATTATAATATCAAAAGGTTTTTTGATATAAAGCTAATTTGGATTCTCATAAGGGAAAAACCCATTCCGTTATACGGCGTGGTATTATGAGATATCGATTACCTGCTTGAACTGTTTTAAACTATTTTACTCATACCAGTCACATGACTGACCTGGAGTTTATTTGTTTGTTTCCCTAAACTCTTGGGTGCCTAATTTTGTACGGGCAGTCAAGTAGTCAGGACTTACAGATATGCTGGAAGAGCTTGGAGCAGGAGGCTTCAGGATGATATAGCTATAGTTTATATTCTGCTGTGTTGTAAGTGCTGTACTCTGATAATGATATGTATATTCAAGTACAGATTTGTATTTCAAAGTTATGTTCTGAAATATATTTATTCGTTCCGCTGTGAGATTCGTGTTACTCTGATGTTGTTTTCTTCTTCTTCTTCTATTCTAAGTTTCTATCTTATCTTTCCTCACCCTCTAATTTCTTTCATTAATAATCGGTATTTTTCGATGTTTGGTTAGTCGTCGTCGAGTTTATGTCGATAACCTAAGTCGACAAAATCCAGGTCATTACAATTGGTATCAGAGCTTAAGTTAAGTGAATTACTTTGGCTATGTGGCGTGACTCAGTAGAGATGGGGTTAGTAATACCCTAGATTGAGTTGAGTGTATATATACGAGTGAACGTATTTGTTATTGATATAAAAATTTGTTTTATATTGTGGAGATTTATTGGTTGAGTAGTTTATGAGTTCTGGTCGATCAGTTTGATCCACTGTATCGGTAGGAGTTACTAAACACTTGAATACGATGAACCGTCATGGTATGTTTTGAAAAGAGGGTAAATTAAAATAAGTTTACCCAAGGTATATCTTGATATAGAGAAGATATATATATATGTCAAAATTATAATATATTGGATATATTGGTTGTTATTATAATCGAGTAAGATTATAAATTAAATGGTTATGTAAATAACCAATCAGAATTCATATAGGTGAAATACGTGAAATCAGATTAGTTAAATCTGAAAATTTAAACCAGAAATTGAATTAAAATTCTGGAAAATTGGATAAGTGTTTGTAAATGGATTTGGATTAAAAATAAGGAAAATTTAAGATCCTGGGAGATTTTAAATTGTTTTACAAGCAATGTGAATTATATTTTGAAATGAATTTCAAAGTGGAAATGTTTAGAAATGGTTTTATAGTATTGAACTCACTTCGATCGCTGGAAAATAGATTCTGATGATGACAGCTGCATCATCAGTATTCATTTTTGAGTTGTAAGTGACGAATTACTACCAGGGATACTGTTTTGAATTTGTTTTGAGGAAGACAAGTTGTGTTGAATTTTAAAATGGGATTTATAATAGTAGAATTTGAAATAAGAGAGTTTGAAATAGAAATTGAATATAGAAATTCAAAGGGAGTTTGAATATATGAAATTCAATGGAATTGAAATAGAAATTGAATATAGAAATTCAAAGGGAGTTTGAATATATGAAATTCAATGGAATTGAAATAGAAATTGAATATAGAAATTCAAAGGGAGTTTGAATATATGAAGTTCAATGGAATTGAAATAGAAATTGAATATAAAAATTCAAAGGGAGTTTGAATATATGAAATTCAGTGGAAGTGATATAGAATTTGAATATAGAAATTCAAATGGGGTTTGAATATAGAATTCAAAAGGAATTCAAATATAGAATTTGAATATATGGAATTTGAATATAGAATTCAAAAGGAATTCAAATATAGAATTTGAATATATGGAATTTGAATATAGAAATTCAAATGGGATTTATAATATAGAATTTGAATAGGATTTGATATATAGAATTTGAATAGTAGAAGTGAAATAGATTTGAATAACAGAAATGAAATAGATTTGAATAATAGAAGTGATATAAAATTTGAATAGAAATTGAATAAAATTAACTAAGTCGAAGAGGAATTAGTTAATCGAGTTTTGAATTTGAAGTTGAACTTTGAAAGGTGAATTGGATTTGTAAATGAATATTCGAAATTGAATATAGAACTTAAATTTGAAATTTGGATTCAAATTAGTTAATAAGCAAGTTAAAATATATTTGAACATTTCATGTTCAAATATAAAAGTGAAATAGACTAAAGAGTTAATTAACAAATTAATTAATGAATTGAGTTAAAACGATCGGGTATAGTTGAATTAAATTGGATAGGTATAAATATACATGAGATAGGTATGGATAAGGTATGAAGGTATATAAATAGAATGCTCGACGAAAAGGTATGTATTTAATTCATATATGAGATTTTATGCGCCGTATCAGCAAGCCGCTTGGCTTTTTCTTTTTCTTTTGGATTGGTGAGGGCCATGAGAGGCTATTTGAAATATCCCGATACCCCTGGTACAAAGGAGGTTATGACGAATTTTTCCGGGAATTTAAGGAGTTAGAATATTTTTAAGATAATTTGATAATTAGAAATCAACGTATCGATATATATATATATATATATATATATATATATATATATATATATAGAAGTCGATAAGGAAACGAACTTAGAAATAGAATAGTAAAATCAAAAAGGAAGACTAAGAATAAAATCTAGTGAGAATAGAAAGCGGAAGCGTATACGTGTTTAAAAGTGAATAAGTAGTTGTATGGTATTGATTATTCGAGTAAGTAGTCATTTCTGTTTAACGTTATAAATGTTATTCAGTCAAGGTCTGAGAGGTAGTTATACCCCAACTTGATTGATTTCATTATTAACAAATAAATAGTAAGATTCCAGGCTTGAAGATCAATGTTGAATAAGAGTTAGTTGAATATAGTATTTGGGTTGTCGTAACGATGTTTTACACAACATCCGTTTTAACCCAAATAAGTGTAAGTTTGGAAATATAATAAAGAATATTTCCTAAGTATAGAAATAAACGAGATCGGGAAAAGAGAAAAGTAATTGGAATATTATTTTTTCAATTATAAATAACATATATTTTCTAAAGTTTAGAAAATGAAGGAAGGCGATATTCGGAAATGTTTTCCAAATAACATAAAAGGCCAATATGGTTATTAAAAATATTTGGTTAACAAATATTGATAAAGAAATAGAGAAGTGATTTAACTAATGGAATATTAATTAAGGGCTCAGTGACATGTTCAAAAGGAAAATTTGATTTTTGAAAAGAGTAAACTGTTTAAAAACTCCCAGGGAAAGATGTTAGAATTAAAAACAAATTTAACGGAAATGTGTGAAAGCAAAATTGAATTAAAGTAAAGCCAGTAAAGTGGTAACTGAGATTGAATTAGAATGATATCAAGACAAATTGGATTGTGAGATTCAAATTTGAAGTGTAATGTGATAATCTAGTTAAGAGTTGGGAATCGAGAAGAAAGTCTAGTTGAAATGATATTTGGCTCGGATATAAGCGAATGGTTGTGTTATGGATAAAAGCAGATTGGAATTTGATTTGGATGACCCTTGTATCTGCTGAATTGATAACAGGTGGAAAGGATATAATGATATGCCCAACAAAAGGTATAAGTTTATATTTCTATTGGATATAAGATTTATGAGCCGAATTGGCTGTTTGATTTTCTTTTGGGTTGGAGATGGCCCAGAGAGGCGAGTTGGAGTTTGACCGATTGACCATTACAAATGGGGTGCTGGCGAAATTTTTCGAAGAGTTTAGGCGTTAGAAAAATTTCAGGATTTTTGAAAATTTTCGTTGATAAGAATTTATTAATAATTTAATTGAAATTAAATTGGTTCAGTTGAAACTGAAGTTAAGAAGTGAACAAATATGTTCTAACCAGTCGATAGGGTCGTTCTCTACCTTAGCAATTTCGAGGACGAAATTATTTTAAGTGGGGAAGATTGTAATGACCCGCATTGGCAGAGGTATTTTAATTAATTTATTTAATTATATAAATAGTGATATAGTGAATTAAATGGTCGTGGAATTAAATAATAGTGAATATTTAATTAAAATAATAAATTAAATAATATATTTAATTCTGAAATAAATAGAATTGGCTGAAATGACAATATGATGTGAACTGGATCATCTGTGATATTTAATTCAGTTCAGAATTGAATTAAAACAACGAATATATTATTTGAACGACAGTTTGAACGACAGTTTGAACGTATAATTATATTATAATTAAAATCGAGCTCGAAATAGCGCTGCAGTTCGCGATTTGGTGATTTGAACTTCAACTGAGTGTACAGGGTTCGTTTTAAATCGGATTTCTGTGAAACAAGAAACGCGTGGAGCTGGTGGAGTATATCTTTCTAGTGGACGAGAAAAATCGGGATTTCATCGTGTAGATTTTGAGATATGTCCAAATCAAATTTTAGAAAAGTCGTTGTGGAATTCCTTTATATTTTATAAAGGAATTATTTATATTTTTTAAAAAGGAATTTCAATATAAATCGAATACCGGGTTGACCCAGATTGAAATATCAAGTTAGAAATTCATATAGAAATATTCTAGAGTTGTATGGTATTCCACTGTGAATATAGACGATAATATTTAATTTTTAATATTTAATTTAATTATATTTAAATATATTTATATATTTAAATGGGTCATTCAGAGCTTTAAAAATAGCCGGTTTTGCAAACGAAGTCGAAATTCGACGAAACTAATTTTGTTGGATCCGCAATGTCAAATAGTACTAGATGTCAGTTTTCGTGATTTTTAGTGTCACTGTGTGGCCGTACGGATTTTTAGAGTGAAAAACAGTCAGTATTTTGACAGTTAAAAATACGCTGTGTGAGCATACGGAGTCGGAATTCGACCAAACCAGTTTCATTGGGATCGTAATGTCGAACTATAGCTGCATGTAAAATTTCGTGATTTTTGGGTTTCGTATGTGATCACACGAATTTTTTAGAAGTCAAAAACGAATTAACGATGGAGAATATTCCTTCTACGAAAATATCTAGATATTTATCCTACTTATAAATACACTACCTAACAACCCTTTAACCTAATTTCAGTTTTCTGGTCAAAGGAAAGCGTCGCAAAATTTCTTTCTCTTCAAAACGTGAATTTCAATCTTCATAAATCGAAACAAAAATTCAAAGAAAAGTTTATAAAATCCAATACATGTATATTTGGATTTCTCTTGCGATTCACTTCAATCCTATGGTAATTTTTCTGGGTGCGATCAACGTTAGTGCTCGGCGGTTTTCAGCTGGAACCTAGGGTTCATCGGTTTGTGAATTTGGTGAATCGAGTGTGTGTTTGGAGTTCGTATTTGGATTTGAGTGCAGGGAGTGGGTTCGATTGAGGTTTTATGGAGTAAATCCATACCAGAAATGGTCGATGTCCACCTGTAGCCGCAGTGAAGGCTCGGAGGACGAGAACAGCAAAAGGGGTTGCGAGCTCCACCTGGTGGTGATGGCAAGGCAGAGGCCGAGGTGGGGAGTTATAAGGTGAAGCCGGGATGTTGATTGGTGGTTCAAAGAGGGAGAACGAGGTGGAGTTATTAGCATTGGTGGTGGAGCGAATTACTGGAGGAAGTCACTCTTTGGGGAAGATTAGTAAAGCGGGTTGGGCCCTAAGATAAAGGAGGAGCCCAATTCTTATTATAAAAGAAAACTTTAGTTTGAGAATCATTTAGAGATAAGGGGGAAAACGATGGTTTAAGATTTGTGGAATGGTCAGGAAAATGAGCGGCTGTATCACAACATTGGGGAAGAAGGATAGGCTCCAGTCTGGGCTTCATTGAGGTGGATGAGCCGCATAAATAAAGTAAAGCCCATTATTTAAAATTGAATTAAGTTATTCTATTTTATAAATCGTATTACTTGTAAATGATATATCTGGATCATACGGTATCAGAATTGGACAAAACAAGATTCGTCGGGATCGTATGGACGGTGGCTACCCAATGGAACTGACGGGGAGTGGAGTGGAGCTCGTTTGAATTTATGGCGAAATAAATTGTTTGATTCAAATCAAACAAACAGTTTATCGTTCTTTAACGATGAACTGCCAAAGTGAGTAAATCTCACTAACTCTGAACAGTTTATAATTTCATGTTGTACTTTTAGAACTGTTAAATATTGATTGATTGATTGCGTGTTGACTGTTTGATTGAACTGCTAGAAAGTTAGTTGAATTTCTATATTGATTCTGTTTAACAGAATATATCATATGGAACTGAAAGTGATGTTATCTATATTGTTTAACATCTGTGATGCAGGGAAACAGGTTGGAGGAACCCAACATGGTTCCTCAACATTTATTTTACTGTTTTCATATATTGTGATATATGATGTGATATATAATCTGTTGTCGATTATATGTGTTTGGACGATACTGATCATCGTGATTTGATGTGTTAAATACCATAGCATACCGGAATGGTGAAAAGGGAATTTTCAAAATGAATATTGAAAATAGATTTTTTATAAAATCAAAGGATTTTATAAAAGAGATAATATTTATAACAATCAAAGGATATTTTATAAAAAGGAAATATTTAGAAAATAAATAGAGTTATAAAAAGGAAATTTGTTTATAACTGAATAGGATGTTATAAAAAGGAAAACGTTACTAAAAGGGAAATCATTTGTAAAGTGAAGAACCGTTACTAAAAGTAAATCTTTATAAATGAATAGTTTATTCGAAAAGGAGTTAATCGATGTTAGTTAAATAGAGTAAAGGAGTTAATCAAATATATAGTTTATTCGAATAGAGTAAAGGAGTTAATCGAATATATAGTTTATTCGAATAGAATAAAGGAGTTAATCGAATATATAGTTTATTCAAATAGAATTAAAAGAGTTATCGAATATAGTTTATTCGATAGGAGTTAAGTGAATAGAGTTAGAGTTAAGTCAAAAGAGTTAAGTGAATAGAATAAATTGAAATAGAGTTATCGAATATACCGTATCGAAGGAAAGAATTATCGAATAGAAAAGATTTGAGAGGGAGTTACGTAAGGAAGTTTGTTAAAGAATTAGAAGGGTGAACTTTGTCTATTTCAAGGTTAGAAACGTTGTTCAGTTAAGGTCTGAGAGGTAGTATTACCCCAACTTGATTGGCTTCATTTTTAACTAAGGAATGGTTAAGGTTCGATAGTAAGGGATGGTTAAGTGAATTTAGTAATTAAAGGAAATGGTTTTGAGTTGGCATCGCGACGGTTTGTTTAAATATCTTCCTAAGTCCAATGAAGAAGCTTTGGAAATGTTTTCCAAATAAGAAACCAGAAATGTTTTCTAATAAAGAAAACAAGAAATGGAAATGTTTTCCATTGTTAATAATGTATATTTTCCAAATTTAAAAATAAGAAATGTTGAATATAGGGAAACAGGGGATAAGTAAATTAATGAAATAAAGAGATAAATGTTGAATGATGTTTGATCGATATAAATTTCCATTTGGAAATGATATCGTTGTTTGCACACCTGTTTTCTTCGATAGTTAAATCACAGACTATCGAAGTTTTGACCATTTTAACGTTGTTAATATGGAGAGACCAGTTGTATTATTATCCAAAGAACCACTCTGTATTGCCATAAGCGTTGCGAATCATATATGCCAAAGGAAATTGAAGGCGGAGTTATGCAAGGGCTATCCTGTTTACAGAATAGTGCCTTCGGTTCATCCTGTTCCTGGATGACTTGTATGGACGGATGTCTGAAAGAGTATGTCCAGACGATCACGTATATTGATTTCTACAACCGTACCAAGAGTGGAAGCGGAGAAGGAAACTTCTTTTAGCTAACACATAATGTATTGTTGTAGACGTCAATCGGTGATTTGATGGATTTGACGATGTGACATTCGAAGTGAATCTGGTGTGATGATAAAGCGTAGCTTCTAGCCTCACATCCAGTAAATGACAGAAATCGGGCAGGCAACATGGCTAAGTCAGTCGCACCGAAGTAGGGTGTATAATCACCTGATCTAGAGTTTCATTTATTTCTAAAAATCTATTGTTGATGCTGTCCCATTCGGGAAACGGTTGCTGATCCCAACCGTTGGTGATATACATTCGATACACTCAAGCGAAATGAGTGGTCGGTCATGTGTGGCCGGGTTGCAAGATGTTCTTGTTGAATCCAGTGTATTCCTCTCTAGAGGTACACTAGCGAAAGGTGGTTCCATACCTTGTCATAGTTGGAAATCCATTACCCAATACGTGCTTGCGGTTTTGATTGTATACCATATATGTAGAACGTGAGATGAAAGCGTTTCTGCTAGATGATTATTATATTGTGGTTGATAGACATTATTATAATATCAAAAGGTTTTTTGATATAAAGCTAATTTGGATTCTCATAAGGGAAAAACCCGTTCCGTTATATGGCGTGGTCTTATGAGATATCGATTACCTGCTTGAACTGTTTTAAACTGTTTTACTCATACCAGTCCCATGACTGACCTGGAGTTTATTTGTTTGTTTCCCTAAACTCTTGGGTGCCTAATTTTGTACGGGCAGTCAAGTAGTCAGGATTTACAGATATGCTGGAAGAGCTTGGAGCAGGAGGCTTCAGGATGATATAGCTATAGTTTATATTCCGCTGTGTTGTAAGTGTTGTACTCTGATAATGATATGTATATTAAAGTACAGATTTGTATTTCAAAGTTATGTTATGAAATATATTTATTCGTTCCGCTGTGAGATTCGTGTTACTCTGATGTTGTGTTCTTCTTCTTCTTCTATTCTAAGTTTCTATCTTATCTTTCCTCACCCTCTAATTTCTTTCATTAATGATCGGTATTTTTCGATGTTTGGTTAGTCGTCATCGAGTTTATGTCGATAACCTAAGTCGACAAAATCCGGATCATTACATTTTCCTCGTATGCCTTTTGGTAGGTTTCAGTTTACTACTGAGAGGCATCACATTCTCTGGACCGTAATCATTACCTTCATCTAGATCATCATCAGCCCAAAATTTTCCTTTCAGTTTATTGTTTTTGGAATTAAATGTTCGAAGGGAGGTAGTGGGCACCGCAGTTGAAAGAAGGACTTTGTTAACAATGGGAAATGTTAAACCTGCGCCTTTTACACTAGGAGGAGGTAGTTGAACGTTTGAAGGAGGTTTTAAGTTTCCATATGAGGAAGATTTTTAGGGTGTAGAAGCTAAAGGTGCTGATTTTGTGGCAATAGGTGAGGATTTAGAAGAGACTGGATTTATTACAGTTGTACGCATTAGACCACGTGATGCAGAAGTATCACGCATGCTTGAATTTCATTTTGGGGATTTGTCAACATTAACAGAATTTTCATCAAAGAGATTACCTATCAGAACCTTCTCCTCTACAACTTGATTGATTTGCTCTATATTTTGAGCTGTAGCCTCCTGAATAATATTGTTTAGTGCTACAAAGCCAGTAGCAGCTTCATCCCTAATGGACTCCAACTATTTGCATGGTAAAATTTTAAATTCTTGAATAACTTTTCTTTTTTATTGGTATCAACCATCACACATGTTGAATTTTAAATTTCAATATTCGAGAAACAAGACAATTAACCTTGGCTTACCTCTCCATACTCCTGTCCTCAATCAATTGAAATTTATTCTTCGCATAATTTCTAATTTTCTTGGAACTTACATTTTTTCCTTTGCTTTTTCTTAGGAGTTAGTTAAATAAAATTTCATAATTTATTACTTAATTTCCAATTTTACCTCTTTTGTTAGTTAGTGACCTCTTGGAATATTTTTCCTCTCAATTATTGTGACTTTCCTAGAAAATATATGAAAAGGAACATTTCCTTAAATGTATGCAGTCATAATAACAAGATTCCAACCCATGAAATGAGCAATTATGTAAGGAGGATATATGATACCACTAACTACTACCACAAGCAGAATGGCCCTCCTTACAGCCTTTCTACAACAACCTTCATGTTAGCCTGCTTTGTCACCAGGCTACCCAAAGCCAGGAATTTGAGTATGAACTTACATTGATTGATGATCACTTGGATGAAGTGATAGAAGGTTGGAAAACTTGAATTGTACATGCAAATGTCACTGGATCGGATCCCCATTTCGGATCGGATTGGATCCCTCCTTTCAGAATGGATCGGATCGGATCCCCCTCTTCGGATCGGATCGGAGTACCCTCTACCCGAACCGCCTGAAGCTGCAACCACTCCTCAACGTGCTCCTATTTTCTAGGCTTATCATTCGGATCTACTTACACGTTGCAGCCTATGATCTGGAAACCGTTTCTCCACGTCTCCCACTACTTTTCCATGACCTGTTGGATGGCTGCCACATCACACCCGAACTGATCCCAGGAGCAACCTCCATTCGCCTATAATTACATCACTTCGTGGAGATTTTAAGGGACTTTTTGGCATTTCATTTATTCATGGCAGCCATGGCCGAATTCCTCCATAGATAATCACCTTCTTCTCCAATGAAAACTAATGAATTTGGAGAGAATTACTCATTGTATTTGAGTGTTTTAGTGTCAATATTCATGGTAATTGTAATTCCAGAATGAAATGAGAAACTATTAAGTGGATGTTGGCTTGTTAACGCCGAACCACTATAAAACTTGTGTGTTGATTGATTTTTCTTGCTTTTAGTTCATGATTCCTCATTATTCTCTGCAAAATGTGACTAGTTGGGTGTTAGGACCATTTTTTGGTCTAACATTTTGGTGCTTTCACTGAGAAATGAAGATTTTCAGTGTTTAAGGATTCTGCATTCTACTTATTGGATCGCCAAGTCCAATGAAGAAATCCTATGAATTCTATAGACTTTGCAAATTGTGGGAATCACCAGAAGTGAAGTTACCACCGTGCCATGTAGAAGCAATTGCTGAAGATCGAAAATAGAGTCCAACAAAGCTTCTGGATTGGATGCAGATGAAGAGACCGGGTCGGTTGCAGATGAAGAGACCGGGTCGAATGCAGAGGAAGCCCTTGGATTGGATGTAGATAAAACGCATGCCAATATCCTTGAGGGGGTCGGATCGGGTCCTACCCAACTTGAAAAAGAACCTCCAATCCGAACCAGATGGGGAGATCCGAACCAGCCACCTGCTGATGACGTACTATCGATCCGATCTGACGACATGTTCGATCTGATCCGATGACAAACTCGAGCTGCGATCTGATGACACCTCCGAACCGCGACTTCAAAGCAAATTCCGATCCGACCCGATATAGCTGTTTTAGGCAAATGGCCGCCGGGACTATGGGGCCTTGGACCCCCACCGGCGCTGCGCCTGGACCCGCTGACGGCCTCGCCTTCGGCTCGACATATATATTTTGGCCAACAATAGTCGTCAAAGCTTATCAATGAAGATTAGATGGATAGTCAAAGAATATGACAATGAAACGGCAACGACTGGGATTCTTCCTAGAACCATGACTACGTACATCAGTAGGCCAATATGAGGAGCTATCGATCAGATTTAGCTTGCTATCAACAATAATATACGAGACAATGGTTGTCTCATAACTGCTTCCTCTTCCATAGTATATATTTCACCAATGCAACTGATATTGTTCCCTAACGAGTAGTGACCACCTTATTTATGTGACTTATACCTATCCAACCGGCGAAGCATCAAATGATGGTTATATGGAACAGTCCGAGCACTACTCTAAAGATGATTCATATGATCTTAGTGACCATGATTGTCAATAATGGGGTACCAGGATGCAACTAAGGATCCCAATATCCAAAAGCTACACTTTAATTGTATGATGTGCTGAATGAAATATGTCATGCGGTTCACCTTCCGAAGAGCTTAGCTAACCTTTGGAATGGCTATTTGCTGTCATCCGCATCAAGAAGATTGATTTCCATCGAATAAGGGTTAGGTCAACATACATTGGTGCCCAGAGTTAGGTACCAGTTGGACCATCACAATCCATGATTGGATCAATGGATCCTTGCCTGGATGATAGCAACTTGACTGCTCACCAACCACTATACGACCTCAGTCAACCGAGGAAAGCTTGAGATCAAAGTGAATATGAATCAATCATTAGCTTTGTTCTTCATACTTCCGTTGTGACATAACGCATCATCAGTACTTGAAGCCTCGCATGCTATTCAAGCTTATCTGATCAAGGTTTATACCTACCAGCTCTAGCAAAATTCAGAAATTACATTGCAACCTAAAATCTATTGCTAAAAACCCCAAACGAAGCCGGAGTGGGAATGATACGTGGAGACTAAGTTATTAGAAGATCCTGCTATTTTACTAAATGGAATATGCTACACATCAGTGATGGAACCCAATTACGCTTCCCCTCCTGATGAGACGGAGTGCGAAGGAGGCATCAGATTAGCAAGCAAAGGAAACGTCACATAAAGAGTTGCCCGATGATCTACCCAAAGACATAGATCTCAGAGAAAATGAAGATTCGGGATGTAGGAGGGCGACATCTAATGAAGCAACAACACAAAGATTGAAAAGCTCGCTTACAGTTTGAAGATTGCTTCGAGAAAACTCCGCCACTATTTCCAAGCTCATCTAATTGTGATACACACTGATTGGCCAATACGATAGGTCCCCCAGTGACCTGAGGCATCTGGATGATTGCTCGAACAAAACATCAAAGTGAACCAGTTTGATCTCAATTCCCTCCTATAGAAGTCCATACGGGGGAAAGTATTAACTGACTTCATCATTGAGTTTACCATTCCCGAAGAGGACATAATAAATGAAGAAGATGGCTTCACAAAAAGAAAGATGAAAACAAGCACCTAGAAGATATACAGACGGTGCAAGGAATGATCAACGGTCTGATGCCGGTGTTTTGCCGATAATTCCTGAAGAACGGTCAATTTTCTATGCCTCAGGATAGGAATTTTCCGCTACCAACAACGATTCTGAATACGAGGCACTGATCGTTGGCCTGAAACTCGTTAAGGAGTTGGGAGTAGCGTTGTTGAGCATCTTTGTAACTCTCGGATTATTATTTGCCAGTTTCAGAGGGAATTCCAGATGAAGGGACCATGACTCACAGCTTACGTAGAACGGGTAGAGGAGCTGTTGGATGGATGGGAACAATACACCATGTACCCCGGTTTTGACATCGATCAGACTTCTAGCACCTGCATATGGAGTTATGGAATAAAACCATAACGGGCTCGACTAAACTACTCATATACAAAGCCACACCCTCCATCTAAATAGAGTTGTATAGCTCAAAGTCGGAATCTAACTCCAGATAGATGCAGCACGACTAGCTACATGGCTCGATCCTATGCACGACGCCACCAGATTACATGAATCCGAATAAAAGAGGCAACACTGCCCCTTGATATGATTACTTTTCAATTATGCGATCTACTTTTACATGCTTCCTAAATTATTGACATGACTATCTCGTGCGACATGATTGATGCAGGTACCTGAAGTTTGGTGCCAATTAATCCTCCCATAGATTAAATTGAGGAACGCAAAGATTCAGCAAGTGTGGTCTGACCACTTGCCTGATAATGTACATCCGCCAAAGCAAAGTGGGAGGTATGGATTAAAATCGAGTTCCAGAATGACACTCGAGCCGACAGAATCCCGCTCTTGGAATTAGAGTGCAGAAGGAAAGCCGGGGCGAATGACATGACTATTCACCTTATTAACTCTAACTCTCATGATTTGAGAGAGAGTATAAAGGACGGGAAGATGACGTCCCCAAGGCGTGATGGTGTACCACGATTAAAAGACCGCCTTGATTCCACTCTACCCTGGGTATTTGACGGGAGAGTATAAAGGCACTAGGTACTGAGCGCTGCAAAATGAACCCCTACCCCACTGAAGGATTGGGGGTAGAATGAAAGCTGAGTTCGAATTATACCTTGGGCATATGACAGGAGAGTGTAAAGGCATTGTGATTAAATGCCACGGAAGGGCTCCTACCCCGCTGTAGGATCGGGGGCAAGAATGGAAGCTAAGCCCGAACCCCACATTTCCGGACATGGAGGGGCGATGCACTGTCAATCCAAATCAATCCCAAACAAGCCCTGACCGGGCACTTTATTCACTATTGATTGGGGCATACACACACGTCACACCCCTACGATGGATGCAATATGATACGCTATTTATTTATAGGGATTATGATTTGAAGGAATACCAAATTGAAACCCTTATCTGATTTGTGACGTAATTTATTGCTTACTACTCAATGTAGTAATGGTCCGACTTCAAATATATTCGATTGAAATATATAACAAACTTGCAAATATATGATATTGCAGGAATACCACTTTGTTTGCTAATTGCAGATTTACAAAGGACAACTTGTCAAGAATGCGAGGCCCGCACTCGCAACAACAGCATGCCAATAGAAAACAAATAAAGGGCCACATCCAGAAGGCTGATGTTGATGCCTGATGATAAGCATCCTACCTAACTTGAGGCGGCGACCCAAACGAGGTCTTGAGAGTGAATTATTCAATGACATGTCATGCGACTTAATACTCACGGCTGGGAAGGACCCGACGAAGCCCTGAGATTCTGGGATTTCTACATGGCCTTAATACCGTCTCGAGTGATCATCGATTTTACGGTCTTAATATGATCTAACACGGTCGTGGCATTCAGGATTTTTATGGATTGAAGATTCCCCTGACTATCCAGAATACACCTCCCTACATCTAAATTTGAAAAGGACGTGATCTAACCACCACCTGTCTTATGTAATTACCCCTGGACTGGAGGCCGTTTGAGGACCACAAAATGGATGCAGAGTGAACATCCATTTGCTAGTCTCGACCGATTTTCCGATTGAAACACCTTATATGAGGGGCACGCTATTACTTTGACTTCTAGCTTGATACTTCGACTTAAGGGCTAAGAAGAAGGAAGATAGAAATTTCTTTCATGCTGAGGATGTTGGTGCAGAAGGAGCTAGGAACGAAGGAAGTCAACAGATTTCTTCTTGCGGTGATCCCTCAGCATGTCAGACTAGATATGAAATGGATGGTGCCATTGCTGAATTGAGAACGCAGATGCTCGGCAAGATGAACTTCTCCAGAAACGACGAAAAATGATGGATAACTTCTTTACTTGGATAGATGGAAGGCCGAGAAACTACGATTTACTCGCAGGAGTGAGCACCGTGGGAATCCAAGCGACAATAAACTTGGCTCGAACACTCCTTGTTCCATAATTCATATCGCACGAGACCCTACGACAAGTTGACAACATCATATTGGATGAAACAAGGGGAAATCAAATTCTTCTTAGACATATGCAGCATGTAACTTCTAATGTAACATTCTGGACGAAAACGACGGCAATGCAAGAGCCACTAGAAAATTAAACGGAGTCTGACCAACCTCTGCTCCAATTAGGATGAATGTTTCAAATCCAACCAAACTCAACCTCGACATGAAGCTTACCATTCCTTAATGTAGGGGCAAGTAGAAGCATTTGAGCCGCCTATAATTTAATCTTATCACCACCCAACTCCGATCCTTAGAGCTTGGATGGGAGACCCAAGACTATCCTGCGTACATCCGAAGCGCGAATTACCATCCAGAATTACAGGACGGAAGCTTGATTGACGACTATCACATATGCGAACCTAAGAAGCCAGAGATCAGCTTCCACCCACTTCAAGACTTCATGCTGGGGGCACCAGCGCTAAATTGGACAATTGGCAACGACTCCTCGAAAACAAAGGCCAGATTGCCAATGTTAATTGAGGCTTCACCAGAGGCGATACACCCCCAGGGCACATTTCAAAGGATCTTTTGTCACTTTAAGGACTCAAACTCCTTTGATATCCGAATTTCATCAACTTATTCAGATTACAATCATCTTTTGAATCATATTGTGAAGGAAATTGAGTGAATCTTTGTATTGTATAAGTGAAAATTGAGTGAGAATCGTTGTTGTACTTGCATTCAAGACATCAATTCAAAGAGTAGAAAGTGGACGTAGGCTATTTAATGTCGAACCACTGATTTTTGGTGGTATCCATCTGATTTGATCAACCGTTGGAACGCGTTGGTAACCCACTTCATTGAGCAATCAAAGGTCCACGTCTGTCGATCCAAGAATGTCATATTACTCACTTCAATCAAATAAAGGTCCAACGAGGCCCTACGTTCGTTCCTCATAAGGTTTAATGCCACAACAGCATCTATAGATCAACCTGGACCATCTATGGTGTTTATAGCAGCAATATCGGGTATTCTAGACTCAGACTTCAAAGTCTCTCCGCGTCAAGACCCACCAAAAGGCCTTGGCAAATTCACCTCTGAAAAAAACCTCAATATCTTTATACCATTAGATTTTCCTAGAGAAGGCTGTGAATCCTATCCTGAGACAGATTCCTGCAACAAGAGGATACTAATATTGATATAAACATTCTCAATGTTTTCATGACGATGAATAAAGCATCATCCGACTCTTGAAATGATAAAGACAAAAGGAAAGCCCTAGAAAAGGCCGATAGGAATGTAAAATTCCAAAAAGGACTAATTTCATTGATGAAGCCCGTGATCTTGATTGTCAAGCTCAATGGAACCAAGCATGAGAGATAAACTCAACAAGCCTATAATGGCTATTTCGAATTATGCCAAATCATGAAACAAAGGAGCTAGAATATCTCCCTAGCAATGTTCCTTGCTTGCATGATTGACGAGCATACTCAACTCTGTGGTTGATGCGAGGAGAGTATCTAAATTCGCTAGCACTCGATAAGGCAATCCTCACTTTCTGACTAAAGAGATGAGATGACACCAAAGCAAACATGATTCGACCATTCCTGCATACAATTTCAACTCTTGCTGACTTGAGAAAGAGTATAGAATGACTTGGGCTGACTACGATTGCCTAACCTACAGTTCTAACCCGATGCGATAACAAAAAGTAAAATGGCTAGAAGACTATATGTCTGATTGACCTGGTCCAACCGCCATCGATGCCGAGGTCATAAACATTGACTTCATTTGTCCTCCATTGACGTCAGGAGCACGAGATTTAACTCGTAGATTGAATTTGAATATGACCTTGACTTTGTGCATAATTCAGAACATATAAGCTATATCTCTAGAATATGATATGATTCATCCCGAACGTTAAAGAAATCCAACTAACAGATCAATCATGAATCCAAAGACTTGATCCGCAATTGCATCGAATGCAGAGTGTGATAAACTCCTCTGATACCTTACGATTGCGATGATCCTACCAACTACTGACTTGCATATTGTAACACCCCGTACTTTCTGTGAACATATAAGTAATAAATAAGAGAATAATTAATTTTTAAAATAAGAATCAAGGGAAACGGGTTGCACCATTGTGTTCATCTCGGAATTCTGCTTGAAAACAAGTCCAAGTTTGCGAGAATCGGAGTCCGTATGACCAAGTTATGGCCCTCCAAAGTTTCAGGAATTTTCAGAGTTCAAAACAGCTCGAATTCGAATTCAAAACCCAGAACAGACTGGGCGGGAAATTTCCCGCCCAATACCCAGGTCGACTGGGCAGTCGACCCCCCCCCCCCGACCAGGTCGACTGGGCAGTCGACCTGGTCCCCGAACCTGGTTCTGGGCCTGGGTGCATTCTTATGTATCTGGTATCATTTTCTGCCTAGATTCGTCTGCCTAAATCTATTTAAACAGCCCCAAACCTAGCCTTCTCTACACACAATTCTATTCTGCTTCTACTCTGCCTCTGTTCTACATAAAAATAAAAATGGCGTCGCTACTCTGTTGGAATCAAAACTAGAAGCTAATCAACATCAACCTAAGCAACTCAATTCAAGCTTGAAACTTCAACAACGGTTAAAGAAGATCAACTAACGTCGCTACAACTATCTTTCTTTTAGAATCCAATCAAGGCAAGTACAGTTATTTTCCGATATAAACGTTAATTCTGATTGTGACATGAATTGTAAATCTGAATATGAGATTATGTATGTTCTGTTCTGTTTAGATCTACCTTATTCTATATTTCTTTCTGCTTTCTGTTCTATAGCCAGGCTACCACGAGCCTGAGCCAATCTCATAAGAGATTAACACACGCTAAAATATTTGGGACAATAAAATGAATAATGCATGAAATGGGCATGACCGATATGTGACTAATTTGAGGAAAGAACATAGGTTGAACTTGGAACTTAGGACATAAATCTAAGGCATATAATTGAACCTATGACTTGAGTTTTGTGGCATAAAGAATATTGAACATACGACTTGAGAAGTTGAGGCATAAAATTTACATTGGACATATGACATAGGAATTGGGGCATAAATTTGACCATAGGCATGTAATTAGTTTAGATACATATTACATGTTGTAAACTAGATCTGGATCTGAGCAAGCTATGTATGATAATCTGTGATTTGGGGACATAATTCAATATCTGATTTTAAGAATATGATACATGATTAAAACCAGATTTGTGGCACATTTTAAGAAGGGGAAGATATGTGACTTAGGTGTAGAAATTAAAATCTATAATAAGATTTGAGGACTATTAAGTGTGAATACACCTAAAAAGGGATTTTTGGATATATGGCATGCATTGTAATATTTGGTATAATTTATAGATGAATCTGCTGTACAATGCTAGTTTAACCCAAATGTGATCATATGTTATATGGTAAATTATGTCCATATTCTGTGTTATGTAAATTTATGCAAACATGGGGTATATGATCATATTGTGAATCATAATAATTATTTAGGCCTAATTTATGATTAAGCAAGGCATGTAAATAGAACCTTTAGAAATATTAAATCTGCTAAATCTGTCATCTGCTAAGTCTGTTGAAAATGACAAATCAGCTAAACTAAATCTGTTGAGATGCCTAAACTGCTAAATCTGTTGAGATACCTAAACTGCTAAATCTGTTGAGATGCCTAATCTGTTATCTGCTAAATCTGCTACTTTGCTTAATCTGCTAAATCCGTTAAGTCGCCTAATCTGCAAAATCTGTTATCTGCTATATCTGTTGAGTTGATATAATTAGTCTATTATTGACATAATCTGAATTGGCTATAGTTATGAATAATTGACATGTATATTAGGCGTGGGCATAAATGGTAAAGTATTAATTAATTGGCCGCAAAGATGAACATGGCTAACTCGAGGTTAGAATGAGTTTGCGGCGTAATCCTGCCCGGAACCGCCCGGCACATCCAGTGGCCGCAAACAATAGGTTCTAATGTGAGAAGTTAGTCATAATATGCTTAGACACGAGGTTAGGTCTGGCTTGTGGCAGAAGTCTGCCCGGAACCGCCCAGCCCATCCAGGGGCCACAAGCTAGCGACCTAATGTGAGAGGTATGTGCATTAATAATTAATTAATGCAAATCTGAGATAAAATTGATGTCCAAAACGTGTTGGGTGGATAGGGTTAAACCAACTGGACTAATATATATATATAATAACCCCGTTCATGAATCTGTAGGCCCAATACAAAGTTAGACAAATCTGAAATTCTGTTAAATCTGTACATCTGATCCGTTAGTCTGAAAACTTGTTGATTTGATTTTCTGACCTGTGAACTAGTAAATCTGATCTCTGTATGTCTGAACTTGTAAACAAGCTAATCTGAAATCTGTTATTCTGGGGACACAATATTAGGAGGGAATTTACTTGTGTCATCTGTTGTTTGGGACCCATATTAGTCAGTAACCCTTTCTGGTATCAAAACTTTGACCCAACCGTAGATAGGGTCCGGGCATGCTTACTAAACTAATTATAAGCGGTTCATTCTGATAATGGCGAGGGGTGTTGATGGTGCGTTCCAACCGGGTCATGTGTGTGCATGGATCCTGGTCTGCCTCTGAGGATGTAAGACGCCGTGACATCTGTAAATAGGTTTGTGCCAATTGGTTGTCACGTTAGGGAGTGATACACCCTACTGTGGGGCCGACACAGGGTATTTATGTATTAGGAAGCCGATCGCTTGGGGTAGGGTTTTAGGGTACACTTAGTTCTGTTTATTTCTGTTGGTACCGTCTGTTTCTGTTGGGTGGTAACACCTGTCTGTTTCTGCGTGGTACCATCTGTTGGGGTGGTAAAGGCCCATTACTAGTGTACACCTAATTCTACATTCTGTTTCCGTAGGGATTAATCTGTTTCTGCTTCTGTCTGTTTCTGTTCGGGTGGTAAAGGCCCATTACTAGCACTCTCTTCTGTGGAAATTATTCTGTACCCGTTTCTGTTTCAGTTTAGACATTAGGGTGACACCTAATTCTGTTATACTAGTATTAGTGCAGAGAAGTGTAAAGAAATAGCTTATGTCATTCTGTTCTTCTGTAATATCTGCTACACCTGTTACTGTTATCTCTCATCCAGTTTTATTTTCATGTCATGTTATTATTATCTGTTCATAACTGAAAATCACTGGACTTGCCAGACTTTTTGTCTGACCCTTGTTGTTTCACCTCCTTTCTTCCGTTTCCCCCCTAGGTTTTGTAGAAGGGAGTACTCTAGCCTGATCCAGATTTCTTCTGCTTGAAGTGCTTAAAGTATGGCTTGTCTTCTTCTGTGGGGATTATGATTTTAAACTATGTATTCTGAAGGCTTTTGTACGAGACTGATATTTTGTACTTGAATTCTGATATTGTGATTTGAAAGGATGTAACCAAGCTTATTTCGGTTTCTGTTGTAATAAAGTTATAAATTTTTCAAGTACTGTTTTATCTGTCTTGTAAGTTTCTGTTCTATTTACTAAAATGCTCCACCAAAGTTAAGGCATTCCCTTTGTGAGTGACCTTAACGGAGGTGGGGTGTTACGCTTGGTATCAGAGCTAAAGGTTACCAGATTGGGTAAAGTTTTTGAAAACTATTTTCTAAAAGGTTTTAAAAGGAAGTATTTTCGAAAGTAAAGCCTATTTTTGAAAAACATAATCCCCAAGAGCCATATGTCTTACCTTCAGTCCTTTTTGTAATTGAATCTTTCCTTTTTCGTTTCAGCATGTCTGAAGCATCTGAGATACCAGAGGGTGTTCATGTACCCGGTTGGTTTCGTCAATATCTTGAGGCTAGGACCGCCGCCGCAGGTCCAACAAATGATCCCCCTCCTCCGCCCCATCCTCGTGCAATTGCTTTCTCAAAGATCTGTAGAGATTTTAGGGCCATGGGTGGGAATGATTTCAAGGGAACTGAATCATTCGTAGAAGCGAGGAACTAGCTCAAAGAAACTGAGGATCTATTCATTATCTTCGAGGTGGACGATAGGCAGAAGGTACAGTTGGTGGTATGGCTGCTCAAAGACGAAGCTTCCTATTGGTGGGAAGTCACTAACGCCGAGAGGCCAGTTAAGACATGGATGGATTTCAGAACAAGGTTTGAGACAAAATTCCTCTTGCAAGCTGAACGAAGTCTACAACTGGAAAAGTTCTTATCTCTTAAGCAAGGAAGTATGACGGTCAAGGAATACGTCAACCAGTTCAACCAACTGGCTAGATTCGGATTGGATTTAGTCAACACTCAGGATAAAAAGGCTCTCCGCTTTGTTAAAGGATTGAATGAGCCACTGCATGGCCTAGCCATGACTCATGTACCCAATGGGAGCGACTTACGAGAAATTGGTGGACATGGCACTACTGCACGAGGAAGACAAGGGCCCGAAAGAGACAAAGAAGGAAGAACCACAGAATAAGAAAGCATGACCCAAAGAGGAAACACAAAAGAAGGATGAGAAGTCTGAAGATAAGAAGGGGAAAAAGTGCTTTACTTGTGGAAGCTCGACTCATCTGAACAAGGATTGCAGAAAAAGTAAGGGCACTTGCTTCAACTGTGGTGAGATGGGACACTTCACTAAGGACTGCCCGAAGAAACGAGGGCAAGGGCAGAGGGCGGAACCCACTTCTGGAGGACAGGCGAATGCTCAAGGGACTGGTAGATAGGGTAGAAATAAGAAAATTTAAGTAGAAGGTTTAATTTTCTTATTTGATTGTTGAGTTAAAACTCTTTCTAATTCTGGCATTTTGATTCTGTAATCGATACTATGCACTTTAATACTAGTATTGTTTCTGATTCCGCTGTAGACTCAAACCCATAAGGGTTATGACTCATCTGTTTGTGAGAGATTGGGGTTTGAGAGATATCTGTGTTAGGCGTCAAGTAGGACGCATACATTCTGGGTTTTATCATGCTTAGTTCAGTAACCTGATCTGTACCAGTAATCTGTAAACATCTGAATACTTCCGATAAGGCTAAGATTTCCAGTTTTGACATTATCTAAAGAGGGTAATCCTCTGGGTGTAAATTTGATGTTGGTTTCGGTCTTCGGGGCCGATACTTAGGACCCATGTCTAATGGGAACCAAGTTTTTGTTTTATCTGTACTCGCTTCCATCATTCGACTGTATCCTATCGATCGAATCTTCGAACTTTAGGTAGAAACTAATGGATGTAAACATGTGTTTGAGACATGTTATGTTTGATGGTTGCAAGTGGATGCAAGTGGTTGCTAGTGGTTGCTCGTGGATGCATATACACACACACTAGGCACTAGATCGGCTCGAAAACACTCTCATACTGCATATGGATGTGTGAGCATTTTAAATTTTTGTGGATGCAAAATGATTGACTCAGCACATGGATGTTGCATATGATTGAATGGTTGTGCACTCATATAGAAATGATATGTATCAAATAGGAAAATTTGCATACATGTTGGACTCATGGCACTGGCATAATTCGCATTAAGGAGGTCAACTGAATCAGTGGACCGCCTGATCTTTGCATTAGATAAGGAACATATACACACACTTTTGTATATATTCATACAACATTAGAAGTTTCTAAGGACAATGGACGCCAATGATTGATGATTGAGTAAATGGATGTTGGATGGTAGGACACATTCTTCTTAACTTGAGGATTTCGGGGACGAAATCCTTTAAGGAGGGAAGGATGTAACACCCTGTACTTTCTATGAACGTATAAGTAATAAATCAGAGAATAATTAATTTTTAAAATAAGAATCAAGGGAAACGGGTTGTGCCATTGCGTTCGTCTCGGAATTCTTCTTGAAAACAAGTCCAAGTTTGCGAGAATCGGAGTCCGTATGACCAAGTTATGGCCCTCCAAAGTTTCAGGAATTTTCAGAGTTCAAAACAGCTCGAATTCGAATTCAAATATCGAATTCAAAACCCAGAAAAGACTGGGCAGGAAATTTTCCACCCAGTACCCAGGTCGACTGGAGAATCGACTGGGCAGTCGACCCCCCCCCCCCCCGCGACCAGGTCGACTGGACAGTCGACCTGGTTCTGGGCCTGGGTGCATTCTTATGTATCTGGTCTCGTTTTCTGCCTAGATTCGTCTGCCTAAACCTATTTAAACAGCCCCAAACCTAGCCTTCTCTACACACAATTCTATTCTGCTTCTAATCTGCCTCTGTTCTAAATAAAAATAAAAATGGCGTCGCTACTCTGCTGGGATCAAAACTAGAAGCTAATCAACATCAACCTAAGCAACTCAATTCAAGCTTGAAACTTCAACAACGGTTAAAGAAGATCAACTAACGTCGCTACAACTATCTTTCTTTTAGAATCCAATCAAGGCAAGTACAGTTATTTTCTTATATAAACGTTAATTCTGATTGTGACATGAATTGTAAATATGAATCTGAGATTATGTCTGTTCTGTTCTGTTTAGATCTACCTTATTCTGTATTTCTTTCTGCTTTCTGTTCTATAGCCAGACTACCACGAGCCTGAGCCAATCTCATAAGAGATTAACATACGCTAAAATATTTGGGACAATAAAATGAATAATGCATGAAATGGGCATGACCGATATGTGACTGATTTGAGGAAAGAACATAGGTTGAACTTGGAACTTAGGACATAAATCTAAGGCATATAATTGAACCTATGAATTGAGTTTTGTGGCGTAAAGAATATTGAACATACGACTTGAGAAGTTGAGGCATAAAATTTACATTGGACATATGACTTAGGAATTGGGGCATAAATTTGACCATAGGCATGTAATTAGTTTAGATACATATTACATGTTGTAAACTAGATCTGGATCTGAGCAAGCTATGTATGATAATCTGTGATTTGGGGACATAATTCAATATCTGATTTTAAGAATATGATACATGATTAAAACCTAGATTTGGGGCACATTTGAAGAAGGGGAAGATATGTGACTTAGGTGTAGAAATTAAAATCTATAATAAGATTTGAGGACTATTAAGTGTGAATACACCTAAATAGGGATTTTTGGATATATGGCATGCATTGTAATATTTGGTATAATTTATAGTTGAATCTGCTGTACAATGCTAGTTTAACCAAAATGGGAACATATGTTATATGGTAAATTATGTCCATATTCTGTGTTATGTAAATTTATGCAAACATGGGGTATATGATCATATTGTGAATCATAATAATTATTTAGGCCTAATTTATGATTAAGCAAGGCATGTAAATAGAACCTTTAGAAATATTAAATCTGCTAAATCTGTCATCTGCTAAGTCTGTTGAAAATGCCAAATCTGCTAAACTAAATCTGTTGAGATGCCTAAACTGCTAAATCTGTTGAGATGCCTAAACTGCTAAATCTGTTGAGATGCCTAATCTGTTATCTGCTAAATATGCTACTTTGCTTAATCTGCTAAATCCGTTAAGTCGCCTAATCTGCAAAATCTGTTATCTGCTATATCTGTTGAGTTGATATAATTAGTCTGTTATTGACATAATCTGAATTGGCTATAGTTATGAATAATTGACATGTATATTAGGCGTGGGCATAAATGGTAAAGTATTAATTAATTGGCCGCAAAGATGAACATGGCTAACTCGAGGTTAGAATGAGTTTGCGGCGTAATCCTGCCCGGAATCGCCCGGCACATCCAGTGGCCAGCAAACAATAGGTTCTAATATGAGAAGTTAGTCATAATATGCTTAGACACGAGGTTAGGTCTGGCTTGTGGCAGACGTCTGCCCGGAACCGCCCGACCCATCCAGCGGCCACAAGCTAGCGACCTAATGTGAGAGGTCTGTGCATTAATAATTAATTAATGCAAATCTGAGATAAAAATGATGTCCAAAACGTATTGGGTGGATAAGGTTAAACCAACTGGACTAATATATATATAATAAACCCGTTCATGAATCTGTAGGCCCAATACAAAGTTAGATAAATCTGAAATTCTGTTAAATCTGTACATCTGATCCGTTAGTCTGAAAACTTGTTGATTTGATTTTCTGATCTGTGAACTAGTAAATCTGATCTCTGTATGTCTGAACTTGTGAACAAGCTAATCTGAAGTCTGTTAGTCTGGGGACACAAGGTTAGGAGGGAATTTACTTGTGTCATCTGTTGTTTGGGACCCATATTAGTCAGTAACCCTTTCTGGTATCAAAACTTTGACCCAACAGTAGGTAGGGTCCAGGCACGCTTACTGAACTAATTATAAGCGGTTCATTCTGATAATGGCAAGGGGTGTTGATGGTGCGTTCCAACCGGGTCATGTGCGTGCATGGATCCCGGTCTGCCTCTGAAGATGTAAGACGCCGTGACATCTGTAAATAGGTCTGTGCCAATTGGTTGTCACTTTAGGGAGTGATACACCCTACCGTGGGGCCGACACAGGGTATTTATGTATTAGGGAGCCGATCGCTTGGGGTAGGGTTTTAGGGTACACTTAGTTCTATCTGTTTCTGTTGGTACCGTCTGTTTCTGTTGGGTGGTAACACCTATCTGTTTCTGCGTGGTACCATCTGTTGGGGTAAAGGCCCATTACTAGTGTACACCTAATTCTACATTCTGTTTCCGTAGGGATTAATCTGTTTCTGCTTCTGTCTGTTTCCGTTCGGGTGGTTAAGGTCCATTACTAGCATTCTCTTCTGTGGAAATTATTCTGTACCCGTTTCTGTTTCAGTTTAGACATTAGGGTGACACCTAATTCTGTTATACTAGTATTAGTGCAGAGAAGTGTAAAGAAATAGCTTATGTCATTCCGTTCTTCTGTAATATCCGCTACACCTGCTACTGTTATCTCTCATCCAATTTTATTTTCATGGCATGTTATTATTATCTGTTCATAACTGAAAATCACTGGACTTGCCAGACTTTTTGTCTGACCCTTGTTGTTTCACCTCCTTTCTTCCGTTTCCCCCCTAGGTTTTGTAGAAGGGAGTACTCTAGCCTGATCCAGATTTCTTCTGCTTGAAGTGCTTAAAGTATGGTTTGTCTTCTTCTGTGGGGATTATGATTTTAAACTATGTATTCTGAAGGCTTTTGTACGAGACTGATATTTTGTACTTGAATTCTGATATTGTGATTTGAAAGGATGTAACCAAGCTTATTTCGGTTTCTGTTGTAATAAAGTTATAAATTTTTCAAGTACTGTTTTATCTGTCTTGTAAGTTTCTGTTCTGTTTACTAAAATGCTCCACCAAAGTTAAGGCATTCCCTTTGTGAGTGACCTTAACGGAGGTGGGGTGTTATACATATTTTCAACATCTCGTGATGACTCATATATGATTACGAGATTACAAAACGATCTGAAGTGTCATGGCTTTCGATGCCTTGTTGTTATGATTCGATGTAATCGGGGAACTCTAGATTAATATCCAGATATCGAGATAGTCAAAATCCAAGCACAAATGACAGATCCATATGCCAACTTTGAAGCACTATATCCCAATTAGCCAGATGCTATCTCAAGGCCCGAAGATTCTGATACTACCCTATGACTTATATGGCTACTCCACACACATTGAATTATGCATAAAAGAAAGCCTGACTCAGTAATACACTTGACTTGCATAGGAAGACAAGGTCGTTTGGCGTTAACTTGTGCATGTATGATCTCACACGGAAGCCAATGATCCTACTTGGATTATGATGAAGGAATTGAACCTCTTGATTCGACGAGATCTAGACGATTAATTGATCAACTTGACCACCCTAGCCATGGAATTTGGCCTAGTAAACATCAATGGAAGTAGTGCGATATATGAGGAGTCATTTATATAGGAAGAAATTCCATATGATGGGACTACTCAATAGGACACAAATCTGGTAAAGCCACCTCAATGGTGGATGACGTTTCAAAAAGATTTAGATCGACTTATTCAAAGCACATCTTATCTACGATAAGATGTACTTTGGGGGGTAAAATGTTAGTCTGCTTTGTGACCAGGCTACCCAAAGCCAGGAATTTGAGTATGAACTTATATTGATTGATGATCACTTGGATGGAGTGATAGAAGGTTGGAAAACTTGAATTGTACATGCAAATGTCACTGGATCAGATCCCCCTTTCGGATCGGATCGGATCCCTCCTTTCGGATTGGATTGGATCGGATCCCCCTCTCCGGATCGGATCGGAGTACCCTCTACCCGAACCGCCTGAAGCTGCAACCACTCCTCAACGTGCTCCTATTTTCTAGGCTTATCATTCGGATCTACTTACACATTGCAGCCCATGATCTGGAAACTGCTTCTCCACGTCTCCCACTACTTTTCCATGACCTGTTGGATGGCTGCCACATCACACCCGAACCGATCCGAGGAGCAACCTCCATTCGCCTATAAATACATCATTTCGTGGAGATTTCAAGGGACTTTTGGCATTTCATTTATTCATGGCAGCCATGGCGAATTCCTCCATAGATAATCACCTTCTTCTCTAACGAAAACCAATGAATTCGGAGAGAATTATTCATTGTATTTGAGTGTTTTAGTGTCAATATTCATGGTAATTGTAATTTCAGAATGAATTGAGAAACTATTAAGTGGATGTAGGCTTGTTAACGCCGAACCACTATAAAACTTGTGTGTTGATTGATTTTTCTTGCTTTTAGTTCATGATTCTTCATTATTCTCTGCAAAATGTGATCAATTGGGTGTTAGGACCATTTTTTGGTCTAACACTTTAAATATAATCCTTGCTTTATTACTTAAAATGAATATGATCTATTCATTTTTCCATTTCATATCCAACTATGAAATATCCCTCCTCCCATTGTAGTGGATAAGGAATACAATCTATGAAATCTTCGTAATAAATGGTAAATAAGCTTGAAGGAATAACTTTTCTAATTCCTCTCTTCCTTCCCTAACTTAATTCTGCTATTTTTTCCATGTATGTTTACAATCTCAATTCCAACTGTTACTATCTCTTAGCACCAATTTTTCAATATTATCCACATCATTGTTATATTTCTCATATCTTTAGGTCTCCAACAAGCATATCCAAAACTTATAACAGTGCATTTTAGTACATCCTTCATGGCTTGCACATATATCAACATAATACTTCTACGTTATTTTCAGTGCCTTACACTGTACAAGATCCCTTGTTACCATTCAAAAATAGTCATTATTATTGCCTTCATACCCTTATTGTTTTCCCTATCTTATCTAGGAACTAATTCTTAACTACTCCATATTTTTAAAAAATTTGACTCAGTCTTTATCATTTCTTTACAAAAAATAAAAGTTCAAAAATCTGAAGCACCCAATCCCGAAACTCTTTTCTTTAAAAGTGCTACTTACTATTTTTTTATTAAACTAAAAAAAATTAGTTGGCATTTTTAACTCTTTTAATGCATATACTTTAAGATTTTTGAATTTAGCATATTCACTAGATTTTAAAGAAAATACTATCAAATTTAAGTTCGCGGTCAAATCAAACTTTTATTTTAAATACTATTCTAACCATTATAAAAAAAAAATTGGATTTCTAGTTCAATCTATAATTATTATTTTTTCTAGAAACTTGTTTATTTCTATCAAATAATTATGTTTAAAAATAAAATTTAAAATGTTTCCAAATCATCTTTCAAAACTCTTAAATTATAAAAGCTAAACTGGATAAGAACAACTACCATACTACCATTTCTCTTACACTCACTGCTTTCCCAATCATTCACATTGAGTGGAGCCGTATAATATCTTAAGAGAGAAACTAATTAAAAGGTACGAAGATAATATGCACATAACATTGGAAAATGTGTTTTCCTTTATTTGGCTTCTCCAACCAAATTATTAGAGTTGTTTCTAACACAATTTACTAACATTAATTCCAATTACCACATATTTTTATTACACTTAAGATTATTACACCTTAATGCATTGAAACTACTTTTCCTTCTAAATGGAATTGTTAACAATATAATTCTCTATGAATCTCTCAAAAGTGGATTCATGTGTGATGTGAAACAAAAAGTAATTTTATTTCATTTCTTTACTGAAATAGATAATATAAAATACAAGTTTTCATATTTTGTATGTCTCTTCCTTTGCATTCATATTGCTTATTGTTTTGGACAAAACACTTATTGTTATAACTTGAATGATTCATAAAAACTTATTTAATTAACGCTTTTCATCCCTATGAATTAAAATATTTCATATCCTAACCTTATTACGATAAAATAAATCTCTCTTTAGCTAAAACTGAACTAACTAAGATGATTTCCTCTTACTTTATTGTCTTCTTACGTGAACCCTTCTATTAAACACCATTTACCTTATCCTAGTTTTTGTACCATTCATTTTGTACCATTCATTTTGTCCATTCAAAAACACATTTAAAAGCTTTCATTATATAAAAAGATTCATGATATCTATTTTTCTATCATTTTTTTTCAAATGAAAATGATCTCTCATACAAAGTTTCCTTTATCAATTTTTTTATTTATAACTAAGTTATAACTTGAACGATTCCACGGCATTAGCCTAACGGATAAGAACTTGTGTCGAGGTAACAACGATGCGAGTTCGAAATCTGGAATGACATGTTAAAAGGATTTACCATGTGCATACGCTATGATTAGCCACTGTGTGGTATCCGCGGACCGGGCTAGATGCACAAGGGGGGTTTTTACGGCTCCGGTCGGTTTCTCCCCTGAACAAATTCAAAAAAAATAAAAAAATTCATAAAGCCTTTATTACGTATATGTGTGTGTGCGTTTATTCAAAATCTAACACTTACTATTTCATTAAAAATCCTTTCTAAAGTATGCAATTTATATTTTTTTCTCTGTTCCCAATAATTTTATTACTCAGTTGGACTCAAAATGGACTTATGATTATTTCCATAAAAATAACCTTCTTTTTGTTTACCCACTTATTTCTTTTTAAATCCAAAAATCAAATTATTAGGAGTGACCATTTCACACCCTTCTTCAGAAACTTCTTCTTCTTCCACTATTTATAACATATGTACCCGTGTTTTAAAGACCCAACCCAACCTTGGTTCGACCGCGGTTAACCTTCAACATTGGAGCGTTACGACTCTGAAAATGAAATAACCTTGCGCGTGCACAGACCCGTGATTTAACCTCAAAACCCCATAAAACCCTCTAGTCCGACCTCTTTGAAACTTGCGGTTCTTCAAATTTGAGAAAAAAAATAATTGCTTCACTCTTCATTTTTTGACATAATAAATTTAACAAAGAATTTCGTAGCAATTGTATTTTAAATTCTGGATGATATAATTCATTATTTTGTACATTTTACGAACTATTGTTGAACTAATCATCTTTCACTATAAAAAAAAAGTAAATTTACAGCTTTTTTATGATAAGTTGTTATATAATTATTTCAATTAGGTAGTATATAACATACTACGTTACAGTTGGGTTGAAAACGAAAATTGAACTCATGACTTATTGGATCATGTCAAAGTATCCCAACCAAACTGGACATGAATGTTTCTCATAATTGGTTAAACTTTATCTATATTTAAAATAATTTCACGTTTAAATCAGAAAAATCAAAATAAACTATCAGTTGGTTCTCACGGTCTGGCCGGTTGAACCACGAAAACCTTGGACCTTACACTACCACGGTTTAACGTACGGTTCGGTCTTCACAACTATGATATGTACTTTTATTTTCCTTTTAAATAGGCCCACTGTATATCATAAATCAGTAGTCAAAACTAGGATCAATAATCATTTAGGCTATCGAGTCCCTAAAGGGGAGTTATATATGTTAAATCTAACTCTAAAAATGGAATCAATACTAAGTCATAATGAAAGCACCCGTCTAAGAGATAACTCAGACAATATTATACACAGATATCATATGAAAAACAAATAGACAAGTACATAAAAAAGAAAAGAAAAGAAGAGAAGAGTAAGAAGATATAAGATTATTATGGTGGCTCGATTGTTAACGAAGTCTACATCCATTTTATAAGATTCTTTTATTAGTTGAGTGCCTTTAAAAGTTGATTTAGTTGAAGTTTTGGTATAAGATTGTAACTATAAGTACAACGGTTGATTGGAGAATCACAACAACCTCCTTGATGACTATTGTATAAGAGAAAAGTGTTCGAAGAACGATTTTCGTGTTGAAAATAATAATTTGAAATTTATCTTTATTAATTAGTTTATGAAGTCTAGGCGTCAGTTCGTAAGTTATGTGTCTTTTATGGTTAAGGGTCATGTTAAAGTTTGTGTGTCTTTTAGTAAAATGTGATGTCTATTAAATGAAGTGACATGTAAGGCTCTCTATATAAAGCCTATCATTTTGGTTATGATGTAAGAAGTGCAAGGAAAGTAAGGAAATTAAAAAAAGTTTTCTCTTCCTCCATTAAAATTCAATATCCTCCTCCTCTTCAATCCAACATTCCATAGTCTGACAGTAGCCAATCCAAAAGACCTGCGCCAATGTTGCTAACTCATATGACTTAGCATTGAATCATAGTGATGACTTGGTGCTAACTCATATACTTAGTACGTATGATTTTGGTTCTTTTCCCTGAGGCCTTTTTCCTTCTTCTCTTGAGTGGTTTAGTTAAGTTTCGTGCCATTTTGGCTTAGATTTGATGATCTAACACTTCTATATTCCTTTTTAGTTATAAGTCAGGTTAACTTCTGCTTTCTTGAAAATGCCTTCTTTACAAACAGGTTGTGCTTTTGAATTAGCCATCTTCAATTTTTTTATCTTGGGAAATCCTTTTGATTGCATTGAGCTTTCTGGAGAAATGGCCTCTGACTTATTGGTTAAGTATTAAATTTTATGATTCTTGCCATCATCGTCCATAACAACAATGAAATTTTGATTTCAAAATTTTCAGAGTGCACTAGAATAACAAGTAAGTCACATGTTCAGAGTCGTAAGTATGACTATGTGAATCAGATCAGACACTGCATCTTGAAATCGTTTCAAATTACTTTAATTTTACTTGAATATTTGAATTAGAGAATAGGGCGGTGACGATTGAAGATTGGTGATTACTAGGTTTAGTGATTTTTGGACATGGTGAACTTGGATCGGAAAAGTTAACATTGGAGTAGATTTTAGACGTATTTGGTTGGTGGTATACTTAGATTTCTGTGCTGCTTAAATATGTCTGAACTTTGAGAACAAACAAAACCAAACTCAAACATAGCAGCAATCCCTTCGTCTTTTAGCATTTGCATGTTTAATGGTGCTCAAAAACAAAACCTTTATAACTGCTTATGGCGATGGATTCTTTATCGATTTTTTAATCGATAACGGGTAAGTTCCAAAAAGAAATGAGGGGTTGAAGTAGACAACTTTTCTAGTACAAGAGAGCTATTTGCATGGGAATGTCCAGTTCATAGTGTTCGGGACATATATGACTCCATTTATATAGGTGGCACACTACACCTTCTCCGGTTAGCACCCAGAATCTAGTTGTTCAATAATGTTGGTTTACCTTGGATTACAAGCATATACTATTTAAAAATTAAACGCCTAAGATTGCTTTGAACCCAAATAATATAATATAAAATAAATCGTCATTGTTTGTTTGGTTTTAACCCTAACAAAAGGTAAAAGAGTTTGAACATAGAGATGAAGCCAGAATGACTTAAAACCATAGTTTTTAAAACCGGACCGCGAGTCAAACCGTGAGGACTCAGGGTCCAAGGTTTTGAAGGTCTGACCGGTCGAACCGCCAAGAGCCGCACATGCTTGTTAACAGTGAAAATGTGAATAATTAAGTTTTATGTGTACTCAAACAATTGAATAATAAAGTTTGAAAGTAATCTATTTATAAACTAAAATTAATAAATTGCATGATATAATAAAATAGCAAGGGCATAAACAAACACACATGTTTTTTAGAACGAAATGTTAAGTTTATATTTTAAATGTCAGAACAGTTATGATTTTTTGAAATATTTTAGTTGTTATTTTCAAAACAATACAAAAGATGAAATTATCAAAAAGAATTGCATAATGAGTAGTAGGGAAAAACAAAAAACCGTGGTTTAACCCTGTAAAATTGAAGGTTGGACCGCTGGTTTGAAGGTCCGACCAGGGTTCATGCATGAATGAGGTCTGATTGAGTTCCGCGCCGTGATGGTCCAAGGTTCAGGGTTATTCGAGGTCGGACCGCGGCAGAGTCGGGTTTTAAAAACACTGCTTAAAACATGTCCAAAGTACTCATAAGATAATGAAAAATGGCCTTAGGAAATACGGCAAAAATAGCCTAAATCTATCAGGCAACAAGTCGTACTCTACGACTCGATGCCGATTATATATGTTAAGTGCAAAATTCACACGATCTTATTAGCATGCTCATCAAGTTTGGTAGAAATCCATTGTTTCAAGCTTAAGTATTCATTTACTCATTCAATTCAAGTTACAATTCTCATTCAATTCAAGTTACAATTCAAACAGACTCGACTATGAAGTGTCATCGAACAAGTAAATCACCTATGAAATTTTATAGAAATCATCACAATGAAGCAAGAAGACTAACACGAAAGGATTAACGATCCATAACTCAATGGATAATACTCTATACTAAGTGATAGGCTACGACTCAACACTAAGTCACAACCATAAGAGCACAACCAACAATGGCTTGTTCACTTACTAAACAAGCCACGGAGCAACCAGGTGTGGCTTGTTCACTCACCCGTGGCTGGTCTGTGGCTAGTTTTGAGCTCCTCCGTGGCTGGTTCACCCAACAGAGGCTGGTTCTTATAACGGCAAACTGTTTGCCGTTATAAGATTATAACGGCAAACACTTTGCCGTTATAAGATTATAACGGCAAAGTGTTTGCCGTTATAATCTTATAACGGCAAACAGTTTGCCGTTATAAGAACTAGCCGTTGCAACCAAACGGCTAGTTCACTTCCTCCCTATAAACCACCCTACCTCCTTCTTCTTCCTCCTCCACACAACCACTCCACCTTCCCAACTTCTTCATCAACAAAATGTCTTCGTCTGCACCCAAGCGAAGCGAAAAAAAAACCATAAACAAGAAACTCATGTCCCAACCGCACTCGTCATCGTATGCGATGCAACGGTCAATCCAACAACAGCAATCGTTGCAGCCATCTCACGAATATGGCTACTCGCCGTATTCAAATTATCCATACCGTCCACCGTACCAACCGCTCGATCATCCTAATTTTTCTCCCATCCAATCGTCCGTCCCGCCACAGTTTTACCAACGACGGCCCGGGATAGGCGTGTACGACGATCATTCGTCGTATATGTCAATGATGATGCAGACCGAGCAAAGTCAACAACCTCACCTAACTCCGCAACAGACCGAGGTTCGTGACCGCGAAGCGATGCAAAATCTGCAAAGACAGTTTTCGTATGGGTATGTATCTCCTACTACCGAAGAAAATGTTGGGACTTCTACGGAGGAGGAGGAGGAAGATGCAAATGAGGAAGTAAATGTTACAAATTCTGAAGAATTGAATGAAGAATACGTTGCACCTATCAGTCCCGAATATAACCAAAAGAAGAAGAAGAAGGTGAAGTCTTTAAGGAGCATTTTCAGTAAACGACACCAAACCGAAGTTGAATCGGAGCCGAATCACGGAATAGAAGATATTGAGGATGATAATGCTGAAGGGGAAGATATACCAGCGGATGGAAGAAGAAAACAATGTAAGTTTACTTCCGAGCAGTACGTTTCACTTGCTAAATCGTGGATACGCATTTCACAAGACAGCATTGTTGGAAATAATATGAAAGGTGAGAAATTTTGGGAAAGAGTAGCAGAGTTCTACAATTCGTTGGAAGCGAGGAATAGAACATGGGCATCACTTAGAGGCGGTTATAGAGTTATGAATGCCGCGTGTCAGAACTATCTTGCAATACTGACAGCCTTGGAGAACAGACAGCAAAGCAGTGCTGCACCTTATGACGTTGTAAGTAGCGTAGATTACTTTGAAAAATAACTTACTATACTATGATCGATTAGTTAGAAATGACATACGCTCATACAATATCCACTTTGTGTTACAGATTGAAGAGTCACGAAAGGCCTACCAGCAAAAGTATGGTCATCCATTTAAATTCCAAGACTGTTATGAGCTTCTATCTAGGTTGCCGAAGTGGAAGAACCCCAGCAACTTCATGTTTGAGCAGCAGAACAAAGCTAGAAGGATGAACTACTCTGATTCTAGTCCAGGAAGTGGCCCGAGTTCGCAAGAAAGAAACCCTTTATTTGGAAGTAGTGATGGACGACCTGTCGGCAGATCCAAGGCAATTCAGCTGGAGCAACGAGGTGTAGAGTTTGCTAGATTTATGGAAACAATGGAGAGTTCATCTAAGGCAACAAAAGAGCATAGAGCTCGATTTTCGGTGGAAAGAAACCGTAGCGACGAAGATTTCCAAAAGGCAGTTAGGGATGATCGAGAGCTCCGCAGACAAGAACATGCGGAGAAACAAGCCATGGAAGAAAAGAAGCTGGAGGAGCAGAAAGCTTTGGCGCGAGAGAATAATTATGTTAAAATGATTACATGTGATTTTAGTAAGCTTACCCCTCTACAGCAAGAACTAGTAGCCGAGCAGATTGGAGAGTATAGAAAAAACAAAGGAAGCAGAAGCGGAAGCGTTAGTGGATCGTATATGGACTAGCTATGTATGTTGGGTTAAGTTGTAATATGATTGTGAACTGTTTGTAGTATTTATGTGCTGGTGGGTGTTTATGTACTAGCTATATATGTTGGGGTGAGTTGTAATATGATTGTGACCTGTTTCTAGTATTAATGTAGTAGTTGTTGTTTATGTACGAGCTGTATATGTTGGGTTGAGTTGAAATAATGATACAATCTACAATATGATTGGAAACCACATTTATTGACTCAAGTACGCACTGATAGATAGTTCAAATGATACATAGTACACGACTACACACTGATACATAGTTCTAGTACCAACTACTGATTCCGACTATTCCTTCCTTTATGCGCCCACAAATGTTCCACCAACTGGTCACGCAATTGGAAGTGTGCAGCTTGATCTTCAATGTGTTGAACCATATCAACATATTCTTCCATTGAGTTTACATCTTTATGGGGTTTTGCATTTGAGCCCGTAAACATGTCAGGATAATTAGACTTTTGATTCTTATATCCGCCTCTTTCAGACTCCACAATCATGTTATGTATTATTATACAAGCATACATGATTTCTGAAAGCACTCTTGCATCATGAAAACGAGTAGGATTTCGTAAAATATGAAATCGGGCTTGTAAAACACCAAACGTACGTTCGATGTCCTTTCTATAGCTAGCTACTTTTTCAGTGAAATACCTTTCTTTATCATTTGATGGAACTTTGTACCCTTGCATCAAAGTTCTCCACTTTGGGTATATTCCATCGACTAGGTAGTACCCAGTTTTGTGTTCGATATTACCAAGTTTATATGAAACATCTGTTGACAATCCGTTAGCAAGTTCTGTGAAAAGATATGATTGTTTTAAAACATTTATATCATTCAATGAACCTGGGACTCCAAAAAAAGCATGCCAAACCCATAAATCGTCTGTTGCTACTGCTTCAAGGATCATTGATGGCACTTTCTTATGTCCGGTGAACATTCCTTTCCATCCCGTTGGGCAGTTTTTCCAAGCCCAATGCATGCAATCTAAACTTCCAATCATACCTGGAAATCCTCTGGCTTCTGCCCTGCGTAGTATCCTGGTTATATCGTTAGGTCCAGGCGTCCGTAGATACTCCTTCCCAAACTCTGCAACAACTGTTTTACAGAATTCTTTCAGACACTCTATTGCTGTTGATGCTGCGATTCTGAAATATTCATCCATTTGATCGCCAGATGTTCCATAGCTTAACATCCTCAACGCCGAGGTGATTTTGATGTGTGGTGAATGGCCGATTTCTTGTGCTCCGTTCAGTCTATAAGTGAAATATGGATTTGACTGGTGAAGTTTAAGATATATTTTTGAGAAAATAGCCGGACTCATACGGTAACGACGGCGGAACAAAGTTATATCAAAGGTTGGATTGTCGATGAAGTAATCCCTCATTAGTCTTTCATGTCCATCCTTGTAGTCTCTCTTATACCGTCGGTCAATCCGGGCATGCATGCTACCCCGATGGTTGCTAGTTGAGCCTTCAGCGAAATAATTGGAATACGCAACCATTGCGTGCTGTTCCAGCTCCTCCTCCGTCTCTTGCTCCACTTCTAGTTCGGAATTATCAGTTTGATTCTTCTTGTTTTTGTAGTAATGGTAGTATAGATTTGGATCCATTGCTTGCTTTTTTATAAGTTGAGTTTCGTTGTTATCTCTAAGCGTATCCGAACGAGAGATATATATAAGCAGGGATGGTAAACTAAATATCTCTGACATAGAGTACATGTAGGCAATAATGGGTGGCAATAATGGTTCCAACATGATGGTTCTGTCATTGAGTAGTCAATTCAGATAGTTGTTGTGATGTGAAAGGTTGGCACTAAATGGTTGGCAATAATGGTTCTGTCATTGAGTACTCAATTCGGACTGTTGTTGTGATGTGAAAGGTTGGCACTAATTGGTTGCCAATAATGGCTCTGCCATTGAGTAGTCAATTCGGCCAGTTGTTGTGATGTGAATTTTGGACATTTAAAATAGAATATTTTAAATAATATCGACGAGAAATTTATTTTGAATATAATTCGAACGTATATATTATATACGTCGTCGTTAGAATATAAATAATTATATATAATTATAAATAGAATTGAAAATGGCGCGGTAGTTCGATAATTCGATTTCAAACTTCAATTGAATGTACCGGGTGCAAAACAATCTGGATTTTAGTGAAACCAAAAACATTAGGATCTAATCGAGAATATCTTTCCAACGAATCCGAAAAATCAAGATTTCATAGCGGGAATCAAAAGATATGTCCAATTGAAAATTCTTAACAGTCGCTATGGAATTCAGGCCCTTAAAAATGAAAATTTTGCAAATGACCTCGGATTTCGACGAAACCACTTTTGTTGGATCCGTGATGTCAAGTTATTGCTAGATTTCAAATTTCATAATTTTTCGAATCAATATGTGAGTGTGGCAAATTTCATAATTTTTCGAAGGTGTTTGAGTGCGGTATGTTGTGACTAAGTAACATATGTATATATAGCTGCAATATTAGTTATGGTGTGAATGGTCACTAGCTACACTTTGTGATTTTCAAAGCTTGTGTAGGTAAACAAACAAAATACTGATGTAACCGGTCACTGGTACGACTGTAGGGAACACTGTAGGGAATCTGCTTTTTAGTGATAAAGTGTATCGAGGACGACCCCCTGTGGCTACAGACTGAGAGCTGGACTATATTCCAATAACTCTCGACAAAGAGTGACATGACGCCACTGTCACATAAAAGATGACTGCACTATGCGAACTGTGCAAGACGTGACCAGTCAATGTGCTACAGTCCGTCGACCAACTACAGCTGGTTACGAAACGTTAATACATTTCAAACAACACATACAGGAACTAGAACAGCAGAACATAGTAACATCAAATAACGATACAAGTGATACGATACAAGCGATACGATACAAGTGATAGGATGCGTAACGATACAGTACATATTAGCATAACATAAAATATTTAAATCCTAATTTAATCCACGTTGGAGTCGATAATTTGAATTACTTAGGTCGTTAACTTGATTTCGCAGCTTTCTTATTTCTTCCTCTAGTTCCAAAGCATACGTAATTGCTCGACGGGGAAAGCGATCATCTATCCACTGTCCGAACTCGCATCCGTTGTTTCGTACTGGACAAGTATAATATCGTCGTCCAACGTCTTTTCCATGACGGACGACTAATTGCGGTGCTTCAAAACCACAAAAGCATACAATATTTGCGGATTGCACCTCGCCTTCTTCAACCGTGGCTCTTACACGAGGAATTACAAGGTTAGCCCTACGGTCATGTTGTCGTGCTGGATTGTCTTGCTGATTGCTTATTTCCATTTCGTGCATTCCTGCTTCGAGCTCTAATTGTCGCACCTCGTCATTGTGTCGCTCTTCCATTTCAATATACCACTCGGTTGGTTCTCTAGATGCGGACGGATTAGGATTTGATGGTCCAGAAATAAGGTCCGTGTAATTGTAAGAAGATGGATAAGAAATTGGCATGACTACGCTCTAAGTAGATGGATAGGGTTTTAGTGAAACGACATTCGATATATGTAGGAGGAGATGCAGTTACCAATGCATAAAGGAGTTTGCCGTTATAAAAATATAACGGCAAATTGTTTGCCGTTATAAAAATATAACGGCAAACTATTTGCTTTTTTATTTTATAGCCGTTGCGCCCCAACGGCTACTTAAACGGTCGCAATCCCTCCCATTATATATCAACCTACCTCCTCCTTCTTCCACACTAACACACTACCTTTTCAACTTCAAGTTGTACAACCCAAAAAATGTCTTCTTCTGCACCCAAGCGAAGCGGAAAAAAAGGTGTAAGCAAGAAACCCCTATCCCAACACCAACAGTATTCAAATGACGATGCTCATTCTGTTTATCAAAGAGCTGGAAAAGAAATTGTACGCGAAGGGAAGGTTTCCGAGCCACTAGGGACGATTGGATCCAACCCTGTTTGCTATTGTGGACAAGTGTCGGTCGTTGTTGTTGACGAGACCGAAACAAATGCCGGTCGTCGATTTTTCGGTTGTGAAGCCTTCAACGACCACATGAATTATCCTGATGCCATTGATTGTTGTTGCTTTAAGGAGTGGATTGACCCTCCCATTTGCGAACGTGGACGTCAGTATGCACTCGAAGCACAAGCAGAAATAAGACGCTTGAGCAAGATTAATGCCGGTAAGACAAGAGATGGTCCTTTCCCTAAACCATGGTAGGTGTACGTGTTTGAATTTGATGCTGGTGTGCTCAGTTGTTGTAGTTTGTATGATTATAGTTTGGCATTTCCTTCTGTTCTACTAGTTGTCATTGTTCCAGTTGTTTCAATTGCTCAATAGTTGTACTAGTTGTTGAAGTTTGTATGATTATGGTTTGTCAATAGTTCTACTAGTTGTCATGATATTATAGTTGTTTTCATTATGTCGCAAGCAGAAATAAGGCACCTGGGAACGGCCCATTTTTCGTAACCATTTCGTGAATTGAAATGGTTAAAGCACTGGTGGACGACCCATTTTTCGTTCTGCAATGATGTGACTGGACAATGTAGAGAATCTAACATAATATCACGAGGTTAATAGTACATGCCAACATTTCTTGTGATGGCACCATTTATCGTGCTGCAATGATGTGACCGGACACTGTAGGGAATCTAACGTAATATCATGAGATTAATAGTAAATGCCAACATTTCATGTGATGGCACCATTGAAATAGTTCATACAGACACAACAACTGACGATAGTACATGCGAACTAGCTCAATCAAAGCATGGAGTAGGAATTAGTAACTTCATTAAAATGCATTTTACGTTTAGTCTTACGGGCGTCGCCTGATGTTCAATCGCAATTGCTCATTATCACTTCGAACACGTCTATTTTCCCGTTCGAGTTCGTTGCAATATGCTATTCCCCGAGGACACAAAGGTTGGTCTATCCATTCCGTGTAATTGCAACCATTTGGAAAGGCTGGGCATCGCTGAATGCGCCGACCTATATTGTTTCCCTCTGCTTGAACCACAACTTCAACCGTGTACCCGCAGTAGCAATGAACTGGATAGGAATCAACTATTTGTTCCTGCAGTGGTACACGAAAGAACTCTGCTTCCTGAGTTGACTGAGTGACAACTTGTTCAGATGATACTTGAACAGGTGGGACTTGAGTTTCATATGGAGGTTGAACGTTCAGCTGTTCGTACGACGGTTCAGTTTGCGGTCTAATTTGGTTTAGGAACTGAAATTCGTCTTGAAGCTCCTGTAGCCTCATTTCGTTGTACGCATGTTCCTCGGAGTCTATAGAAGATGACCACGAAGACATCTTCAGTGAGTTCTAATAGAAGGATGTGCTCTAAGAATGAGAACGAAGGTGTTTGAGTGCGGTAAGTTGTGACTAAGTAACAAATGTATATATAGCTGCAATATTAGTTATGGTGTGAATGGTCACTAGCTACACTTTGCGATTTTCAAAGCTTGTGTAGGTAAACAAACAAAATACTGATGTAACCGGTCACTGGTACGACTGTAGGGAACACTGTAGGGAATCTGCTTTTTAGTGATAAAGTGTATCGAGGACGACCCCCTGTGGCTACAGACTGAGAGCTTAATTGCAATGATGTGACCGGACATTGTACAGAATCAACCATAATAACACGAGAACCCTGTAAACCGTATTCAAGTATGTTGAATTGTAAATGTTGGTCGTACATTGCCCTTATAAGTACTCCATATCTGATAATCCATCTCATACCTTCTACAGCTTCAAGCAGCACCGTTGTAGAGTAAAGGGAGAAATTTTATTTTCTTGTTTTCTTAAAGGTAACGTTTATTATCAACAAAATTCGTACTTCTAGTTACTCTACTAATTCTACTGATGCACAGGTTACATGGACAATTCAAAAATAAGTGATGAAGAAATGGGAAGGATTTTTGATGAGTACGAACGAAACTTAGTGAACGATAACGAAAAGGGTTTAGTTCATGATACACAAGTTGAAGAGGTGCCCGTCGCGATTCAGCATCGAGCGGTTACAGCTCCGCGTCCTTCTCCAGTAAATCAACGACCTAGTAATAGTGCTTGTAATAATTCTCCTACTCCAGATTTTTCGTCTAAGGATTTGCTGGCCCTCGTAAAATCCTATATTGAGGTTGAAAAGAGAGATGAGTTGCTAATGCAAAGTGGAGGGGGTTTAACATATGAAGAAAGATGGGCAATGATCACGAGGCTATACAACAACCATCGTTCTCGGCCCACTACACGAACATCGGTTGAAATCCAAATGGCTAATCGTCATTTTGCAGACGCTTGTGATCGGTACACAAAGATTATCGAAACTGTTGAAGACGAGAACATATTTAAAACAAATCAAGCAACATATGATTCTCGTTACCTTTTCGAGTATGGCGAGGAGTTCGTTGGTTACGAAGCGTATAAACTACGCTACAGTTGGTTGACCCGCTATGGAACTGAGTAGGCTTATGGTATTGTGATTTTATTGTTGTTTTACTGTCTATTTACTTTGCTGTTTGTGCGTAGAATATGGAGTTATATGTAAACCTTGTTATGTTGGCGTGCTGTTTAAGAATTTTGCATTTCTACACGAGAAGAGGGAAACCTTGTTCAACATCAAATTCAAACGTTATTACATTCCAAATAACTCTTACAGGAACTAGAACAACAGAAGATACCGGCTCTACACAAAAACATTCTCTACACATAAATACAGTGTCTACACATAACCAAATGTAGTCTCTACACAGAAACATAATCAAAACGTACACAAAATACATCGAAAGCACATAATAGCGGTAGTCAACAAATACAGAACGCATACTCAAACAATAGGAACATACAACTGACAACTGCGAAAACGTAAAACATCGAAAGTACATAATCATGGTAGTGAACAAATACAAGAACGTCTACTCAAACAACAAGAACAGACAACTATCAACTAGGAATACGTAGAACAACAAAAGTACATAACAGTAGGACCAAAAAATGCATAACAGTGGTAATACAACAAAAGTACATAACACTGGTACTCAAAAAATGCAGAATGTCTACTCCAACAGTAGGACCACACACCTGACAACTGTGAAAGTACATAAAAGTGATAGTAACTCACTCGTCCGAGTCATCTGAATGTGTACGTGGACGTGTGCGGCGTCGATGACGTCTCTCATGATCACCAACATCTGGAGGCTGACTGGACCCAGCACTAGACCTATGGTGGTAATACATCTGCAAGTCCTGAAGTCTCTTGCGCTCTGCCTCAAGCTGGGCCTCTAAATGCGCCTGCTGTTGTCGTGCCTCCTCTGCAACACGACGTAGCTCACCATCATAGTAATCTAGGCTACGCCTATGCTCTATATAGCCCGTATGCCTAATCCCCATCTGCATATCATACAGATCATGATATGATACCTGTGTAGGATCCGGGTAATCGTGATGGGCCGGAGGATGAAACACGTCAACGTAACGATCCGGTCCAATGGTGGGCACTGCCATGGTCCATCCAAAATGACTGGCGGCCGCCACATGATCAGCTGCACGAAAACTCTGACTGGACTGGGTAACATCCTCGACAACAGGTGGACGTATGCCGTGTCGTATAACAGATGGCCCTACTAAATCAATCGATGCTGCATGCGTAATCGTATCTGAGGACCCGGTGAAAAATCTACGCCAGAAGGTAAGGTAACACTCCCCGATAATAACAAAGCTCTCAGCCGTCCACCAGCCTGCTGTCCTGGCTATATCTAGCTGCTCCGTCGGGTAAATCATACACCGATAAGTATGTGGGTGTGGATCATCCGGAATAGCATCGAAGTCATACAACTGTCTCCAGCACCTCTCACCAAGATACCAATAAGCACCTAGCGCCACGGGACAAGATATAAGTGGAAATCTCCGTCCGGCAAGCATCCTAGCAATCTGTATGATCTCAAGATCGATGGATGTACTCTGCTCAAATGGATGCCATAGAATCTGATCCCTATACATCCTCAGCTCAATCTGGTTATGGGCAACGGGAAACACATGGCGTGACTCATTATCTCTGGGCCCCCGGTTGTCCGCAGTCCAAAAGCATATACGGGGGAAAAAGGTCGATGGGTCAGCAATACGGGTGATAAAATGAAAGTTCCTAGAGTACTCAAAGTACCAATACTGTAACAACTCCCAGAATCCAAATAAAGAAACCTGAGAATCAGTGATGGTGCACTGCATGTCGAGACATCTGTATAGGTATGCAAGGATAGGTGTGCCCCAATCATATAAAATCGCCCCATCGGCATCTATCTCAGCCGCGACCGCAAAAAACCCCACAGGAATGCTACTGCTCGAAGAACTAAAGAAAAGGTTACCCATAAGGTATAACACAAATAATCGAGCAAGCTCCAAGTCGTCATCAACAGAGTAGTGCTCGAGTATCCTGTCCATAGCCGCACGGATCGCGCTCACTCTAATAGCGCCTTCTGCCTGATACGACGTAGCAGAAACATCCAAATGAGGCAGTAGATCATGAACAAGTGCACGATCACGCCATCGACCATCGTCATAAGGCAGTTGGGGATAAGCACTTACTCCAATGCTAATACCAGTAAGCATGGAGAAATCAAGCGGTGTAAGTCCTAACTCACCACAAGGAAAGTGAAATGTGTGGGTGGTTTTGTACCACCGTAGAGCAATGGCCGCACACAATTGGACATCGGCATTTATAACATGGTTTATTCCTAAAATAGCAAATCGCACAATAAGATAAAATATGACTACTAAATTATCCACTTATTTCATTAAAAGGTCTATAATATTACCTAGAAAAAATTGAAATCCAAGAGCATGTAACAGTCCTGCGACCCCCTCCTTACCCGCCAAGTGTGCATGATAATATCTAAGTGTGGTCGCTAACGAACCACGTGGACGTATATTCCGCGACTGTTAACGGTTCAACAAAATGTTATACCATCTACCCAATATATAACACTCAAAGAATACTATGTAAATAATATTAAAAATACTTACAGCCAAACTCGACTGCGTGCTAACGTGTACTTCGTCATCTGGAAGAATGCGAAAGTTGGATAGCGCAGGAAGCTTCGCGGCGCTGAGGTTCATATCCACATAGCCATCGAGTTGGCCCTCTCTAGCGGCAACTGATCCAACACCCCTACGTGCCCTGCCTGCTCGTCCGCCTCTACGCCCGCCACGTCCCCGATGACCGCCTCCCTGTTGCACCTCTGCTTCTTCGTTCTCCATGTTTTCGGCGGCTACAAGTAAGTCTTCTATTCCGAGCACTGGCTGTTGGCCACTACCACCTTCACCACTCCCGCCGGCGCCACGATCGTCGCCGTGCATGAATTTTTTGGCGAATTTTTTTAGTAATCTAGCCATATTTTCGAACTAATATCTCACACAAGCTAGTTAATTTGGTTAAAAACTGACGGATTGGTGAATTGGTGGAGAAAATTGGGTGAAAAATGGGGGAGGAATATGGGTTTTCGGGTTTGAAGAAGGAGGAAAGGGAAATGGATCTGAGGAGGGGAGGCGGCGGCGAGGGTTTTGGGGGGTAACATTATAACGGCAAACACTTTGCCGTTATAATGTTATAACGGCAAAGTGTTTGCCGTTATAATATTACAACGGCAAAGACTTTGCCGTTGTAATATTATAACGGCAATATCTTTGCCGTTGTACCCCCACTCCTCAACCAACCTGTGGCTGGTTCTCCCCTCCTGGGTGCTCGGCTCGTTGGACCAGTTTCAGAACATGAGAGAGAATAACTGAACAGAACGGATGGTTGGTTATGGTCTAAGTATGATAACCCCTAAAATTTTGGCTTGACTTTGGATTCTAATACCTGATCTCTACTGTTGATAATCTGGCCTAATTCATCTCTAAACTCCTATAAATATCGAATCACCTACAAATAAACTAGGTCTAGACTTTGGCTACCTATACAAAGTTGAAATAATTATTTAAGCTTCTTCTTCCTCACAATAGTCACCAAAGAGATCACAATGGCACTCCAGTCAACCTTTGCACTTACGCTCTTGGTGATTCAGTTAGTTGTATTCAAACATCTTGTAGTATGCAGTCAACAAGTAAATAATATTTAAGTGAACGTAGGTTTTATTGACAGTCAAAACACTCTAAAATGTCGTCTTTGCTCTTCTACTTTCCTTCTTTTTAGTTTAAGTATACGTATATGTTATTGAATTTGCATACTGGTATCTAATTTATCTATAAGATGGGTGCTTTTATCGCCACTAGGTGTTGATTCCATTTTTAAAGTTAACATGTGGTGCTTTTACCGAGAACCAAACAAAAGACATAGGTCTAAGCTATATACGTTTTATATATCTACAACGTATAAAAGTTGTATCTACAGCTTTAACCTTGTAAGAATTGCTAATAACTTGAAATTTGGGGAGAAGATCTACCTGAAGGAAAATCCTTCGAAGAAGAATCCTAACAAATATGATGATGGAAAATCCTCTGCAATAGTAAGAGGAAATTATGATACAAACCATGCTAATGTAGATATCAATAGTCAAATGGATACACTTCTCACACAGAGGGAGTCACAAGGGGGGAAGGGACATGGCTATTGAAAACATATATAAATTAAAGGATAGTGATTATTCATAAAGCTCTAATTGATAGGATATAAGCTTTGCTAGGACTTTCACCTAGATCAAGAGCAAAGAGCTTATGTTATGGAGCTAAATCTGAACTGGGATGAAAGAAATGGGACCATACTTCCTGCTAGAACTCTTAATTTTGAACCAAATCTGAATACATAGACGAACATCACCTAAGATATAGATAAAATGTCAATGTAAAATGATGACTAATATTTGATTCTGGGGAATTCTGCTGATGCAGTTTATGCTAGAGTTGGAAATTATGCTGTAATTGTACAATTCGTTTAGCAAAGTCTTGCCAGACCGCTAAATTCCATTGGAATAGTTATCCCAAAGGAAAGGGGACATAAATCTTAGGTAGCTATCCAAGATCATTTGCAAAGCTAAATGCTTGGGTCGCTCCTGATGATCTCCTAGTGGAAAATCATGCAAGTGAAGAGTATTCTGGTATGATCAATAAATTGATGGAAGAAAGTATGGCTAGGAAGGAAAATAATAAGGACTCAGATCTAGTTCAAAGTTAAACTCCCTTTATTTAAGAGATTTAGGATGCTAAGTATCCATAAAAATTCAATTTCATTATAATGCCTTCCTAAAATGAAACCATAAATCCAAGGTTGTTCCTGCAACTATGAACGTCATATGGATGGTGCTAGAGCGATGTAATGCTTTCTTTTTTTCTTTTTTTGGCAAGGCGATGCTTTCTTATTTTCTTGGAAGTGAAAGATGTTGGAAGAATGAATAAAGTGGTTGAGGCAAACTAAGTCCCACATCGTGGAAATTTGTGCCTTAAGCCACTACTTATACTAAGGCTTGATGCATTATATATAGGCCTCTTCCATCCTATATATAGACCTGCAGAATTCAAATAAAAAAACCACAGTTTTACATTCTGATTTCCCTTCCTCGCTCCTCTGTTCTACATAAAACAATTACATAAACTCTCTTGCGTTCGTCGTCTATTTGTGATTGTAGCGCAACATCACGAATACGGTCCGTTTCAAGGAAACAGTGCTCACTGGACTCGAACATTATCCAGTGCTCCTTCTTTCTTTTTCTGTTTCAATTGGTTCCCTTGCAGAAATATCGTTGCACTTTGTTGTTCCAATTTGCAATATCATTGAATCAATATTACTAACGCTTAAAAGCGTTGCTTTTCATAGAAACGGTTTTCGGACGTTTCTAGTGATTGGTTTCGAACATTCTTGAAACGATTTTGATATTCATTGTTGCACCTACTTGCAGACGACGATGTCGCAAAGTAGCAACAGCAAATCTGTGCCGACACAGACTGTGCCACCGGCTCCGCCTCTGGTTCCACCACCCGTTCCATATTCGCATGGCGAGAAACCAGAGAAGTTTGATGGCCAGGATTTCAAACGCTGGCAACAGAAAATCAGAGAAAAAGGCTACCAGTTTATTACAAGCAAAGGCCAATGTGGTTGAGGATGAAAAGACAAACAAAAGAAAGCGCGAGCAGAATGCTAAAGCAAGGAAACAAAAGAAGTTTCAAGGATCTTGCCACAACTGTGGAAAGAAAGGCCACAAAGCAGCCGTGTGTCGTGCCCCCAAAAAGAAGAAACCTGAAACAAATATGGTAGATAATTCAGATGATGTTGCAGATATGGATTTATGTGCGGTTGTTTCTGAATGCGACCTTGTTGTCAACAACAAGGAGTGGTTTCTAAATACAGGAGTCATTCGTCATATATGTGCCAACAAGTGGATGTTTACAACCTACAAACCTGCCACTGATAACGAGCAACTATTCATGGGTAACTCGTCCGCATCAAAGGTGGAAGGCAAGGGAAAGATTGTATTGAAGTTAACTTCTGGAAAGGAACTAAAATGGAATGACGTTCTCCACGTTCCAGAAATCCACAAGAACCTGATTTCAGGATCGTTGCTCAGCAAGCATGGTTTTAAACTAACATTTGTTGCTGATAAATTTGTATTATCGAAAAATAGGGTGTATGTGGGAAGGGGCTATGTTAGTGATGGCTTATTTAAAGCTAATGTAACTTCCATTGTACCAAAAGACGATATGAATAAAGTTGAATCTTCTGTTTATATCGTAGACTCTTCCAATATTTGGCATTCTAGATTAGGGCATGTTAACTTTGAAACATTGCGAAAATTGATTAATCTAGACTTTATACCAAAATGTAACATAGACTCCAACTATAAATGTCAAATCTATGCAGAAGAAAAAATGACTAGAACCTCGTTTCATCACGTTGAACGAGAGACCGAATCTCTACAATTAATACATACTGATGTATGCGATTTGAAAATGTGTCAAACTAGAGGTGGAAAAAGGAACTTTATCACATTCATTGATGATTGTACCAGATATTGTCATGTATATCTCCTTCGAAGCAAGGACGAAGCAATCGACATGTTTAAACAGTATAAGGCAGAAGTTGAGAATCAACTCAATAAGAAAATAAAATCTTTAAGAAGTGATAGAGGAGGAGAATACGAGTCTCCGTTTGATGAATTTTGTGCTGAGCATGGAATTATACATCAAACTACAGCCCCGTATTCACCTCAATCCAACGGTATAGACGAACGGAAAAATAGAACTCTTAAAGAACTGATGAATGCCTTACTAATTAGTTCTGGATTGCCAGATAACTTTTAGGGAGAAGCTATTCTTTCGGTAAATCACATTTTGAATAAAATATCGCGAAAGAAAACATCAAAATCTCCACATGAACTTTGGAAAAATAGACCACCATCCTACAAATACTTGAAAGTGTAGGGGTGTCTTGCCAAGGTAGAAATACCAAAACCAAAAAAGGTCAAAATTGGACCAAAGACTATAGATTCATATTCATTGGATATGCTCATAATAGTAGTGCATATCGATTTTTGGTGTACAAATCTGAAATTGATGACATTCATGAAAACACCATTATCGAGTCGCGAAATGCTAGATTCTTTGAACACATTTATCCTCTAAAATCCTCTATTGAAACAATTGTTCAAAAGAGATCAAGAGATACAGATACTCCTGAGAATAATATTAATCAAAACTCGAATGAGAGAAATGTTGAAATTGAGGAACCCAGAAGGAGCAAACATCAAAGGACTTCGAAAACCTTTGGACCTGATTTCTATGCATATATGATAGAAAATGAACCTCTAACTTACCAACAAGCAATGTCATTTCTCGATGCTCCTTATTGGAAAGAAGCCGTCAATAGTGAAATAGAATCCATTCTACAAAACCATACGTGGGAACTAGTGGATCTCCCTAAAGGATCGAAACCACTAGGATATAAATGGATATTGAAGAAAAAACTAAAGTCTGATGGCTCAATAGACAAGTATAAAGCAAGACTAGTAATAAAAAGATTTAGACAAAAGGAAGATCTAGATTACTTTGATACGTATTCACCAGTAACTAGAATAACATCGATTAGGATGCTTATTGCAATCGCATCCATATTAAATTTGGAAATACACCAAATGGATGTGAAAACTGCGTTTTTAAATGGTGAACTAGAAGAAGAAATTTATATGCAGCAACCTGAAGGGTTTCTAAGCCCTGGAAATGAAAATAAGGTGTGCAAGTTAGTAAAATCACTTTATGGCCTTATACAAGCTCCGAAATAATGGCATGAGAAATTTGATGAAACTATGTTATCAAATGGATTCAAAATAAATAAATCAGATAAATGCGTGTATGTAAGATATACAGATGTTGGATATGTCGTTGTATGTCTTTATGTTGATGATTTGTTAATCCTAGGGAATAATAAGGTCATAATAAAATCTACGAAGGATATGTTGTCCTCTAGATTCGATATGAAAGACCTAGGAGTGGCTGATGTAATCTTGGATGTGAAAATTATAAAAACTCCACAAGGATATGCGTTATCTCAGTCACATTACATTGCCAAATTACTTGAAAGGTTCAAGCAATATAATATAACCATTGCAAAATCACCAGTGGGTATGAACCAAAATTGGGTAAAGAGCACCGGTGATGGAATATATCAGCTTGAATACTCTCATATACTAGGAAGTATTATGTATGTCATGAATTGCACTAGGCCTGATATTTCATATGCTATAAGAAAGTTGAGTAGATATACCAGTAATACTGGTAAACATCACTGGAAAGCAATAATCAGGGTCTTAGGATATCTAAAATACACACAAAACTATGTGTTGCAATATGAGAAGTATCCGTCAGTAGTAGAAGGATATAGTGATGCCAACTGGATAACTGGCTCAAATGACACAAAATCCACAAGTGGATATGTGTTTATATTAGGAAACGGAGCAATCTCATGGAAATCATCCAAACAAACTTGCACAAGATCAACAATGGAGTCAGAGTTCATTGCTCTAGATAATGCCGCAGAAGAAGCAGGTTGGCTTAGGAGTTTCTTGGAAGACATTCCAAATTGGGAAAAACCAGTACCTCCAATATGTATACATTGTGATAGTCAATCTGCTACAGGAAGGGAAAATAGTACATTATATAATGGTAAGTCTCGACATATTCGTCGTAGACATAAAACCATAAGACAAATTCTCTCTAATGGAGTTATCACTATAGACTATGTAAGGTCAAAGGATAACATAGCGGATCCACTAACAAAAGGCTTTCCAAGAGAGAAAGTTCAAACCTTATCGATGGGAATGGGCTTAAGACCTATGAACTAAGAGTTTTCTAAAACGGAAACCCTACCTAGTTGACTGGAGATCCCAAGATCTAGGTTCAAATGGACAACTAAGTTTAAGATAAACTTGACAGAACTGTTAAATACAAACCATTCCTATGATAAGTCAGTGCACAACTCGTCGGAGAATAGGATAAGCTTAGCTTTTAATGATGTCTATACTGTAGTGTTATAAAGAACCAAGTGGGGTATTACGGGATACTCTTTATAGAATCACCTATGTGAGTGCGAAGGCGCCGCTTCAAGAAGAATTTAAAGGTCGAATTCTTCAAGCACTCATGAAACCAAGGCGGTGTTCATGGAAAAAATGAACACAAACAGAGAACCAAGGAGTTAAAGAGCATTTATCATGTGTTATCTTTATAGACTTACACAAACGGCTTACTATTCAAAGACATTCTAGTCTACTGATTCGCCAGTTAGTTATAACGATAAAACACTATGAAAAGTTCAAGGCCTCTATGCTACTTTTACCGATATGATAAATGTTACACAAAGTTTCAGAACAGATTATACAACCACTCATTCATGTGGGGGATTGTTGGAAGTGGTTGAGGCAAACTAAGTCCCACATCGGGGAAATTTGTGCCTTAAGCCACTACTTATACTAAGACTTGATGCATTATATCAATAGAAAAAGGAGATGGAAGAGGGAGAGGCAATGTCATGATAATACATTCATGTTAATATTTAAAGGTCAAAGATAAAGGGCCTTGGGCCTTCGGGATCTTTGGGTCTGGTGATCAATTGGGCCTTCAATGGGCTCGCTGCGCTGCGAAACCACAATTTTTTGAATTTGACCGCGCGACTGCCAACGGAAATATCTGTTGGTAAAGGGTCGCAACCTTTGCGCGACTGCAAATGGAAATGTCTGTTGGTAAAGGGTCGCAACCTTTCCAAGAGTCGTAGCTGTTGCAATTCAAACAGAAACACCTGTTCATGAAAAAATGCCTCTTCCATCCTATATATAGGCCTGCAGAATTCGAATAAAAAACCCACAGTTTTTCATTCTGATTTCTCTTCCTCGCTCCTCTGTTCTGCATAAAACAATTACAGAAACTCTCTTGCGTTCGTCGTCTATTTGTGATTGTAGCGCAACATCACGAATGTGGTCCATTTCATCCTTCGGAGACGATTGCTCATCACCCTTACGCGCCATAGAGGGTGCAATTTCATTTCAAGGAAACAGTGCTCACTGGACTCAGACATTATTCGGTACTCCTTCTTTCTTTTTCTATTTCAATTGGTTCCCTTGCAGAAATATCGTTGCACTTTGTTGTTCCAATTTGCAATATCATTGAATCAATATTGCTAACGCTTAAAAGCGTTGCTTTTCATAGAAACGGTTTTCGGATGTTTCTAGTGATTGGTTTCTAACAAAAGAATCATTTATAAAATTTCCATCCAATCCTATTCTAGATTCGAGGAGCTAGCTAAGAAGTTCATAGAATAGTTCGATCACATATGGCTCAATCTAAGGGCGTTATGTCGCTTTTCGGATTATTCCAAGGTCTACAGAAGCTGCAGAAGGCTTTTTATAATTGATTCATCTTTATTTTCAGCGAATTTGGCAAACCATATCCGAAAATGATTTTCATGGTGTTAAAGCACACAATCAATAAGGACAAAATTTGAGAAGGTTTATCAAAATGGAAGAGCTATTAAATTGGGAAAAGTTTTATAAAAAATGCTGATGAGTTTATATGATTAGAAGAGGCAACAGCTGCTTAAAGAAGATTTGGTGTTGAAAATCCAAAAGATGCTTTCCCAAGCAAAGTTATTAAGTATGACTAGAAGTGGTTTTGGTGGTGCAAATAAGTACATAAATCAGAATAAAGAGAGGGTGAAAGAGATAAGAAGCATTTTAACGGTCTATGACCAGAGGATTATACGTCGCTGAAAGACAACTTGGAAAATAACTTCTTCGCAGCAAAAGGAACATAATGCAATCTGAAACTAACCATGAAAGAAGGAATAGAAAGGTCTAAGAAGTTTTATTGCTTTCACAAAAAAAAACAGACACAATATAAATGAATGGCATCACTTGCGGAACCTAACCGAAGACCTAATTTGTGATCTCCTACCCTAAGACACACACTAAAAAAGAGTATTACAAGGTAATAGTATCTGCTAGTGTAGAGAGTAAGGCCGGATTGGAGCGACCATTCGTGAATCTTTTACTAAAAAGGTATCGAACACGTTGATTTAGTGCTCTATATTTTTTTCCTCACCTCAAGTGGATTGGCGTACTCAGTTCTAGCTTAGTATAATCCTACAATGGCTAAAAATCTATTCAGAATAAAGCATAACAATGAAAAATAATATAGATCACAAAATAAGATGCACAACCATACACAAGTACATCAAGAGTACAATATATAAGTGATACATAAGTAAGTGGTTATATAAACCACATATATACAACATGTCCCAAGCATGATGGATGCTTAGGTCTACGAAATCAAAGGGATGTCTGTAAGGCTTACGCCTGTAAACTCTGGGTTAGATTTTGATCTAACGACTCCCTTTTTGCATTGTTTTTTAATGCAAAGTACCATCACATTTTGTCTCCGGATTTCACCGGGTCTCCATCTTATACTAGTGAAATGTGGAAACAGATGCAGTTTGTAAATGCTTTTACCAACTCCCAGTGTCTGGATTTTGGCTACAATAAGGGTCCTTTCTCCCTTAGGGCCGCTTACAATTCCAATGCCTAAAATTCCTGTCTTCGTTTTCATTTGGCACAAGCGCATCCCTCTTAAGGTTTCCATTCTTATGTGGAAAATCTTTTATGAGGGTCTTCTGCTAGATGTTAACCTAATGAGAATAGGAATCCTTCTTGTGTCGTGATGCCAATATTGCAAGTCTTGTTCATTGTAGTCGATTGCACACTTATTCTTGGTCGATGAGTCTGCAAGTGATGTTTGATCTTATTTCGGGGACCTAGTAAGTCTACGGGGAGTCCTTCCTTCTCTGATTTCCATGCTTCGCTCTTTGTAGGCTAAGGGATCTGGAAAGGATCTAAGATCGATCATTTTCAAACTTATTCCTGGTCTTATCTGCTGACATCTACGGTTCTCCTAGAGCAATGCGATTTTTGATGAGTCGCCTATCTTGCCTTCTTCTATCATTCGTAAGGTTAAGGATAATGCCTTTTTCTATTTCAGAGGTCGGCCTTTCATAGGCAACCTTCATCTTGTCTAGTTATCTATGGTGTGTGTTTTCTCTGTCACTCGGGGTTGTTCTCCTAGAGCAGGTGACGTTTTTTTCCAGGTTTTGGGGGAAGAGGATGTTGGTGATGACTTGCTGTCTGGCTTTTATGGTAGGACCCGGTTTCCATCACGACTTCTATTGATGTATGTTACGTCATGCTGACTGGTGGTTCCACAGAGCTAGCCCTAGTGCTTTGATGGATGGCATGAGCATTGGATGGCCTTGAAGGTGATGCTGAATGATGGAGCCCTTTTGGTATCTCATTATTCCTGGGACAGTTCTTTTCTGGATTGTCGATTGATGCTTGGGGACATTCTTAGCTTTGTGCTTGGGTTCACATTGAGAGATCGTCTGGATTCTTGCGTCTTGTGGGGGTCTTGTCCGGGGTGTTTCACTGTGTTCTGGTTCTTGTGGATTTTTTGTCATTGTGCATGTTGTAGTTCGTGTTACCATCTTGGCTATTTTGTGTTTGGTTCCCTTATAGTTCCACAAGCTTAGTTCCGTATTCTGCACAACTGTTATGTTTTTGTGAGACATCGAAGGAAGGCTATTTTTCTCCATTTTTGGCATTCATATATATATATATAAGCTCTATTAAAAAAAATACAACATGTCCCAAACAAAAGAACATATACATTAGAGTTATGAGAATGACTATGGGACGACTACATAAATATGCCTAAGCATCCCCAAATGTTGATAAGAAAGTTCATAGCAGAAGCAAGCTAAGAAGATATCAGTAAGAGTCCATCCTGAAGCAACCCGGTCTGACTTGGGTATATAAAATACACGAGTTAGTCTAAATTAAGCATAATAATTAGAGCATGACATGTGAAATATTGTGTCACATAGATAATAATACTTCTCAATAGAGAAATTATAGCATAGATTCATATGATTTAATATACATGAGATATGCCTATCCAAATCAACTAATAAAATCTCATGTATAAGTGTTAGCAACAAACTCATATATTTCCATCAACACCCGTTTGCTCAAACTGCAAGATTAAGCGGTAAGAAATCTCAAACACCCATATGGGAATCACCCAAAATATAACAACATATAGAACTCGTATAACAATTTAAAGCATATGAATGTAATCACCATATTTAGAATCACCGTAAAGCTCTAAGGCAACGTATACAACAACAACATCAATAAAATGGTGAAAACATTTAAAATTATAAATCTAAAAATGATAATAATGAAATCTTGAAATATGACCTTAAATAGATATAAATAACGCATAAATGAATCCATATCCCATTGGCATGCTTATGCTATGCCACGCATGCATTACCACTAAATGGCCAAAGCCTGCCAAGTACTATATAATAATTGACATACCAGTCTAAATAATGTCCCACCAGCCTAAATAACAACCCACCGGTCGCATAACTGGCCCACCATCCTAGTATTAGCAATGCCAATATAATGCATTATAGACTTCCTAATGGTAACCTGAATAGTAAGTACAGTGCGTCCTATACCATACATTCTCACTTAAAATTAATTCCATATTGAAATAACTTCAATCGAAAAGGTCCAGAATTAACCGATATAATAAAGCAATATGTCCTATACCATGTGGCTTACCATATCATTTAAGTCGCTTCCTCGTCCCTGAGAAAAGTGAAAAAATGTATAGTTTCATATAAATGTACTAGAAAACGAGTGTTCAAACGATTTCTGAAAACTATGGAAATTATTTCTTTAAAAACCTCTTTATACTAGAGAATATTTATATGTCAAATATTTTTGAAACAACTATATTTATAAATTTATTTTGTAAAAAATTTTTCAATTAAAGAAAGTTTTTGTATAGGATTCTTTCAAAAAATAATAAAAAACACGTGCGCCGTGTTCGCAAAATCACGAAAATTTCAAGAATTTAGAACATAAAGAGCCATATGAAAACTCATCAATTCAAAACATGAATCAACTATGATGTTGGATTTTTTTTATAAGATTGAGTCCCTTAAAATATTTCAAAACAATGCAGCGAAGCCATTAGAAAAACACCAGAAATCAATGAATTTACTAGTAGCTCACAGGGAACAATAAAGTTTGACCTGGCAAAACTACTGTAACACCTAGTAAAATATACCCTAAATAAACATAGATAGTGAAAATAAGAATAAATAATTATTAACAAGATATTTATGGGCTGAAAATATGAATATTGGATAACTGAGAATTGGGCAACGAAAATATTACAATTGTATTTGTAGCAAGATTCAAGACCGTTTTTGTAACAACCTGGAAGTTTGACAATAGAAGTTAGTTATTAGATGGAACTTGACCATGATACTTTAACCGGTGCGTTCGTTTCGAAATTCTAGTCAACTTTTATGTTTGGAGTTTCGCGGATGGAGTCCGTATGAAAAATTACAGATGAAATACGATAACGGACGGAAAATGAATAAATCAGAATATATATATATATATTTAATACCATATTTAACTGCCTTCACTGGGCGATGAGTAACCTAGGCAGTCAACCCTAGCAGTCGACCATGGTTGGCCCTAGCGGTCGACCTACTAGGTGCCAAAATGCCCAGTGACGACTAGGGCTAATGGGTTAGTTTATATTATATTATTAAATGGATGAACGGATATTAATAAAAATAAATCTAACGGTTCATGACCAATTCCACTCCTATAAATAAAGGGGTAAGGCACCATTCTTTTCCAAACAAATCTGTAGGCAGCAGCGAAGCTCTGCCATTTCCCTTTTTCTTCAAATCAATTTCTTAATCAAAAATATATTCATATGCAATCAATTAAATATAAATCATTTAGATTTGAGAGGGATTATCGTATTAAGATGGAAAAGGGTATGAATTGATGTCTAGCCTATTCTTTATCAGATTCTCTCCTTTTTTTCCTATTTTCTTGCAAATCTAGAGATCTGAAAGTATCCCCTTTTCAAAGTCATTGTAGATCTGTAAGAATTTGGGAACTGTAGGCCTAAGAGATTATTCAGGTTTCAGATTTGGATGCTTTTAGGTGAGTGGGAAATTAACATACAAAGTTATAATAGCCTATTTATCTCGTCTGAATTAGATCTCAAAATATATGCCTTATGATATTATCAGATGTGTTTATAATATTGTTGAATTTGAAATGACACCTATCAGATCTACTCATGAATATTGATAAAAACCTGAAAGCATAGATTTGTGGTTATGAGTAATATTATTTGCAGGCCTATTTAATTGTTTATACATATTGCCTACAATTATGTTTGAAAATATATTTGTGGTTGTTGTAAAACACTATAGATCTGGAAATCAGTGCCATTAAACACTGTTTGGACGTAGTTATGCTCCAGATCTCTAGTTTTAGTGTTAATTAATGAATTATGTAATTTTGATTTAAAAGACATAAACTTGTTTTTGTTCATTGTTGTTGGGGTTTGGCTTTGTTGTTGCAAATATTCATTTTCCTCTTTTTAAACAAAAAGACATTATTTTGAAACCTACAAGAAGTACGACAAAAGATGGTAAATGGGAATTTTTTTGTAAATTTATGTATAAATATACATGTGCAAAATTTGCATCAACTATTTCAAAATACACACATTTATTTATTTATTTATTATGGTTTGAAATATGTCCATTCCAATAATAAGGCATAATTTACAATAACTGTAGTTAGCGGCCTTTTTGCATGATTTGTAACCTTGCGCCAAGATTGAATGCAAAAAGGAATGTATGTTTATTCGTTAAACCAAATTATTAAACTAACGATAATAAGAATAAAAGAAATTAACCGCGTTGATCGCACAAATATATATATATATGTATATATATATATATATGTATATATATATATATATATGTATATATATATATATATATATATGCATTATCCATCTGAATCTATGAAAACCACGAAATATACATTATATTAGAGGTTTGAACGTTTGAACGATATTCATTTATGGAATTATATATGTAAATGTAATCCATATTTAATCAATATATTTGTGGTGACCATTATAGCAATCAATATAATTGGTTACTATAAACAGGGCCACAAATAAATAAATAGTCACTGTAACCAACATTGATTTGAGGAAAGTAAATTTAATTAAGTAATTAAGCCTAATGGTTACAATTTCTTAAGTTGCTCAGGATCAATGTTGTAAACCACAACTAGGAAATTTAATTTATAACCGCATTACGACATGAGGTCAAGCTCAACTTGTTGTAGAAGTCTACAAAGAACCGATAGGAAAATCCAACATCCACAAGTGGTCAGCCTAATGTGAGAGGTCTGGTGCAAAAATATATATATATATATATGTATATATATATATATTTACCAATTTTCAATATATATATATAGCAGACAATAAATAAAATAAGATTAGTGATGGTACAACAAATATATATATTTTAGGACTGATAAGATAAGCATAATCCATTTTTAATTAACGTCTTCAGAAGATTATGTCGTTAGGCTCATAATTGGCATTAATTGCAATCAATGGAATTAAAAAGGGAATTAAAGATTTGATGGTTGCCTTAGGAAAATATGACCGTTTTGGTTATAAATGGCAATAAACATATGAAAAGAAATAAATGAAATAAAATGGGGTTTTATGGGTATCGATTGTCGTTTAAATTACTAAGTCCAATAAGAAAAAGTAATTAATCAAATATCCTAGGATAAGGAAGATATAACTTTCCTTATTTTACAAAGTTAATATAGAACTTATAATTAAAAGCTAGAACTGGACTTGATTGCTTAATGATGTGAAACATTATTAACCATAGGAACCCATGACGATAATTATCCGGATGTGTATGGTATTTTCGTATAGAGAAACTAAATGATAACAACTCAATAACGTAGCCCGCTCTATTCCCATAAGGAGGAGTATTGAAGGCTAATTGGGTATGAACTTAATAATCTTCGCGTATAGTCCGCTTCCTTAGGTCTTAAGTGGCTTAGGTCGAGGAATCCACCTAGGAGTAGATTTTTCAGTCTAGGGGTCTTAAATGGTATATGTGTGAGGCCTACCCAAACCTGAAAAATTTAAAAATGTCTGGTATGGTCATTCCATTGGTCTACCTATCCTACGCGAAGTATTAAGCGACTAATGAGAGTATCTAATAAGGTTAGCTAGATGGTAAAGCAAAACATGCTCTCTCTCCTTACATGGGGTATGAGTTATATGCATGAGTGACGGAAGCCTTAACTAGCAGGGTCCCGTAGCTAGTGCCCTCAAGTTTATGTTAACGTTGAATAAATCATCAAGAAGTATTGAGTGACCAATAGGTCCGCCTAGTGTCTTAAGTGATCGGGAGAATCCACCCTATCTATCATTCGATAGTGAGGCGTTAAATGACGAAGGATGTGTGTGTAAATATATAAACTCTATAAATAGGAATCCACTCTCGATTTAATAACCAGACGCGTTCTAATATAAAGGCTTCATAGATATGTGTGTAAACTTTCTATCTCGGTATCATATTTATTTGGGAATACTACCTTCGGAAGGTAGTTAGAGTCGTGTGTAATTGTTCACAAAGTTAGGCTAGAATCACTAACCTTGGTAGGCATGCATCTTGAGTTAAATCAAATGGGATACATCTGTGTATTATAATCTATGTTGTGCATTTCATGTTCACTAGAATATTGTTGTTCTGACCCCCTCCTCATTACAACCTCAAAGGCTATCTAGAGAAGGTCGGGTTCTCACAGGTATTTCGGTTTGGCTTTCGGTTCTCGTTCTCTCTCATGCTCGGTATTGGCAAAATGACTTACTTTAAAAAGGTAGTTACTTGAGTTAATACTAGTTTATCCAATTTTTGTTTCCGCTGTGAGTTATTTTATCGTACTCTGATTATGCTCACCCTCATTTATTTGCAGGTAGAAGATTTACACGCTCCATGCTTGGATGTGTTCAAGTTTTAATCTTTTCAAAATTTAGGCTCAGAAAAGTGTGGGGTGTTACATTTGGTATCAGACAATAGGTTAGATGATCATAGGAATTAGTTAAATTAGGACTCATGAGAGGACTTAGTTCGATTTCTTTTTCTTCTTTTCTTCGTCTTTCTTACTCGACTTTAATTTATTTCGACGACGAATGAGTTGCGGGCCTAATTATATAAAATGGGCTTCAAACAACTAAGAGTTGAAATATGTTGAGTTCGGGTTTCTAGCCATTTCTGTCTTACCCCACAGTACAATGGCGATCTTGTCGTGAAGATCATGAGAACGATTCGAGTTTGGATACTGGACAAAAATCTAGTTACAACCGAGATAGTCGCATTTTCTGGTTTTTGGTTTCGTTTGGTAGTTCCAGTCAAAGACCTTTCCTTTGTCTGAAATGAGAAAAGTTCACATTAGTATGCCTATCTATTAAGAAATATAATTACGAGGTATAACCATTCATTACTTCATTAAATTTTTAGATATTCCTTTATTAAAAATATTTATTTGAGTTGAAATTTTATTTTTTCGAAAATAAAATAGGTTTCGAATAGTTTTGAAATTATGGTTTCAGAAAATGTTTTATAAAGACATGTTCTACGAAGATATGATTTTAAAATTTTAATCTATTTGTATTTCAAAATTGTTGGGCTTTGTGTGATTTTAACAAATATAATCCGATTGATAGGAAGAAGGGAATTGGAGATAACAAGGAATATGCCACTAAAACTTGAAAATAATTAATACCCCTTGTGATTTGTTGTATCCCTCTCTTTTTTTATATATCAGATGGTTTGTTGAAATTACCACAATTAATCCTTAAGATTTTAAAGTTCTGACAATTTTGAATGCAAAAAGGTTTTTCAGATTTTAATATAAATGGGAATATAAATAATAACATTTTATAATAAATTCCATTCTTGGAAAAGTTTTAAATTTTCCTTCGAAAAGCCTAAGGAAAATACTTCATCCAGATTTTTGTGGTATTTTATTTCGAGTCATTTAATTTTCTGTCAGCTAGTTAAGGGGCAAATCCATTTTAACTATTATTTTGGATTTCTAGCTGATTTTCTATTTTAGATTCATTAGTTCGTTTAGTGGTCACGTCTATTCGAAGGTAGGGGAAAAGGTGTTGGAAATTAAATTTCCCGACTCAACGAGTGGTGGAAGTTGACACGAGAATTCGGTTGGGTTTGGAAGTCGTTTCAATGTAATAGGAAATTTATTTTAATTTTTATATAATTTATTCAAGCCGTTGGGCCAAGGTTCGGACCGCGCCCGTTTGGGGGCAAGCAGTGGACCGCTAGGCAGTCGAACGATGGTCGACCATCCTCTGTAGGCTAGGTCGACCGCTCTCCCTAGAGGGATGCGACTTGTGCCTAACCTGGATTCAGCTAAAGCGATATATATATCGTTCCAGCCGACGCCTTAATCCCCAAACCCCATTTCTAGCAAACCCAAAACCCTCCTCTATTTTCAAACTCCAATCCGAGCAACCTCTGCTCCGTTTCATCCTTAATTACCACCAAAATCCTTCTCATGCAGATCTCTACCTGATTGTACTCCAGATCTATAATTTCGTTTGCCTAATTCGTCGATTCCTCTATGGCACCTCCTAGTAATGTCGCCACTCAGCACGCCGACCTCATACCTCAAGAATCTGCATGGCTAGACTGCGATGAAGAGAAGATTAAGCACTACTTGGCCACAACGAATTACGATTTTTATTTTGGTTGACCGGTGAAGTCGCCGATTTCGCCGGTTTTTGTTTGGAGGAGCTTTTTGTCGCCGCAGACCTAGCACCGATGCTCCGCTTCGACACTTTTGAGCATGAGCTGTATACGCGTTGCGTCCGTCTATTTGATGCCCAGATGGATGCTGACATCGATGACGAGTCTTGCAACACACGGTCTGAGGTTATGGGCACCCATATCGAGTTCACCGAGGACGACTTAGCATAGATTTTGGGTATCTCGGCAGTCAAGTCGAGCTTGTTGTTATCGAGATGGAGGACACTCAAATTATTTAGCGTATCTTCCTTGAGGCCCTCGGAACCTGGACCGCTGCCATTCTACGACCTATCATCCGTGTAGTTGTGCGCATCATATAATACAACATCATTCCGAAGACGGGAAGCTTGGAACAGATTTATCCTTCTATGCGCCTCGCCACCTATGCTATTCTCGGCGGTATAGCCATCAATTGGATGCGCGTGCTTATGATTCATCTTCATGAGCCCTTCATCGGCACTCCGCGGAGCCATTTTCATTTTCTCACCTGTCTCTTTCACCACTTCTAGGTGAGACTTACTGGAGAGACGGCGGTGAATAAGGCACAGTCCGCCCTTAGCTACGTGTTTGACGCTTTCTAGGAATTAGAAAAGCACAAATTTATTATAAACTACAAGCGCACAGATTGTGTAGTATGCAAGTCGAACACATGGAGGAATTTTAAATTTATTATTTATGTAATTTTGTGGACGAGTTAGACAATATTTGGAGATGAGATTTGAAATAATGCTATTGAATTTATTATAGATTCGAATCTAATCGGATCAATACTAATTCAACAACTAAAACAAAGAGAACAAATTAGTAGAAAAAGAAAACTACAAATAGAAACAACAACAGAAAATTAAAATTAGGATTGTGCTTTAATCTAATCAAACGACCAATCACTAACATGAAATAAAAAAATGTGTTCTACCAAAACAAATTGAGTAGACAACATGAATTGTTGTGAAAGAAATGAACAATAAACTAGAATGAAGAAAAACTTTATTAAGGATGAGAAGAGAATATAGAAGATGGAACAACTGTTTATATTGGGTACAACTTATATTTATAGGTGAGATTGGCCAACCTTAATCAAATCTATGAATATATGGGCCTCTTTACCTAAAAGTTATTATCATATCTCAAGCCTTTTCTTGACTAAGTTTGTTTGGAAATAATCTTGAGGATATCTGAGCATATCATGGTGAATATCTTCCATATCTTCCATGTGGCTAATTGATTGGAGATAAGATTGCATATGATTAATTCTTCCAAACTTGAACACATGTTAGACTCCAAAAGCAACATAATATAAAATATTCAAAATTGATCTTCTTCTTCTTGTGTAATATCTTTGCTTTTAGGAGAGCAAGAGGATTGATTGGCAAATATATAAAATGACAAAATAATACCCATTGTAATATTATTTATATACAAAAAGATGAAATATAAGTGTATAAAATAAATATATTTCTATGTTTATCAAACACCCCCACACTTATCTTTTACTCATCCTCGAGTAAAACAAAAACGAAAAACTAAACTAGATAGGTCACACTTTCGTAGGAAACATGATTGCATTGAGCGTATGCAACAAGCCGTTAAATCTTTAGGTGTCCCTAGACGAACGAGTGGTGTCTCGTTTGGGTTTTTAGCGGATACTACCCCCAAAATTCAAACGCAGTATGTTGTGGTTCTAACGCAACTACATGAGTGAAATGGACATGTGCAAATGAAAACAAAAATGAAAACATGACTTGTTTCAGAAAAGTGGTACAATAAGTAAATTAACAATTTCTAGCCAATTGATTTTATTTTAGATATCTCAACTTGTCACAAATTTTCAACATTATTCAAGTTTTCAAACGTTAAATTCTAGTTTGTCCAGTTGGTTCGGTTGATAACATAGTGCATCCATGAAACAAATTCTTAGTTTGCTTGTCACAGTTCGCAAAGTGGTATTCTAATTCCTTGTGTACGACTAGTCAAATCAATAAGGTCAAGAAGTGCTTAGGCATCATTGCTTATTCTCTATCTCTATAAAATTTATAATTAATTGCACGTATCTAACTTAAAAGACCAAGGTATACCACCCATGCACTGCCTCCTGGACTGACGGAGAGTTAGGAAAGAGCTTGGTAGATTGTGCAGACCGGCGCTAACTTTGTCAACAAGATGTCGGTAATCCTTAGGTGTCCAACTCATAAAATGAGACCAAGTTACACCGATGTTGACTTTGTCAACAAGATGTCGGAAAGAGCTTGGCGGGTTTGCACACCAACGCTATATTTAAGAGCAATGTTGGATACCCTTGGATTACTATTATTATTATTGAATATAAGAACAAGAGAGAGTTATGCAATTTAGCTTAACACAACTTAGTTTCAAAGATTCGCAAAGCCAATATAAGTATTTTAAGTCCTTCACTCATTAAACAAGGACTACAATTTAGAATAGACTTCAAGGCCAGCACCTAAGAATCTTCCTATGTACCGGTTACACTATTATCGCTTGTAATTCAACTTTTCATTATATTTAATTATTCAATCTTAGTTGAGAGAAAAAATACTATCAACTGACTAACAATTGTTAATTTCTTTTGTCATATCAATCTAAAACGAGTCATGTTTCAAAAAAAAGACATGTTATTACAATCTAAAATGCATGATGGTCCTATATGAAAAGAAAGAAAGAATTTAAAGAAAAATGAAAATAATGCAATGTAGACTTCCCCGCTCCCTACACACACTTGATCTAAACAGTGTGCACACTGTAAACACATTTCCTAAACGTAAAAAGAGTACCCAAAGATGGATTAGATGCAAAATTATTTGTAGAATGAAATGTAGTTTAACAACTATATGAATGTGCAAATTAAATGCAAAATGAAATCTATGATGATGATGAATGTTTGGCGAAGAATGATGTTTGCTTCCCCCCCACACTTGCCTCTATCGAAAATGGTGCAATAATGATTTCTTATGTGATTTTTGAGGTGCAGCAGTGTAACGACCCAGAAAATCTGAACCAATTTAAAATTTTTAAATTGGCTAAAATAATGGATTTTAAATATTTAAAATAAATATTTTAAACAATGGCGATGAAAACTGAGTTGAATCGACATTTGAAAACGAATATAATTAATTATAATTATATATAGAATTGGAAATGGCGCGGTAGTTCGATAATTCGATTTCAAACTTCAAATGAATATACCGGGTGCAAAACAATCCGGATTTTAGTGAGACCAAAAACATTAGTATCTAATGGAAGATATCTTTATAACGAATCCGACCAATCGAAATTTGATAGCGGGAATCAAAAGATATGTCCAGTTGAAAATTCTGAATAGTCGCTATGGAATTCAGGCCCTTAAAAATGGATATTTTGCAAATGACCTCGGATTTCGACGAAACCACTTTTGTTGGATCCGCAGTGTTAAGTTATTGCTAGATTTCAAATTTCATAATTTTTCGAATCAATATGTGAGCGTGGCAAAGGAAAACGCGTTTGACCAGTTTCTGTTGATTTTAATCGAATGGAAATTGGCCATTTTGCAAACGGTCTCAGAATTCGACGAAACTAGTTTTGTTAGGACCGTATCGTCAATACGAAGCTAGAAAATATTTTTCTGAAATTTTTCTAGTTAGTATGTGGTCCCGGTAATTTGAAACGTGCGTTTAAAATTCAATATAGTGATTTAAATGAAAATTCAAAAGGAAACTGATTGTAACAATCGAATCAGCTTGCGATACATATCCCATTGTGTTCGGAATGGGGGTTAAACGCTATGGACGACAGGCGGTGTGCCTCGTTTCGTGGTCGTGGGTAAAAGTCAACTTTAAATAATTAAATAAAAAAAAATTATATATATATTATTTTAATTTCCCTCCCCCCCCCCTTTATCTTCAGAGGCCCCCCCCCCCCCCCCCGTTCACTTTTATTTTCAGTAAGAAAAAAAAAAAAAAAAAACAAAACCTAAATCGAATCGCGTCGCTTCCCCCCCCCCCCTCGTCTGGACGCCGACGAAGAGCCGCCCTCCCCCTCAGGCGAACGCCGCCGAAGACAAGCCATCGCCCCCTCCACCGATCGAAGACCCGAAGCCCCCCTCGTTAGCGACGCTGAAGCCGCCGCACCCCCCCTGAACCGCCGATCGCCACCAGAACCCCCCCCCCCCCCCTTCGCAGCTACATCGGTGAGCCTTTCCTATTTTTATTTATTTTATTTATTTTCTTTTTTTAATTATTCTGTAAACTGATTTTTAAAGTATAAAACCGAACAGATTTTGTTAAAAATATAAAAACTGTTTTATGTTAAAAGTTTAAAAACTGTTTTATGTTAAAAGTTTAAAAACTGTTTTATGTTAAAAATATAAAAACTGTTTTATGTTAAAAGTTTAAAAACTGTTTTATGTTAAAAGTTTAAAAACTGTTTTTTTTTAGAATAAACTAAAAACTGCATTTTTAAGAAAGAATAAAACTGATTTTTAAAAAGTATAAAAACTGTGATTTATAAAAATATAAAAACTGGTTTTCTTGAAAAGTTGAAAACTGATTTCTTTCAAAAAGTAAAAATTATTTTTTTATATGTGAAAGCAAAAGTAAAAATCATATTTTTATATATTGAATAGCGAAGTCAAAATTCGATTTTTATATATTGAATAGCATAGTAAAAATTCTATTTTTACATGTGTAGAGAATACGGGCGAAAGCAACAATAGGCGAAGGTTTCTATTAAGAAGAGTCGTGGTATTGGATAGCTATTGGTGAGATTTCTGATTTAAAATTTATATATATATATGTGTTGACAATGAAAGTGAATTGCTATATATAAATATCTATATATATATATATATACGCCCCTCGTCCACAAACCATGGACGATATTTATTGGTTGAAATTGTGGTGAAAATTGAATGATTGTTTGGGATTGTTTGTGATTGATATTGGTTGATTGTGGTTGAAAAATACCCATTTGTGGTTGTGAAATATTTGGTTGAAACCACATAGGATTAGTTTGTGGAAATGAAATAAATATATATACATGCCGCCTGCGTGCGAACTAGATGCATGTTTCCCATTGTCAAAAACCGCGAGGTTTTAAGGTAGAGCGAGGAGCCGTACTAGGGACGGTGCCGGTGTAACTACCCTGCCGTTATGCTGCCGAAATTTTGAATAATATTTGTGTGTTTGAATTATTTTCATATGCTTAAACTATATTTATTCCTTATATAGAAAACATTCATGTGTTGAATTGATATTCATTCGTTGTTTAGAAATTCATGTGTTAAATGGTATTCATATTTTGAAATAAATTGTTCGATAATAAAAATCACATTTTTATCTATATATAAAAACTATTGAAAACATTCATGTGTTGAATTGATATTCATCCGTTGTTTAGAAATTCATGTGTTGAATGGTATTCATATTTTGAAATAAATCGTTTGATAATAAAAAATCACATTTTTATCTATATATAGAAACTATAGAAAACATTCATGTGTTGAATTGATATTCATTCGTTGTTTAGAAATTCATGTGTTGAATGGAATTCATATTTTGAAATAAATTGTTCGATAATAAAAATCACATTTTTATCTATATATAAAAACTATTGAAAACATTCATGTGTTGAATTGATATTCATTCGTTGTTTAGAAATTCATGTGTTGAATGGAATTCATATTTTGAAATAAATTGTTCGATAATAAAAATCACATTTTTATCTATATATAAAAACTATTGAAAACATTCATGTGTTGAATTGATATTCATCCGTTGTTTAGAAATTCATGTGTTGAATGGTATTCATATTTTGAAATAAATCGTTTGATAATAAAAAATCACATTTTTATCTATATATAGAAACTATTGAAAACATTCATGTGTTGAATTGATATTCATTCGTTGTTTAGAAATTCATGTGTTGAATGGTATTCATATTTTGAAATAAATTGTTTGATAATAAAAAATCACCTTTTATCGACTATATGAACTATATAGAAAAATAGTGTTTTGAAATGAATCGTTTTACAATAAAAATCGCATTTTTATTGTATGCATAAATCGTTAAAATGTGAAGAGTTAAAAATAACCACTTGTTCAAAATAAACATATATGAGTTGAAATATTCATTAATTAGCTAATGAAATGATTTGCACCTATTTATGTAACATTAGAATGAATGGAGTTTTTAAACCAAGTAGAAATCAAATATGAAGTTGAATAGAAAATGAAAAATGATATGAACTGTATATATATGTACATGCAATATTCATTGAACAGGTTATAGCAAAGGGGCTAGAGAAGAGGAATAAAATTTTGTGCCCGACAAATAGGTACACATTTACTGATTTGTTTGGGTGATGATTTTGAGCCTGTTGGCTAGCCGCTTGGCTTTTTCTTTTTCTTTTTGAGATTAGAAGGACCGGGACGCTATTTGCGATTTCCCGACGCTCCCGGTGCAGGGGAGGTTATGGCGAAATTTTTCCAAAATTTAAGGTGTTAGAAAAATATTTGAATTGAAAACGATATGAAAATCGTTGAATGAACTATATTTATATAAATATATAAATATAAATAAAATTAAAACGAAACGAAGCCGTGCAGTTCGTATTTTGAAACCGTGATTTCAAACGACTAGTACGGGAAATCCGACCATTGGATTTTCCCGAAACCTCAACCGTCGGGTTCGCCTTGGAATAATCTTTCCAACGGCACCAACCTTGTAGAAATCCAACGGTTGGATTGTCTGGAATGTTTAATTCAAATCTGAAGAAAAACAGCGCCAGAAACGATTATATTTATTTATATATATAAATATAATTATATTTAATCGAATAACGACGCTGCAGTTCGTATTTTGAAATCGAAACTTCAAACGATTGTACCGGGAGATCCGACCGTCGGATTTTCCCGAAACTGGAACCGTTGGATTCGTTTCGAAAAGACCTTTCTAATGATGTAAATTTTGTGAAGATCCAACGGTTAGATTTTCAGATATGTGTAAATCAAATCTGAAGAAAAACAGCGCCACGGCCACGTTATGGCCCGAAGCGTCGTTTTGAATAAAATGGCTATTTTAAAATAAATAAAAATAGCGATAAATAGTTATAAAATATCATAAGCGATATGGAATGGAAATAAACTGAATTTGCTTGATTTATGTGGCTTTTGATGGTTGAATGTGTTTGGTGTGAAAATTACATTAAAGAACACAATAGGTGTTGTCGAATAATTTAACCATTGAAATAAATCGATTCGAAATTCTAAATATTCGTGAATTATTTGAAAAGGCCGAGTTAATTCTCATTTCAAATAATTGATCGACGATTGAAAGTCGAAGATGAAGACGACGGTCGAAGACCGGAGATCTTCACCTCGTTTGGATGGTAACCGAGGTCCTGATTGGGAGGCATCCCGAAATATGGATAACGAGTGGTGATCGTTCAGACGTACGTGTTGGTCGATGGGTTTGCGAGGTATTTAGTGCCTCCGGTTTCGTTCAGACCCAGAACGGACTTGTAAATGGACTGTGTGTCTGACATAGGATTTATTCTGTGTGGCATGCTAAGATGCAGTGATCAGGGCTTCTGTTGAAAAGCAAAGTCTTGTGGTGATGATCAAAGCACCGCCTGTGTGGCGTAGCTTTGTGTATAACGTGAATTCGCGAGCCTCACACCCCGGTAGGAACCTAAAACGGGAGGAAGGACCTCAGGGAGGGCATGCGTTTCTTTCTAGCTAGGGTGGTGTCAGTGACCTACCAGCCCTGACATTTATATACTTTTCACCTATGTGGTTGTTGCTGTTGCGAGGCGCCTCGGTTTGATCGGACGATCCGGGTCCGATGGAGTCATTCGTTGGCTCGTTTACGCCCCAAAGGGCGGGGAAACGTATTGTTCAGGAATTTTAATCCACATCGGTGGACCGGCCCTGACGATCCAAGGGTCACTCGAGCTCTGATCCTGAGACATGGGCTAGATTGTCTCGAATTCGGTAAGGACTATCTTTTGCCTTGGTTCATGACGGAAATCCAATTTCCAGATACGACATCGTGTGGTTTTGATTGTATACCTATATATGGCGACATAGTGGTATGGGGCATTAATGCCGTCTATGATTGATAGTTATGATTTGAAATTGTTTTCAAAACATATATACACTAGCAATAATATCAAATGCCTTTGTTTTATTCGTATCAAGCATATCTTGGCCGTTATAAGGTAAAAACTCTATCCTCCGGTTTGCGTTGCATTGTGTGATGGGAACTGAGTCTTATAACGGCTTCATTTTTATAAAAAGCATAGCGATGTTTAAAAGAAAGATTTGTTTTAAAGCACTGGCAATCCAATGGAGTAAACCCGTTCCACGAAAGTGGGGTGGTCCTGTGATTAGCCATATTATATATGTGTTGAGTGGATTTCTCATACCAGTCCCATGACTGACTCGTAGTTTGTTTCACTCTCAAACTCGGGTGCCCCTTTTTCCACGGGCAGCCTTGTATTCAGGTTTAGCTGGTTCTCTCTGGATAGCTGGAGCTGAAGATGGATTCTATCATTTATTTCTTTTTATGCTGTTCAGCTCCTATTGTACATATTTTGTTTATTTCCGCTGTAGACATTTATGTATAGCTGAACTGTATTTGTACTAAGTAAGATCCTGTATACTGTGTAACTCTGATGATTACTTTTATCCAGTATATTTTGTTGTTCATTCTGGTGTATTTATTTAATTCTGTTCTGCTATTATATGTTTCTGTGTTATATTCCAAAAGATAACCTTGTTTCCGTGAGAACGGGAAATCGGGTCGTCTCAACGTGGTATCAGAGCTTTGGTTAAGCTTAGTTCTGGAATATAACATTTGAACGAACTCGTCAGAAATAGAACCAGTAGTGTTCTAGGACGGGTAACTCTATACAGATAGGATCAGTAATATCCTAGTATGAGTAAAGCAGAATGATTACACCTCGATAGACACATTTACATTTGAAGTATATGTTTCTATGTTTGAAAATTATCTTTTCTGTGACCTGACACTTGATCTGCTAATTGCAGAAGTACTAGAAAAATGAGTGCCAGAAACAGAAGGAATACAGAACCCGATCTAGAGGCTCTATTAAAGAAATATCGAAATCTGAACGGAGCGCAATTCTCGGGCAATGAATCTATTATTCAAACTCAAGCTTGGTTGAGTTCTGTCGAAAGAATCTTTGAGCATATCCAGCTGAGAGATGACCAGAAACGGTTAGTAGCATCTTGGGCGCTCAAAGAAGAAGCTTTAATCTGGTGGGAAACAATCATCAAAGATAATCCAGAAGGTGATATCACCTGGGACAGATTCAAAGTGATTTTCCTAGAGAGATTTACTCCTCCCGAAGCGACCGAGAGATTATGTGATGAATTTTCTTATTTGATACAAGGTGATATGACTATCCCAGAATATCATAAGAAATTCAACGAACTTGCTCACTTTGCTCCTCATCTAATTCAAAATCCGAAGAGGAAAAATCTGAGATTTATTCACGGACTTCAAAGGAAATACCAGAATAAAGTATTGGGGCATGTGAAGCTTCCTTTTTCTGAAATGATTTATATGGCTTATCAGTATGAAGATCTCCATAAGAAAGGAATGTTACGTGACGAAGAAGAAGTCAGTTCTAGTGACAAAACAGAATCGGAAACTGATATCCCTGAAGGCAGTACGAGGTCTGAGGTCAGTAAGGAGCCCAAAGTCAATCGAAAAAGGGCTAGATCTGAGAAAGAACCCGTAACGACCGCCATATGCAATAACTGCCACAAGCCAGGGCATTTTCAGGGGAATTGCAAACCCTCGAAAAAGCGAACAAAGAGTGGATCTAAATCCAAGGAGAGATTTCAAGAGAATAGAAAATGTGGTGGATGTCATCAGTCGGGTCATCTTTTAAAAGCCTGCCCGCTATTCAGAAAACCTGAGGCAGTACATGTAAATGAAATAGCAGAAGCTTCTGAGCCCTCAGCTAATCAAGAAAGGCCCGATGTTTTAGAAGGCACGCTTACTGTCAAAAACATTCCAGTCAAAGTACTGTTTGACACAGGCGCGTCAAGAAGCTTCATTGCCAAAGATGCAGCTAAGAAACTGGATTTGAATTTGAAAAAGCTCAAGGAACCAATGACTGTCCAGAATCCGGTTGGGGGTTCCATTGATCTCAGTTGGGTTTGTGGAGTGCCGGTTTCTTTCTCTCGTTATCGGTTTCCTACCATCGCAGTCGTCATGAATTTTAAAGAGTTTGATCTTATCTTAGGGTTAGATTGGTTGACTAAATATGAAGCTGAGGTTAAATGCGCCGACAGAGTCGTAAAGGCGAAGATTAAATCAGGCGATTATATAACCATTCCCTGTGAAGGTCAGAATGCTAATAGAAAAGACTTCTGGGCAGCTTTGAATGTTTCTCCAGCCCAAATAGAAAATATCCCTGAGATCACTGAGAATATTCCTGACCTCATTAAAGATATTCCTGTCGTCAAGAATTATGCGGATGTGTTCGAGGAAGTTGTTCGCTTACCTCCGCAGAGAGAAATAGATTTCAAGATTGCTTTAATTCCCAATGCAAGGCCGGTAGTTCACGCTATTCGAAGAATGTCCTTGAAAGAGAAGGAAGAATTAGACAATCAAACACGACAGCTGGTATGGAAAGGTCTGATCAGGCCTAGTTTCTCTGATTGGGGTGCAGCAGTGGTATTTGTCCCAAAATCTGACGGTACTCTACGGCTATGTGTGGATTATCGTGATTTGAACAAGCAGACCATAAAGAATAAATATCCATTGCCGCGAATAGATGATTTGTTGGATCGATTGAATGGAGCACAAGTATTCTCAAGAATGGACCTAGCTACAGGTTTCCATCAACTTCGAATTGCCGAAGAGTGTGTTCCAATGACAGCGTTCAGAGGCCCCGACTTATTTTACGAGTGGTTAGTAATGCCGTTCGGCTTATGTAACGCTCCAGCTTATTTCGTCGATCTAATGAACAGGGTATTCAGAGGAGTATTGAATAAATTTGTTCTGGTCTTTATTGATGATATTCTAATCTTCTCTAAATCAAAGGCTGAACATGAAAAGCATCTGGAACAGGTTCTAGAAATCCTCAGAAGGAATGTATTAAAAGCCAAGTTTTCCAAATGTATATTCTGGCAAGATGAAGTGAAATTTCTGGGCCATGTCGTATCGAAAGATGGAATCGCTGTGGATCCAAGCAAAATCACAGCTATTCAGAATTGGAAACAGCCCAGTACTCCCACTGAAGTCCGCAGTTTTCTCGGATTGGCTAGTTATTACCGGAAGTTCGTTAAAGACTTTTCGAAGATATCTGGTCACTTAACGAAGCTTACAAAGAAGCATTCTAAGTTCAAATGGACTCAAGAAAGTGAGGAGGCTTTCGAAGAGCTAAAGCTGAGACTAACGACAGCTCCAGTGTTAACCATCATTGATGGCAACCAAGATTTAAAGGTATGGACTGATGCTTCTAGAGAAGGCCTTGGAGCAGTGTTAATGCAAAGAGGCCAAGTGATTGCTTATGCTAGCCGTCAACTGAAACCGCACGAGAAAAACTACGTAACTCATGATCTTGAGTTATTGGCTATCGTATTCTCTTTGAAAATCTGGAGACACTATCTTCTGGGTGAGAGATTTGAACTATTTACAGATCACCAGTCGTTAAAGTATCTGTTCACTCAGAAGGACTTAAATTTGAGGCAGCAACGTTGGTTGGAGTTTCTTGCGGCATATGACTTTGAAATTATATATACTCCAGGAAAAGCCAATGTCGTGGCTGATGCATTAAGCAGAAAGAATGTAATGATCGCCAGTTTTATTATTACGACTTCATTGCTAGATAAGATATCTGCTCTTCAGGAGGATGATCACTTCATTCAGAAGATCAGAGGGATAATTCAACAAGGCGAACCCTCGAGTTTTCAAGTTGATAATGATGGGATTTTAAGGCTAAAAGGTCGAATCTGTGTCCCTAACATTCCTGAACTTCGAAAGGAAGTACTGGATGAATGCCACAAGTCAAAACTCAGTATCCATCCGGGAGTAAGCAAAATGTATAATGACATCAAACGCACTTTCTGGTGGAAGTCGATGAAAAGGGACATTTCTTTATATGTCAGTCGATGCCCTACTTGCCAGCTAGTCAAGAGTGATCAACAGAAATTGGCTGGATTATTACAACCGCTAGAAGTTCCTGGCTGGAAGTGGGAACATATTTCTATGGATTTCATTGATGGTTTGCCCAGAACCAGAAAGGGAAATGACAGTATTTGGGTGATCGTAGATCGTTTCACGAAGACCGCCCATTTCATACCTGTCAAATCAAACAGAACTGCTCAGAGTCTGGCGCAGATATACTTCAGGGAAATAGTTAGACTGCATGGAGTGCCGCTCAGTATAGTAAGTGATAGAGATACAATATTCACTAGCAAATTCTGGGAAGCATTTCAAGTCGAGCTGGGAACGAAGTTAAACTTGAGCACCGCTTATCATCCTCAGACAGACGGTCAGACTGAGAGGGTGAATCGCATTTTAGAAGACCTATTGCGGGCTTGTGTTATAGATTTCGGTGGATCATGGGAAGACCATCTACATTTGGCTGAATTCTCTTATAACAACAGCTACCAGGCAAGCCTGACAATGTCGCCATTCGAAGCATTGTATGGTAGACCTTGCAGATCTCCTGCTTGTTGGGTCGAGCCTGGAAATAGACTTGTGTTGGGTCCCGATATGATTCGAGAAGCTGCCGACAAAGTCGATTTTATTAAGAAGAGATTACTCGCCGCTCAAAGCCGACAAAAGAGCTATGCTGATAAAAGAAGAAGAGATATATCCTTTGAAGTTGGCGACTATGTATATTTGAAAGTATCGCCGATGAGAGGAGTTATCCGGTTCGGTAAAACTGGAAAGTTAGCACCCAAATTCATTGGTCCGTTTCCTATTCTGGAACGGATTGGAACTCTCGCTTATAGGGTCAAACTGCCTGACTGGTTGCCTGGAGTTCATGATGTATTTCATATATCTCAACTTCGAAAGCACGTTCATGATCCAGACTTGATCGTAGAAGAAGCAGCTCAGCAGGATATTGAAATTACTCCCGAACTAGCTGTGAGGCGTGAGCCGCTAAAGATTATCGGCAAAGAAACCAAAGAGCTGAGAAACAAGAAGGTTCACTTAGTCAAAGTGCAATGGAGTGGAGATCCGCGAGATTGTACTTGGGAAACTGAGGAGAGCATTCAGAAAGCTTATCCTAGATGCCGAGTAGATATCTCTGATTGACTCTGGTGCAAGGTACATTTACCCTACCTTGCATTACCTTTTAATTCTCTATTCTGTTGCTATTTTCTTCCCATGGATGTGCATTGTTTATTCTATACTCTGAATATTAAAAACAAATTGGTTGTTGTATTGTGGGATTGTAGATTTATCAAACCACTTTCGACTTTATTCCTTTTCGGGGACGAAAAGTTTTAAGTGGGGGAGATTGTAACGACCCAGAAAATCTGAACCAATTTAAAAATTTTAAATTGGCTAAAATAATGGATTTTAAATATTTAAAATAAATATTTTAAACAATGGCGATGAAAACTGAGTTGAATCGACATTTGAAAACGAATATAATTAATTATAATTATATATAGAATTGGAAATGGCGCGGTAGTTCGATAATTCGATTTCAAACTTCAAATGAATATACCGGGTGCAAAACAATCCGGATTTTAGTGAGACCAAAAACATTAGTATCTAATGGAAGATATCTTTCTAACGAATCCGACCAATCGAAATTTGATAGCGGGAATCAAAAGATATGTCCAGTTGAAAATTCTGAATAGTCGCTATGGAATTCAGGCCCTTAAAAATGGATATTTTGCAAATGACCTCGGATTTCGACGAAACCACTTTTGTTGGATCCGCAGTGTTAAGTTATTGCTAGATTTCAAATTTCATAATTTTTCGAATCAATATGTGAGCGTGGCAAAGGAAAACGCGTTTGACCAGTTTCTGTTGATTTTAATCGAATGGAAATTGGCCATTTTGCAAACGGTCTCAGAATTCGACGAAACTAGTTTTGTTAGGACCGTATCGTCAATACGAAGCTAGAAAATATTTTTCTGAAATTTTTCTAGTTAGTATGTGGTCCCGGTAATTTGAAACGTGCGTTTAAAATTCAATATAGTGATTTAAATGAAAATTCAAAAGGAAACTGATTGTAACAATCGAATCAGCTTGCGATACATATCCCATTGTGTTCGGAATGGGGGTTAAACGCTATGGACGACAGGCGGTGTGCCTCGTTTCGTGGTCGTGGGTAAAAGTCAACTTTAAATAATTAAATAAAAAAAAAAAATATATATATTATTTTAATTTCCCTCCCCCCCCCCTTTATCTTCAGAAGCCCCCCCCGTTCACTTTTATTTTCAGTAAGAAAAAGAAAAAAAAAACAAAACCTAAATCGAATCGCGTCGCTTCCCCCCCCCCCCCCCTCGTCTGGACGCCGACGAAGAGCCGCCCTCCCCCTCAGGCGAACGCCGCCGAAGACAAGCCATCGCCCCCTCCACCGATCGAAGACCCGAAGCCCCCCTCGTTAGCGACGCTGAAGCCGCCGCACCCCCCCTGAACCGCCGATCGCCACCAGAAACCCCCCCCCCCCTTCGCAGCTACATCGGTGAGCCTTTCCTATTTTTATTTATTTTATTTATTTTCTTTTTTTAATTATTCTGTAAACTGATTTTTAAAGTATAAAACCGAACAGATTTTGTTAAAAATATAAAAACTGTTTTATGTTAAAAGTTTAAAAACTGTTTTATGTTAAAAGTTTAAAAACTGTTTTATGTTAAAAATATAAAAACTGTTTTATGTTAAAAGTTTAAAAACTGTTTTATGTTAAAAGTTTAAAAACTGTTTTTTTTTTTAGAATAAACTAAAAACTGCATTTTTAAGAAAGAATAAAACTGATTTTTAAAAAGTATAAAAACTGTGATTTATAAAAATATAAAAACTGGTTTTCTTGAAAAGTTGAAAACTGATTTCTTTCAAAAAGTAAAAATTATATTTTTATATGTGAAAGCAAAAGTAAAAATCATATTTTTATATATTGAATAGCGAAGTCAAAATTCGATTTTTATATATTGAATAGCATAGTAAAAATTCTATTTTTACATGTGTAGAGAATACGGGCGAAAGCAACAATAGGCGAAGGTTTCTATTAAGAAGAGTCGTGGTATTGGATAGCTATTGGTGAGATTTCTGATTTAAAATTTATATATATATATGTGTTGACAATGAAAGTGAATTGCTATATATAAATATCTATATATATATATATATATATATATATATATATATATATATATACGCCCCTCGTCCACAAACCATGGACGATATTTATTGGTTGAAATTGTGGTGAAAATTGAATGATTGTTTGGGATTGTTTGTGATTGATATTGGTTGATTGTGGTTGAAAAATACCCATTTGTGGTTGTGAAATATTTGGTTGAAACCACATAGGATTAGTTTGTGGAAATGAAATAAATATATATACATGCCGCCTGCGTGCGAACTAGATGCATGTTTCCCATTGTCAAAAACCGCGAGGTTTTAAGGTAGAGCGAGGAGCCGTACTAGGGACGGTGCCGGTGTAACTACCCTGCCGTTATGCTGCCGAAATTTTGAATAATATTTGTGTGTTTGAATTATTTTCATATGCTTAAACTATATTTATTCCTTATATAGAAAACATTCATGTGTTGAATTGATATTCATTCGTTGTTTAGAAATTCATGTGTTAAATGGTATTCATATTTTGAAATAAATTGTTCGATAATAAAAATCACATTTTTATCTATATATAAAAACTATTGAAAACATTCATGTGTTGAATTGATATTCATCCGTTGTTTAGAAATTCATGTGTTGAATGGTATTCATATTTTGAAATAAATCGTTTGATAATAAAAAATCACATTTTTATCTATATATAGAAACTATAGAAAACATTCATGTGTTGAATTGATATTCATTCGTTGTTTAGAAATTCATGTGTTGAATGGAATTCATATTTTGAAATAAATTGTTCGATAATAAAAATCACATTTTTATCTATATATAAAAACTATTGAAAACATTCATGTGTTGAATTGATATTCATTCGTTGTTTAGAAATTCATGTGTTGAATGGAATTCATATTTTGAAATAAATTGTTCGATAATAAAAATCACATTTTTATCTATATATAAAAACTATTGAAAACATTCATGTGTTGAATTGATATTCATCCGTTGTTTAGAAATTCATGTGTTGAATGGTATTCATATTTTGAAATAAATCGTTTGATAATAAAAAATCACATTTTTATCTATATATAGAAACTATTGAAAACATTCATGTGTTGAATTGATATTCATTCGTTGTTTAGAAATTCATGTGTTGAATGGTATTCATATTTTGAAATAAATTGTTTGATAATAAAAAATCACCTTTTATCGACTATATGAACTATATAGAAAAATAGTGTTTTGAAATGAATCGTTTTACAATAAAAATCGCATTTTTATTGTATGCATAAATCGTTAAAATGTGAAGAGTTAAAAATAACCACTTGTTCAAAATAAACATATATGAGTTGAAATATTCATTAATTAGCTAATGAAATGATTTGCACCTATTTATGTAACATTAGAATGAATGGAGTTTTTAAACCAAGTAGAAATCAAATATGAAGTTGAATAGAAAATGAAAAATGATATGAACTGTATATATATGTACATGCAATATTCATTGAACAGGTTATAGCAAAGGGGCTAGAGAAGAGGAATAAAATTTTGTGCCCGACAAATAGGTACACATTTACTGATTTGTTTGGGTGATGATTTTGAGCCTGTTGGCTAGCCGCTTGGCTTTTTCTTTTTCTTTTTGAGATTAGAAGGACCGGGACGCTATTTGCGATTTCCCGACGCTCCCGGTGCAGGGGAGGTTATGGCGAAAATTTTCCAAAATTTAAGGTGTTAGAAAAATATTTGAATTGAAAACGATATGAAAATCGTTGAATGAACTATATTTATATAAATATATAAATATAAATAAAATTAAAACGAAACGAAGCCGTGCAGTTCGTATTTTGAAACCGTGATTTCAAACGACTAGTACGGGAAATCCGACCATTGGATTTTCCCGAAACCTCAACCGTCGGGTTCGCCTTGGAATAATCTTTCCAACGGCACCAACCTTGTAGAAATCCAACGGTTGGATTGTCTTGCCAGAAACGATTATATTTATTTATATATATAAATATAATTATATTTAATCGAATAACGACGCTGCAGTTCGTATTTTGAAATCGAAACTTCAAACGATTGTACCGGGAGATCCGACCGTCGGATTTTCCCGAAACTGGAACCGTTGGATTCGTTTCGAAAAGACCTTTCTAATGATGTAAATTTTGTGAAGATCCAACGGTTAGATTTTCAGATATGTGTAAATCAAATCTGAAGAAAAACAGCGCCACGGCCACGTTATGGCCCGAAGCGTCGTTTTGAATAAAATGGCTATTTTAAAATAAATAAAAATAGCGATAAATAGTTATAAAATATCATAAGCGATATGGAATGGAAATAAACTGAATTTGCTTGATTTATGTGGCTTTTGATGGTTGAATGTGTTTGGTGTGAAAATTACATTAAAGAACACAATAGGTGTTGTCGAATAATTTAACCATTGAAATAAATCGATTCGAAATTCTAAATATTCGTGAATTATTTGAAAAGGCCGAGTTAATTCTCATTTCAAATAATTGATCGACGATTGAAAGTCGAAGATGAAGACGACGGTCGAAGACCGGAGATCTTCACCTCGTTTGGATGGTAACCGAGGTCCTGATTGGGAGGCATCCCGAAATATGGATAACGAGTGGTGATCGTTCAGACGTACGTGTTGGTCGATGGGTTTGCGAGGTATTTAGTGCCTCCGGTTTCGTTCAGACCCAGAACGGACTTGTAAATGGACTGTGTGTCTGACATAGGATTTATTCTGTGTGGCATGCTAAGATGCAGTGATCAGGGCTTCTGTTGAAAAGCAAAGTCTTGTGGTGATGATCAAAGCACCGCCTGTGTGGCGTAGCTTTGTGTATAACGTGAATTCGCGAGCCTCACACCCCGGTAGGAACCTAAAACGGGAGGAAGGACCTCAGGGAGGGCATGCGTTTCTTTCTAGCTAGGGTGGTGTCAGTGACCTACCAGCCCTGACATTTATATACTTTTCACCTATGTGGTTGTTGCTGTTGCGAGGCGCCTCGGTTTGATCGGACGATCCGGGTCCGATGGAGTCATTCGTTGGCTCGTTTACGCCCCAAAGGGCGGGGAAACGTATTGTTCAGGAATTTTAATCCACATCGGTGGACCGGCCCTGACGATCCAAGGGTCACTCGAGCTCTGATCCTGAGACATGGGCTAGATTGTCTCGAATTCGGTAAGGACTATCTTTTGCCTTGGTTCATGACGGAAATCCAATTTCCAGATACGACATCGTGTGGTTTTGATTGTATACCTATATATGGCGACATAGTGGTATGGGGCATTAATGTCGTTTATGATTGATAGTTATGATTTGAAATTGTTTTCAAAACATATATACACTAGCAATAATATCAAATGCCTTTGTTTTATTCGTATCAAGCATATCTTGGCCGTTATAAGGTAAAAACTCTATCCTCCGGTTTGCGTTGCATTGTGTGATGGGAACTGAGTCTTATAACGGCTTCATTTTTATAAAAAGCATAGCGATGTTTAAAAGAAAGATTTGTTTTAAAGCACTGGCAATCCAATGGAGTAAACCCGTTCCACGAAAGTGGGGTGGTCCTGTGATTAGCCATATTATATATGTGTTGAGTGGATTTCTCATACCAGTCCCATGACTGACTCGTAGTTTGTTTCACTCTCAAACTCGGGTGCCCCTTTTTCCACGGGCAGCCTTGTATTCAGGTTTAGCTGGTTCTCTCTGGATAGCTGGAGCTGAAGATGGATTCTATCATTTATTTCTTTTTATGCTGTTCAGCTCCTATTGTACATATTTTGTTTATTTCCGCTGTAGACATTTATGTATAGCTGAACTGTATTTGTACTAAGTAAGATCCTGTATACTGTGTAACTCTGATGATTACTTTTATCCAGTATATTTTGTTGTTCATTCTGGTGTATTTATTTAATTCTGTTCTGCTATTATATGTTTCTGTGTTATATTCCAAAAGATAACCTTGTTTCCGTGAGAACGGGAAATCGGGTCGTCTCAACGCAGGCATGTCATAATTCAATTCCTGCATTTTGCTTTACTTTTCTTAGTTAGTATTGAATTTAATACATATTCAATTAGATTTGAATCTGTAGTGAATTCAATTGCAGTTTTAATTTCTTTTTATTGATAATTATGATTCGGTCCTTGGTTCAATTAGATTTGTTCTGAACTAAATTGCAATATCAATTTTTACTGTTTTCTGACCAAAATCTCAAAATCCTGTCAAACTCGCCCACGAGATTATAAATTTAATTCTCCTCCATGTGTTCGTCCTGCATACCACATATCTGTGTGCTTGCAGTTATTATTACATAATTTGCGCTTCTCTAATCCATAAAAAAGTTCCAATCAAGTTTTTGGAGCCGTTGTCGGGGTGAAATTGTTGTGCGTAGGTAAAAGGGACGGAATACAGATGTTGCAATGTTGATGAAATGGGGATGATCTGAATTGGCGGAGAACGGTGATTGCGGACTGCTTTGAGAGGATTGTTGTTTGCAGTATAAATAGAGGAGAAATGGAAGAACAAGAAAAATTGCAAAAGGAGGATTTTTTTGTTTTTTTTTGTCTTTTTATGGAATTGCTGAAAAGAGGAAAGAAACTCGTAAGAAGGAGAAATAAATGAAAGGAAATAAAATCAAAGAAATTTGGCAAGTTTTTTCTCTCATTTATAAGATTACAGTATCAGTAACCAATACCAAATCTAACCAATCGAAAATGATGCACAATGATTTACTAGTTATGTAATTCCGTGGGTGAATTAGACAATATTTGGAGATAAGATTTGAAATATTGCTATTGAATTTACTATAGATTCTAATATAATCGGATCAGTACTAAATTCAACAACTAAAATAAAGAGAAAAAATTAGCAGAAAAAGAAAACAACAAATAGAAACAACAACAGAAAATTTAAATTAAGATTGTCGTTGAATCTAATCAAACAGCCAATCACTAACATGCAATAATAAAAATAAAAATTTGTATTCTACCAAAACTAATTGAGTAGACTACACGAATTGTTGTGAAATAAAATAAAAATAATCTAGAATGAAGAAAAAGTTTATTAAGGATAAGAAGAGAATACAGAAAATGGAACAACTGTTTACAATGGGTACAATGTATATTTATAGGTGTGATTGGCCAACTTTAATCAAATCTATGAATATATGGGCCTCTTTCCAAAGAGTTATTACCATATATCATGCCTTTTCTTGACTAAGTTTGTTTGGAAATAATCTTGAGGATATCTGAGCATATCATGGTGAATATCTTCCCTATCTTCCATGTGGCTAATTGATTGGAGATAAGATTTCATATGATTAATTCTTCCAAACTTGAACACATATTAGACGCCAAAAGCAACATAAGATAAAATATTCAAAATTGATCTTTTTCTTGTGCAATGTCTTTGCTTTCAGGAGTGCATGAGGATTGATTGGCAAATATATAAAATGACAAAATAATATTTAATTTAATTTTAATTATATACAAAAAGATGAAATATAAGTGTATAAAATAAACATATTTCTATGTTTATCACTGCTCCACCCTTCGTAAGATGGGCATTTAGCTGCCCAATGCTCGTGTCCCCACACCGCCCGCTCCAGCTCAGCAGCCTCAACAGCCTGGCCAGGAAAGCCCATAGCTCGTCGCCACCTGCAACATCCAGGCCGATCTCTGGGAGGTCCATGAGGAGCATCGTCGACAGGCGCGTGAGATTAGTTGCATCTAGGCCATACTACGTTCTTGGCGCGGATGTGGTAATAGATCAAGTTCCAGTCGTGGGACTCGACAAGCATATAGCGGGTAGTTGTTGTTAGTCTATGCCTTGTGCATATTGTATCTTGCATCATGTGTTTCCCTTTCCAGCATTTTATATTTGTTGTTGTAGTGTTTGTAACTGCTAGTGTTGTATAAATTGCACGACTTAGGTTAATGGGATTTCTATGTTTGGAAATGTTTGTGTCGTTCATGCACATCTAGTTGAATGAAATCTCATTTTATTATCTAAACTAGCATTTGTCCTAAAGCTAGAAAGAATAGAATTCTGTATTGGATAAATTTTAGCAAATGATCTTTTTTGCGTTATTTTCGTCATGTGTATAAATAAATAAATCACCATTCCTTGTAAAGCTAAAATATTTTGGTCTTTTTGTGTGTGAATTCAGTTTTCTCATTTTTTGTGCAACTGACTTCCTTTTTCACCGACATGCGACTTGAATCGTTTAAGTTTCCATAAAATGCATTTTTGAAATTTTAGGAAAATGTTATTTAAAAAAAACTAATTTATTTTCTTCTATTTCGGTTCGCGTGGAAGCATAAAATTTGGACACGACAAGTTGTGCATATTTAAATGTTTATTTTACATAAAATGGATGATTTGAATGGCGCAAAGGGCGCATTACCGAAACTTAGATTTTCATACGAATTTCATATGGAAAATGGTACGGTATTGAGAGGAATTGTAACAACCTAGATTTTGGAACCAATTTTTTTTTAAAATTGATTTAATGTATTTTAAGAATTTAAAATGATTTAATTTGAGAATTAATGATTTATAATTTATTTAAATCGAAGTTAGAACATATAAGCTTAAAATTTAATTTAAAACGAACTCAAAATGGTGAGGTAGTTTGAAATTTTGTTTTAAACTTCAACTGAATATACATAATTCAATATAAATCAAAAATGGACGAAACAATAAACGTTAGAATCTATTTAACTATATTTTTCTAACGATTGTAAGAAACTGAGATTTCATGGTATAAATTATAAGTTATGTCCAGTTTAAAATTTAGAATCGTCGCTATATAATTTATTTATATTTTAATTTTATATATAGCCCTTAAAATTTTCATTTTGCAAACAACCTCCATTTTCGCTGAAACCACTTTTATTGGATCCGGAATGTCAAATTATTGTCAGGTTTAAAATTTTAAGTCATTTGGACTTAGTATGTGAGCAAGGTGAATTTAAATGCGTTTTCAATTTTAGTTTAAAATTAATAAACCAGTTAAAAGGCCAATTTTAAAACGGTCTCCAAATTCGATGAAATTAATTTTGTTAGGACCTTATCATCAAAACATAGCTAGATTTCAATTGTCATAATTTTTGGAGTCAGTATGTGGCCTCGGTAAATTAAAATGTACATTCAAATTCAATATTAAACGTTAAATTTATATTTTAATTTTGATAAAAACTGATCAAAACATTCGAATTGGCTTACAAAACATATCCCATTTTGTCCAGAATGGGGGTATTTGGTTAGGGGCGATAGTCATTGAGTTTCGTTTGGTTCGAAGGTTAAAAGAGTGATTTACAAATTAAAAATTATTATTTAAATATGTATATATAGCTTATAATTGGTCAAACCCTAATAAACGGTCAATACAATTCGTAGCCGTCTAATACCTCCAAGAATGATCAGAAATCTCACGATTTTCTTCCCTAAAATTCCCAATCTAAATCGAATTGATTCATGAAATCAAAACAAAACTTGTAGAGAATTTTATGGTCTTTAATTTGATATGGGGTTGATCAAATATGGTGAAGCGAATCGTGTGAAATCAGTTCTCAAACCCGTCGATTTTGGGCGTGGATTTCGAGGTGGGGGCACCACCGAGTGCGACGCCCTTCACGGTTGTGGCGGCGCACCCCAAGGCCGTCGATGGCCTGGCCTACGATCTACCTCCGGTGCTTCGTGTGATGTGCCAAATGGAACCCTAGCTATGAGAATGGTTCGAAGATGAGGCCTGGGTATTTTAGCAGACATCGGCTCTAATTTGAGAAGGAAAAGATTAGGGAAATTAATTAAAAGGTTAATTATATTTTTATTGTTTTATTATGTAATCAATATATAAACCTTACTTTTGATACGATATTAGAATTTAGCAAAACTGAGTGAGTTGAAATCGTGGGGTCGAGCTCTACAACATGGAACTGACCAGAATGAAAACGGAGCAAGATGAATTTTTGAGCTAAATTAAACGCCTGTTTAATTTAGTTTAAAAATAAAATCCTCAATTAAAGACTGACGGAGTTGAAATCAAAGTGAGAATTCTCTCACTAAAATATTTGTATAGTTATTTATTTTATAACTGAAAATATATAGATTGCCAGTGTTAATTTTTATCACTTTTAATTATTACAAATTTGTATACGGTGCCTATTAGCTCACCCCAGTGTTGTTTGAAAATCCATGGATGATTTGATTGATTATGTTATGTTTTGATTGTGATGTTGAAATATTTAACATATTAAAATAATGTTAACATTGTTGTGGTAGTTGAAATAAATTATAAATATCCATTTATAATTTAAATAGTGAAAATTGGTTAATTAGAAAAATAGTTCGAATCAAATTAGAATTGGTTAAATTTATTAACCAGTGATTAATTTGAATTCATTGTTATTGGTTGAAACCCCACACGGGTCTGGGGATGATAATTAATTCACATCTCCTTTGGATTTAATTGTATGTCAACCGATTGATTGACTAGCTGCTATAAGCGTTATTTAAATATTTAATGCTTATACAGTTGTAAATTGCACTCTGGATGTGAATTGAATGTTGATCACTGTTTTGAATACATGCTATGTATGTGATCTATATAAATAAAATTATATGATAATTGATTGAGTCTGATTCCAATGTAGAAATAATGAATATTTTAAAATAATATTCAGTAAAGAATCAAAAATATGATTTTGATGTCCGATTTTGGATGGACATGAAAATATTGAAATATATGAAGTCGAGTTAAGTAGATGTACACCATTTTAACTCGTATGGACTTTTCTGTCGATTTTATTATTTTGTAATGAATATCAAAAAGATTTGATTAGAAAATCTGATATTTTGAAAATATTATCATTTTAATATTATATTGATATAGAACATTCAATTTTGATTTAAAATTGGAAAATGATGTTGAAATCATTTTAAAATGAATTTTTAAACATTTTATAAAATACGTTTTAAAAGGAAATCGATGAAATATATTATATATATTTAAATGGTTTGAATAGTAGGTATCGCGCAACGACCGTTCATGAATTTCAACCATTGACTTCAAATTGATGTAACGGGGGATCCGCCCGTCGGATTCTCCTAAACCTGGAACTGTTGGGTTCGTATCGATAAGAACTTTTAAATATGAGATTTAAATTTGAACGGTTAGAATTTAAAATATGCCCAAATCAATTTCAGAAAAGGTCACTATGAATGCAGTTTGGTGACCAATATTGGAAACCGACTGTAAGGGCATTAATAAAATTATTAAAAATATGAATAAATTTTGTAAAATAATAGTAAATGATTTGGAAATATTTTGGATGAAATATTCCATATTTGTAAAGTTAAAAGATACTTTTATCAAAATAAGTGTTTTGCCACTTGAGATAAGAATGAAAAAGAATTGAAATGGTTTTGATCTAACCATAATTTTCCAACATATGAATTGGAATGGATTTAAATAGAAATAATCTTCGAAATATTTCGATATTGGATTCCATGATTATACAGATATTTTTGAGGAATTTGGAAGATACATAAATCGTTATTCCATATACGACATCTGTTTGTTTCAGAATTTGATATTGAATATAAGTCGATATAATTTCTATTTAGAGCCTTGTATTTAATATCAAATTGGATTTTGGGTTTGTCGTGAATGGTGTCTTTAATAACACTGTTCTTAAACCCAGTTGAGGAAAGAATAAATCTTTTAACCAAGATTTAATGAAGTTTTCCAATTAATTAATATGATTGGAATTAAGTGGTAGTTGATTACGGATTCATTATGAACGATGTTTTAAATGACATTAGTTCTTAAACCCAATTAACAGTGAAGTTATAATCTGGAATTTATAAATCTTTTAATTAAAATTTAATGGAAATTCTCCAAAGTAAAGTTTTACAATTTAATATATTAAATTGGAACTGAATGGAATTCGATTTAGTGATAATCGGGATGAGATTCTGTGAAGGATGACCATTACTATTTATGGAATTTGAAAGGCCTTGTTGTTATTTCGTTTATAGTACTAGTATGATACAGAAATTTATATCAATTATGTACTGTTATGAATTCCGTGAAAGTTCCATCTTAATGGAAGAGGATTTTAGGCTTATCATAAATAATGTTTAAACGACATTCGTTCTTTAACCTGAGTAAAGACATGAATTTTTTCCTAAAGTTGAATAATCTTTAAGTAATGATTTTTGAGATTAAAATTAAGTTTTAATGAATCTTTAATTAGATTGAAATGAGAATAGGGTAATTAAATTTATCGAATTCAAGAGATGAGCGAGAATGGAGTACCACCAGTTTTACTCCATGAGATAGCCAAATCTTTAGTTAGATTTGAAAACGTGAAATGGTAATTAATTTACCGATAACACAGTAGGTGTTAGATATGGAGTACTACCAGTTTTGCTCCATGGGATGAATAGGTTGGGATTGGGATAATAGAATAATAAATGATTACTTCTATAAGGCTCGATAATCCCAACTAGTTAATAAACCTTGTTTTGGTTTAGATTGTGTAAAGATATAATAAAGTCTTTCAAAATTGATATCCAACGGAAGATTAAATTTTAAACGAACTTATCTTTGATAAAATTAATGGGAACCTTGCCCCTAAGATGTGAATATTTGAATAAAAGAATATTCTGAATTGGAATGAGGCATATGATGTGTTTTCATAGCACTTGATTATTGATTATAAAACACACGAGTTATTCGAAAAAACCGGGCTTATCCCATTTTGAATAACTGATACGGCGACTAAAAGTCGACGATGAATATGGTGGTTGAAGACCGGAGATCTTCACATCGTTTGGATGATTACTGATGTCTTGATTGGGCCATACACCTAAGACGAGGTAATAAGTTGTGATCGTCCAGACGTACTTGGAGATCGACCAGATATACGAGGGCCCTCTCCTATATTGGACACATGGGACGAGGAATAAGGTGCCTCCGGTTTCGTTCAGACCCAGAACAGACTTGTAAATGGATTATGTCTAACATTGTATTCCTTTATACTGTATTCGTTGATCTCTGCTAAATATATATCGGTTTGGTGGAGGAAAATTTATTCTATTGCTTAACACACTTCTCTAAGACGTACGAGCTTAGAGGTTATATATTGGTGGAAATCAGTGGTACAACATGGATTGACAATGTGGCATGCTAAGAAGCAAATGATCAAGGCTTTTTTTGAAAGGCAGGGTCTTGTGGATGATGATCAAAGCACAGCTTTAAGTAGCATAGCTTTGTGTATAAAATTAATTCGCGAGTCTCACACCTCGGTATGAGTCAAAAACAGGATAAGGGACGTAGTGAGTGCATACTTTTCTTTCTAGCTAGAAGTGGTGTCATGGTATGGAGCCCAGACAATTTTGATTATGTGTATGGTGGATGTGAGGCGCCTCAGATATGATTGGTCGACATACTGACCATTTTGGAGGTCCGATAAGACCGAAAAACGTATTGTTCAGAAATAACCAATCCATTAAATTAAGTGTGGACCGACACTGTAGGATCCAAGGGTTCGCTAGCATCCGAGTCTTAGAACATCTTGCTAGAGGTGATCCGGTACAGTAAGGAGACCATCCCTTTCCTTGACTCATAATGGAAATCTAATATCCAATACGACATCGTTCGGTTTTAATTGTAAACTTACATATGGCGACATAATATATGGTACCTATGCCGTCTATGATTGATACATTTATATTTGAAGTTGATTTTGACACCATGCACTTATAGTAATATCAAAATGACTTGTTATAAAGCGTATCAAGCATGTTTGGCTATTATAAGGGAAAACTCGATCCTCTGGTTTGTGTTGCATTGTGTGATGGAACCTAAGTCTTACAATATCTTCATTTTTCCATAAGCATTGCGTTATTTACAAATTGTTTTATTTTAGAGTATTCATGGGAGTATACCGTTCCGTGACATGCGTCGTGGTCCCGTGATTTACCTAATTTTAATGTGAAGTTTAATAACTGTTTTGAGTTATCACACAGTCCCATGACTGACTCGGAGTTTATTGTTTCTACCTAAACTCTGGGTTCTCGTATTTTCCACATGGGCAGCTAGTAGTTTTGGGTTTGCTGATATTTCTTTTCACATAATCCTGGATTATGGCTGGAGCAATATTCGGAAAGCTTTGTATATGTGTATTTCTTTCAGATGTGGTAGTTGATGTTTTCCGCTGTATATTATGTTTATGTATTTAAATGTAATTTTGATCTTACTTTTTTTTCCACTGTGCAATATTTATTTGTACTCTGATATTCTTGTACTCTGATGGAAATTGTTGTAATAGCAATAAAATGTTCTCATGTTTATGTTTTAATGCGTCGTGTTTTCAAAACAATCCAGGCTCCTCCGTCTCCTCAGGGATTGGGGAAGTCTAGGTCATTTCAGGAATTTTTCAAAATAAATATAAAAGTTTTAAAAGCAGAAATTTATTTTTATTTTGTCACATGAATAGTGTAAGGAAGATTTTGGATGGTTTGTGTGCACATTTAGCGGTGCAATAGGACCGACGATACGATAAAATGATAATGATAACAAGAAAAAGATTGTTTTAGCCTTGGAAACGTTGTTTACATACCTTGTCAACAAAGCGTTCGAGCTATTAACTAACTTGTTTTATATTTTAGAGCTTGTTTTAAGACTCTTTTACAGTCTACAAATGGAAAATTTTGGAGTATTTTGGATAGTTGTGGTGAAAATCCCACTGTAGGGCGGGAAACAGAATATGTATAAGCAGAGTAAACGTTAAAATGCTTCTCCTTGATTTCCTTTTCCCAGTTTCGGAGAAATAACATATGAAGTGATTAGATGCGTTGATGTTTTGGATGGTAGGTTTTGGATGCAAAATTGGTTGCTTCACACTTCTACTCATAGTTGTGTGAGGGTTATGGATGAAAAAAGAATTTTTGAAATTTGCATTCATGTAGAACTACCAGTATATTTAGGATGTGTTGCATCATGTTTTCAAAAGTGTTCTAAAAATTTAATGCATACATATAGAGGGCCCGATTTAGAATCACCTTGCATACATGTTTTATGGTGGAAATGCATTATGTACACTGTGCACGTATACACATGGGTGCAAAATGGATGTAAACAAATTGGTTGTTTAGGATAGGATAGTAGGTATCAAAATTTCGGGACGAAATTACTTTTAGGGTGGGAAGAATGTAACAACCCTGAATTTTGACAACAGAAGTTAATTATTAGAATTTTAAAAATAGAAATTTCTGCAAACCATGGAATTTGACTATGAAACTTTAACCATTGCATTTATCTCAGAATTCTGGTCAACTTTCATGTTTGAAGTCTCACGAGCGGAGTCTGTATGAAAATGTTACTGACGAAGTACGATAATAAACGAAAAATAAATAAACCAAAATATATATCTTTAATACCATATTTAACCGCCTTCACTAAGCGATTAGCAACCCAGGTGGTCGACCCTAGCGGTCGACCTACTGGGTGCCAGAACGCCCAGTGACAACTAGGGTTAATGGGTTAGTTAATATTATATTATTAAACGGATGGATGAATATTAATAAAAATAAATCTAACGGTTCATGGCCAATTCCACTCCTATAAATAAAGGGGTAAGGCACCATTCTTTCCCATGTTTGAATGGTATTCATTTATGGAATTATACATGTAAATGCAAACAATGTTTAATGAATATATTTGTGGTGACCATTATAGCAATTAATATAATTGGTTGCTGTAAACAGGGCCATAAATAAATAAATAGTCACTGTAGCTAACATTGATTTGAGGAAAGTAAATTTAATTAGGTAATTAAGCCTAATTGTTATAATTACTAAATTGGTCAGTATCATTGTTATAAACCTGAATTAGGATATTTAATTTGTAACCGCATTAAGACACGAGGTTAAGCTCAACGTGTGGTAGAGGTCTGCCCGGAACCGACTGGCAAATCCAACATCCACAAGTGGTCAGCTTAATGTGAGAGGTCTAGTGCACAAATACATACATATATATATATATATATACATACATATACATATATATAAAAGGAAATAAATAAATAAATAAGATTAGTGATGTCTGTTGGGGTACAATATATATATATATTTTGGGACTGATAAATAAGGATTATCCATTGTTAATTAATATCTTAGGAAGATTATGGTTATTAGGCTCATAAGTGGCATTAATTGTAATAATGGAATTAAAAAGGAAATTAAAGATTTGATGGTTGCCTTAGGAAAATATGATCGCTACGATTATAAATGGCAATAAACGTATGAATAGAAATAAATGAAATAAAATGGGGGTTTATTGGTATTGACTGTCATTTAAATTACTAAGTCCAATATGAAAAAATAATTAATCAAATATCCTAGGATAAAGAGGATATAACTTTTCTTATTTATACAAGTTAATATAGAACTTACAATTAAAAGCTAAAATTGGACTTGGTAGGTAAATGATATGAAACATTACTAACCATAGGAACCCATAAAGATAATTAACCGTGTGCGTATGGTATTTCGGTAAAGAAAAACTAAATGGGAATAACTCAACAACATAGCCCGCTGTATTCCCACAAGGAGGAGTATTGAAGGCTAATTGGGTACGAGCTTAATAATCTTTGCGTATAGTATGCGTCCTTGGGTCTTAAGTGCCTTGGGTCGAGAAGTCCACCTAGGAGTAGGTTTTCCAGTCTAGGGGTCTTAAGTGGTGTGTATGTGAGGTCTACCCAAACCTGGAAATTTAAAAATGTCTGGTATAGTCATTCCATAGGACTACCTACCCTACGGAAGTATTAAGCAACTAAGGAGATTATCCAATAAGCCCAGCTAGATGGTAATGTGAAACAACCTCTCTCACCTTACACGGCGTATAAGTTATATGCATGAATGATAGAAGCCTTAACTAGTAGAATCCCGTAGCTAGTGCCCTCTAGTTTATGTTAACGTTGAATAAATCGTTGAGAAATATTGAGTGACCAATAGGTCCGCCTAGGTCTTAAGTGATCGTGAGAATCCACCCTATCTATCATTCAATAGTGAGGCGTTAAATGACTAAGGACGTGCGTGTGAATATATAAACTCCATAAATAGGAGTCCACTCTCGATTTATTAACCAGACATTTTATGGTATAAAGGCTTCATAGATATGTGCATATACGTTCTATCTTGGTGTTATATTTATTTGGGAATACTACCTTCGGAAGGGTAGTTAGAGTCATGTGTAATTGTTCACAAGGTTATGCTAGAATCACTAACCTTGGTAGGCATGCATCTTGGGTTGAACCAAATGGGATACATCTGTGTATTATAATCTATGTTGTGCATTTCTTGTTCACCAGAATCCTGTTGTTCTGACCCCGACCTCAATACAACCCCAAGGTTATCTAGAGAAGGTTGAGTTCTCACAAGTGTTTAGGTTTGGCTTTCGGTTATCGTTCTCTCTCATGCTCGGTATTGGCAAAGTGACTTACTTTAAAAAGGTAGTTACTTGAGTCAATACTAGTCTATCCTATTTTCCTTTTTGTTGTGAGTTATTTTATCATACTCTGATTATGCTCGTATTTATTTATTTGTAGGTACCAGATATACAAGCTCCATGCTTGGATGTGTTCAAGTTTCGATTTTTGTCAAATTTTGAGCTCAGAAAAGTGTGGGGTGTTACGTTTTAATATTTTATTTATCGAAAACAGAGTCCTTATGAAAAAAAATTAACAAAACAAATTATACGATAATTGTATATACACAATATTTGAAATTCAAACTGAAACAATATAAATCTGAAATAAAATAATATACTTTTGGTATAATGGAATATTCCTTGGGAATTCCAAATTGTGTGTTTAAATAAATATGTTAGATGAAGGCAGGAAAAAAAGGGAAAGAATCAATCAAACCAATTACGTAATTAATAAAACAGAAACTGATGTGGGAAATAAATCTCCTAGCACTCGACTCTTAAGGAAGGGGTCAGTCGCTCCCTATAAGGCTGGTCTACCTGGGCATCGACCACCTTCCTAGGGAGGTGGTCAACCGCCCCCTAGTCTTCTCGACCTCCCTTCTAGTCGAGGACAAGAGAGTGGTTAGTTTTATTAAGGATTTTTATTACATTTTGTTAGAATTGATTATCTAGATTTTATAAAATTAATTCTACGGTCCACACACACTCTAACACTATAAATAAGGCCTTAGTCACTCCCATAAATCCTACATTCTATTCTCTTCTCGTTTTCACTCTTCTTCTCCACCAGTGCCGGTCCTGGCCAAAGCTGGGCTCTAGGCAAAAAAATTAGACCCAAAGTTTGATGAAAAATTATATGACAGGTAGAAGGATGGAAAGCAGAAATGAAAGACAAACATGGTAGGAATTGAACCAAGGATGCACACTTGATAACTGCATACACTACCACCCAGCCAACAACATTTTACATTCCATATGATAACTGATTTCCTTTTTTACCTAAAAATTTCAAAACTTCGAGGCCTCCACTTACCTCCTCCTCCGGCTGCCGTATCCGGGGTCCTAGGCCACCGACTAGGTAGCCTATGCCCAGGGCTGGGCCTGTTCTCCACCATTGCTCTAAATTTTTGAAAATAAACAGGTTAGAATTCTTCTTCGTCCTTAACCTACTCTTTACTTTTTCTAATCTAGTTTTATTAGTAGAATCTAGAGTTGGGAATTTTATGTATATAAGACTCTAATTGGATTCTTATATTTTTTTTGAAAATTGATTCACTTTATTTTCAACAAAAAAATAGTACAAAAGTCAGGTTAGCATACTAACCGTTACTAACAGAAACGTAAAGAAAACAAGAAATACAAACAAATTTAAATCTAAGTAACTTAAAATCGTCCCATGATGAGGCCTTCATCCCACTTTTGCATGCAACTCCCTGCATCACATACAAGCCAATAACTCCACAAGTGCATTGACCCGCTAGATGCACATCTATGTGCATAATACTGCACCTATCGTACTGCACAAACATTTTGTAAAAATATTACTCCAGACTGCCAAATTAGATTTGAATCTGATTCCATGAGCTCCAATTATAAGAATCTTCCAATTGCTTGAAAAAAAAACAAACCGAAAAGAGACCACAACTTCTCACATATATTCATCAGTAGAAAACTAAGTGCCAAATTGCTTCAATCTCTACTCATTCCCAATAATAATCAGCAAAAAGGAAACCTAAGATTTAAATATAATCAACCAATAAATCTGAATCAGACTTCCGGCTAGTAGCTCCAACTTGCGCATAGAAGATTTCCATACATTATGTAATATTCAATATTCCAGTCATCATGAAAACCGTATCATGCGGTTATGTATCTTAACTGCTTCCCATTCATATCCAAGCCATGACCATTGCTTAAGTTACATCCCATGAACAATTGTAAATGGCACTAAATTCATCGAGGATCCAATACAAATCAGATCACTTACATCAAGAAACTGGAAACAAGGCTTAGGATAACATACTGGAATACTTGAAATAGGAACATATAAGAGCTGTAACCGATTGTGTGTGTCCATCCAATACAGCATATTAAGTTCAGTGCAGTAAACATCTCGACTAAACAGTGTATCTTAGATAGATCCATGAACAGGAATAACTTCCTCAAAATTCTGAAACATGAACAATTTTGGGGAAAATCAAACTGCATCTTGACCAATACAAATGTAACTAATGACAAATGCCCAAGATCCAATAGAAATCGTTGAATCTACGGCATGAATCTTCGCATCCATCACTAGTAGCTTCATATGGCATGTGAAAATAAACCAACCGCTCTTCTGAAATTATAAACTTCTCCATGCAGAAAACCCCAAATAACATCCAACAATGAACTAAACCATATCAACTGTTTCCACAATCATTAAAGGGATGAAATAGTAAAACAGTAATAGTATCAGCCAATCATTAATAACAGATTCTATTATAGTCTATACCATGACCAAATATACTTGGCACCAGAAAACAGAAGAATGTTCATGCAAAGTTGATCAACCAGTTCCAAAATCCTAGTAGCATTGTTTCACTTCAAATTTAAATGAAGTAAACCCTTATTCACAGTACCATCTTCTGGATGAACTTGCTTAAGAGCACAGTACCCTAACCAAAAAACCAACACCATTATGCAACTAGGTCCCCAACAACACCATTTGAGTCTGCCTGCTGGCTCCTATCTGACAAACTAGCAAACATAATATTTGGAAAATCAAGGTGTTGGAAAATATAGGGTAAACCATCGTTCGAAATTTTCAAATCAGAAGTATGATATATAAGCATAACAATATCAATACCGTGTAGGTACCAAGCTGCATCTAAAAATCATAACAAGAAGGCTAAATAAAACAGGGTTCCCATGACATCAAGTATAAACCATCTTTCTGTTTGGATAAATTTTAGAACCAAAAAATATAACAGATGGAGACCTTGTAAAAAAATCGATCTAACACCAAACCAAACATCAACCAAACTGGAAAACTGATCGACCAACTGAGATTAATTCAAGAAAACCTTCTCCTTTCATGTAACAAATCCAAATGCAACTCAAAAAATGCCAATATCGCAAAATTCTTACCCAATCATCACCATTTGCCTTCAGGAGTAGAAAATAGCAGGAGGATCGGTTATAGGAATATGGACCGAAATACATTCAGTTATGCCGACAATGTCAGAACCCATACCATGTTAGCTTGATCCCAAATTCAAGTCTAAACCCCCAATTTCATACAGGTCAGCGGTGGAGAAAGAGAACAGAACCAGGTGATTTGCATTTTGAATTGATTTGAATGGTTCAAGAGTATTGTGTAGATCGAGATCGGAAATTTCATTCCTCGATGAGGTTAGAGTAAACCGTAGATCTAGACTCTGGTTAAAATAATATGTGGCTTTGAATAATCAACGAAAACTGGGAGGATCTAATAGATGTCGGATCTGGATTTCAAGTGTGAAAAATAAAATGAAATATTTGATGGGTTATCAACAGAATCGAAGTACAAAATCGTTGAAGGTTGGGTAGATGAAATCGAAGAAAATAAAGGATGAAATTAGAGACTGGAGGATCGCTCACGCATAATGAAATCAAGCAGAAATAATCCCTTGTCGCCATTAACAAGCCATTTGTGATCCATAACTGGATTCTTATATATATACATATATGTATATATTGGCTTAGCAGGAAGTTTGGAAAATGGTAATTGTAATGATACAATGCAGAAACTAATTCTATACATCATGTTCATCCTTCTCCTTGTATTAGTGTGAGTGGAAAATTATGAGTTTATTCTTTTCTATATCTTGATAGTGCAGATTTGGATTGTTATGCCAATAGTGGCTTGAATTTGCACGAAAAATATATAAACAAGTCCTCTGAATCCCTTAAAAATTACGGAAATGGTCAATCTATTGATGTATGTTGGATTTTGATTATAAATGTAATAAAAGACGGACTTTAGGGTGTTGTATAGTTTTGATAATGGTCTGATTTACTTTCTTGCAGAATTCTCATACATATGCAAAAACATAAGATTTGAATTTATAATTTAAATAGATTTAAGCATCTATTTACAAAATAGACAGTTTAAACTTAATAAAGCAAAGTCACCAAAGTTTTCGTTTTGTATAAAATCATATGGAAAGTGAAGTAGTACCAAAAAGGGATTATACATATATTTGGTATATTACACCATGTCTTTCTTTTATTATTGAAGTAATATTTAATTCTTTGGTTGCAAGTTATTTTGTATATGTTTGTGATTTCCTATTTTGACTTGAATGTGAACATAAACATTATACGCCATGTCGATGAAGTTAGGGAAATTAACTTGTAAACCCCAATCTTGTGGTTTGGATTGACATTTCTATGTTTTAGGACGTTTCTTTATGCACACTTTAATTGTGTTTTATTTATTACTATTTATAGCGCAATTAACGTATTTTTAATGCAAATTAAATGTGTTTAATTAGGAATTTGAATTTAAAATGTCCTTAACAGGAAATTTGTATGTGTGAGTACTTAAAAGCTTTTAATGACATGTGACACGATGTTAACCCATACTTACGAGTGCGATTTTGTTCACATCTTTTAAGGGATGTGAACAAAACACTCGGTCCCCATTGGTGGAAATCAGGGGGGCCCATATGGGTTTCCCTGATTTCCACCAATCAGGGTGGAGTGTTTTGTTCACATCCCTAAAAAGGATGTGAACAAAATCCTATTCCATACTTACAGTGAAGCTTTTAATGTATGTGTGAGTATTTAAAAGCTTTTAATTTGGAATTCGAATAATATCCAAATGTGACGACCACCTATAACTCTTGCACTTAACAAGAGAATACTGCGCTGAAAGGCGTGTCAGGCAGTTATGGATGATCATCAAGGTAAGATAAACACAAGAAAAACCTGTTGTATAACTCACAGCATAGAGATAAAATATAATATAACATATATAACAGGCATTAATAGTGAAGCATAATTGAGCTGAAACACAAATTTTCATATCAACTAGAAAGATCATTCATCAAACTGGATACAACATCAATTTCTGTACAAATTGCCTCACTACAGGTCACTCAGAGAATCCTATAACAGCGGAAACAACAACTAGTATGTATAGTAGAAAGTAATACGTAAACCTCCAGCTCATCATCTATCTGCGGCATCGTCCTCGCTAAGATCTGCTACCTGCTACTCAGTCTGCCTATCCACAACACAATGGATGAACAACCCAAGGTAATAAGAGGAAACTTAAAAATCTTGAGTCAGACAACAGTCTTAGTGAACAATAAAACAACTATCTAACATCATCAATAAAGTATATGAGAAATAGGTAGGTCAACCATCTAATCTACCAACATCTACAGAGAATAAACTCAAACCTGTTTTCCCTACATCTGATAGTGATAGCCTTTACAACAATAAAAAAGAAAACATAGCATACATAGAAACCAATTATCTTGCGTAGACCATCCTAATTGAGATCAACATCCCCAATCACAAACCCCGAAGGCCGAAACCAACATCAGACAAGCACCCACGAGATGTCTCCTTCGATGTCTAACAATCTACACAAGATGAGTCAAGCAAACCAATCACCATCCATGACTCTGGCTATCACCGCCAATTCTTCTTTGAAGCCATCGTTAATCGTATGATTTGCTCAACATCACGCCATCCGTCAAGGGTTAAGGGTAACCCCAGTTCTAGCAAAACTCTATACGCCTTTCATCTTTACGTCTCTAGGCCCATCATGTTTTTACCCATGGTACTAGACCGTTCGACCAGTCTTTTAGGCATTCCTATTATACCCTAGTTTTGAGTCCGCTAAAATCTACGACAACAATAATTCCTTAGTCTTTAGTATCTCTAGTCGTCATCACCGGCGACTATCCATAAGCTCAAACATCCTTAAGCAGCCATTATCCATGAACCCAAACATCCTTGAGTCAATTCTACATTCGTTGCATTTCATCGATGAACAAACACTTCAAAACACTTCGAACGTTCCTTCTTAAATTCGCGTCGAAGCCATGACCGTTATCGACCCAAAAACAAACATCGTTTGGTCGATATTCGATTCATAACGTTTCAGCCTTTCTGCTACGAAAAACATACCACAGAGTTAAATTCCCATTAACATTGTTTATGAAACGTTGTCATATCTTCTGCCCGATCCATCAAATATGCCTCCAGAACACGACCGATCCATCAATTTTTCTTGCTTAATCCATGCTCCATAACTTTCTCGATCCACACCTTTCCATAGCGTTTCTGAAACGCTGTAAAAGAACCCGCCCGATCCATAGCCAAAAGACTTGCCCGATCCACGTTCTGGAGCCCGATCCTCGGCCTTCAGACGTTCCCGATCCACTGGCAAAAGCCTGCCTGATCCATTGTTTATTCAAAACGTTTGCCAAATGCTATTGAACGGAGATAATCCGATCAAAGTCGCTCACGCCTAACCCCATGCGTCCCCTTGCCCGATCCCCATGCATCCCCTTGCACGATTAGTTGTTCGCCACATGCTAACCTTGCCCGATCCATCACTTTCTATAGTGTTTGTAAATGTTGTCGATCCAAGAACTTCCGATCCATTCCAGTATAGCCCGGTCCATAGAAAAATGACCGATCCAAAACTCGTGCAGAACATTCAATTTCACCAATCAATCAACCAAGCCATCAACAAGTATTAACACAACGATTTTTCATCATTCAAACATAATAAGTTCACCTATTCATGATAAACAATAAACAAATTAAACAAATGGATCTAACTTGTAATAACACATGAATTAACATAGAAATGTATCGATTTAAGTTGCTAGATTAGATCCTGTTGCGATGCGAATGAAAATATACTACCATGATGTAGATATAGGTGAAAACAACTTGAAATGATGAAAATAAGATCAAATATCCCTTATACTTGATTGAATCCGTGTGAGAGATGCTTATCACTCACCAAATCTTCAAATTAGCTTGAAATCAAAGATCTACAAATCCGAACAGCAAAGAATGATCTTCAAATCTCCCAATCTGATGCGATCTACTCTCTCTTGATGTTGATCTAGCCTTCGTTGATGTAGATCTTCAATCTTCTAATGTAGATCTAAGATTTTATTGGAGAAGAGATATTTTTGATTGGAGAAGGAGAATCTTAAACCCCAACCAAATAAGAAATGAAGAAAGTAAAACATTCTCCTTGCCTCTACCCCCTATTTATAGCCATCTACCTTGCCCACTAATGGGCCTCATCAAATCAACCCACTAATGACTAGTTAACCTATCCAGAAATTGTGTAACACAAAAACAGCGATTCCTCCCAAACCGATGAACCAATTTTTTAATGTGACTATTCTGTGGAATTGGAAACATCATTTTCTTCCAATAAAATCGATCTAATCACCTGATTTGATCCTAGTCAAAAGTTATTCCCTGTACAAAATTGACAGTGCCAAAATGGTCACAAATAAAATTGATAAAAATTATGGACATGTCTCAAATCCCCATAACCAACATATCAAATATGATAATTATCCTACCCTCTGGGAACTAAATAAAAATTTCGATCCTCCATATGTAAAATGCGGGTCGTTACCCTTGGGAATTCCAAATTGTGTGTATATATAAGTATGTAAGATGAGGACAAGAATCAAAATAAATGGAAAGAATCAATCAAACCAATTACATAATTAATAAAACATAAATGGGTATGGGAAATAAATCTTCTAGCACTAGACTCTTAAGGGAGGTCAACCACTCCCCATAAGGCTGGTCCACCTGGACGTCGACCACCCACCTAGGGAGGGAGTGGACCTCCCTTCTGGTTGAGGGTGGGAGAGAGGTTAGTTTTGTTAAGGATTTTTATTATATTTTAGAACCGATTATCTATATTTTATAAAACTAATCCTACGGTCCACACACACTCTAACACTATAAATAAGGCCTTAATCACTCCCATAAACCCTACATTATATTCTCTTATACATCTTCACTCTGCTTCTCCAGCATTGTTCTGAGTTCTTGAAAATAATGACGCTAGGATTCTTCTTCTTCTTTAACCTACTCTCTACCTTTTCTAATCAAGTTTTATTAGTAGAATCTAGAGTTGGGAATTTTATGTATATAAGGCTCTAACTGGATTCTTATATATATATATATATTTGAAAATTGGTTCACTTTATTTCTACTAAAAAAAGTACATCAAACAGGTTAGCATACTAACCTTTACAAAAGAGAAATAAAATGAAAATTACAAGTAACTTTAAAAAAGAAAAAAACAAATCAACAACAAAATTAGCCCATAATGTGGACACCATCACCAGTGCAATATCTGCACCAACCTCAAGCCATATCTTCCCTTATGTATGCAATGCCGACTTCATGTGGACTTAATACCGTTTCTGATCACCTCTTCATATTTCAAATCAACCCATCCATCCAAGCAACCATGCAGCCCATACAGATATGTAGACACCATCTAAAGCCATGAAATCCTAAAATATATACAAATCCTAATACTAGGTCTGGTTGATGATTCACAGATCCCTATGAATCAATCCTAGTGCTAGAATTAATAATTTGACATATCGGTTTCAGAACAGTACACATGCCTCCATATAACTGAAATCGAATATGCATTGGATGGAATATATATAATACTTGAAACAGGAAGAAACTGCTGCTTATTAACTTGCAAACCCAAAAACCTTCAATCAAACCATATTTAGAAATTGTCCTTCCTGCTAATAACCATTGAAAGGTTTTCGGGAGAAAAGTTTAAAGAGATTAACCATGGAAATTCATGAAAAATTAAGGAGAACTTGAACCAAAACCAAAGCTAAATGCATTCCCCAATTTAGAATGAACTCTATCTCCCTATATTATCACTGGTTGACCTTGAAACTGTAACCGTTCCATCAGAATAGTATGGGGTTGCCCAAAATCCATTCAGAAACGTTTTTGAATCATCCACATATATGTTGGGGAACCATGTTGAATACTATAAACTAACTGCTTCAAAGAATTTTCCATTGATAGAACTAGATCTAATAACCTTTAGTATAAAATCAAAAATCCACGCTCACTGTTGGATCTACTGTAATCACAACATAGAAGGTTATTGGAACAACCATCAAACTGAAGAGAGTTCATGAAGAAATCACAGTTTTCTGCCGCATTTAACCAATATAATAAAGTATGAAATACTGTAAACCTTAAAATAATCAAAGTGAGACCGAAAATCTTAAACAATAGTCAAGCGCCTTCAGATCTCAAACATAATAAACCATATTTGGCTTTTGGTTTGTAAAATTAAATCGAAAATCAAATACTTAACCCAAGACCATTATCAAAAATAATATAATCCAATTCAAACTGAATCTCAATCGAGCTCAAAGATGGAGAATCGGTTGGATAGCTTAGAACTGAATAATTAGTTGCGCCGGCGATGCCGAATCCCAAACTAACGATGCCTTGATAATCCAATCTCAAAACTGATTAGATCCATAAGGATTGGATAGCAGAAAATCAGATCGGCATATGAATCTCGAGAAGGATTATAGATTTGGGCTTTTAGGAGAATAGGGATAAAAAGTAAAGTGAATTTTTGGCTGATCAACGAATCAAGATTCGCTGAAGGTTGATAAAAATCGCAGTGTGATTTGTTTTAGAAGGAAATCATATAGAAAACAAATGGAAATCGAAAAAGAATGAGGATACTCACGCGTGACGAAATCTGGTGAACTCACTAGTCGCCATTAACGTGTTTTCCTCTGAGGATGAGTCTGGATTCTTTTATATATATGTGTTTTCCTCTGAGGATGAGTCTGGATTCTTATATATGTTTTCCTCTGAGGATGAGTCTGGATTCTTTTATATATATGTGTTTTCCTCTGAGGATGAGTCTGGATTCTTATATATGTTTTCCTCTGAGGATGAGTCTGGATTCTTATATATATATATATATGTATGTATATATGTCCTCTTCCTCTCTCTCCAAAGGAGAGAGGAGAGGCGACCCACTGGAAAACCATGGAGTTCTCTGAATAAGAGACTCCCAAGCCACTCCTTTTACCAACATTCGCCATAAAACAAAACTGTATCCAGTTTCCATCTACAAATCCAAACAAAACCGATTTAGGGCTTGATCTGAAAAAAAACCCAATTCGCCAAGATCAAACTCCAAAGAGCAACATGAGATCCTGGTCTACAGGCCAAAGTGGTATAAAAGATCATTGGATATCTATTGCGTTTTTGGGTTTGGATCTATAGTGTGACTTTTAAGATTTGTTCTGATTCTACAAAACCAAATATAATCGCACCAAAAAGATTCAAAATGAAATCGTTGTGGATCTCGCAAAACTCTGATCTATGCGTAATCATTGCCAAGTTATCCCAAAAAGTTAGTTAATCTTTCTTATTCACCATATTTTCCATTGTTGAGTAGATCGTACACAGGCGATCTTGTTCGTATTATGAAGGTTCAAGCCATCAAGATATTGGGTTTCGGCATGATCCGACGTAACTGAATTTCAGTTCAATTCTCCTTCAATTGAACCTTTTGTGGACTTCACAGACCAGTGGTGATCTTCGGTTTGGTAAGAATTTCAGACTTACGATTATTTCTTAGGATAAAGTGGTACAATTAATAGATCCTACACATCAGTCCTGCGGTTGTGGATTGTAATTCCAATTTTATGAATTTGCTATAAGTGGTATCTGGTAATTGCTTTAAAAGGTACTGGGGAGTTCATTTTGATACTTGTTACCTATCCGTTCAGATTTGATATTACTGGTGTGCTCCTCTTAGAATGATTATGGCAAAGCCGAATTAAACTCCACCAAATAACTGGATGTAAATGCTTATATGGATTTACTGAGATGAGAAATGATAATTTGATGTATCTCCAATATGAGTCTATTTGTTTAACAGCACAATCTTAGGCTGTTTACAAACTGCTATTGAAGGCTGGCGTACCAATTTTAAGTTTTTGATAAGTAGTCTTGGCATCAATCTAAGATTAGTTTGTTGTTAGGAGTGTTTGTAAAAGAATGTTTGTGTTTGGAAGCATCAAAACATCAACGGACAATAGTTTCAACAGTACGGAAACTTAGAATTGGATGATACAGATTCAATTAAACTGTGCCGTTTTGTTTCAATCCTTTTCTGCCATTTTTCACATGCCAATTGATGTCCTCCAAACTGCTACCTGTTTGAGGACTGTATTTACATATAGATTTCTACATGAACAAGGCTAGTTACGACGGATAGGGTTGTAACTATACAAGGAACGTGAAGATTGTGATTTGAAGTGCAGAAGGCACATGTAGCAGGAAGTTCTCACCTCATCATGGGTTGTGTTGTAGTTATATTATGTATGTTTCATTTTGTAATTCAGGTTAGTATGCTAACCTTGCTATGTAATTTTATTTGAAGTTAATAAAGCGTACCCATTTTCAAAAAAAAAATGTACATATATATATATATATATACATATACATACATATATATATACATACATATATATATAGGTTTTGGAGGAAGTTAGGAAAACGGTAATTATAATGATACAATGCAGAAACTAATTCTACACAGCCTCTTCATCCTTCTCCTTGTATTAGTGTGAGTGGAAATTTATGAGTTTTTCTTTTCTATATCTGGATAGTGCAGATTTGGATTGTTATGCCAATAGGGGGTTGAATTTGCATGAAAATTATATAAACAAATCCTTTGAATCCCTTAGAAATTACGGAAATGGTCAATCTTTTGATGTATGTTGTATTTTGAATATAAATGTAATAAAAGACGGACTTTTGGGTGTTGTATAGTTTTGATAATGGTCTAATTTACTTTCTTGTAGAATTCTCATATATATGCAAAAACATATGATTTGAGTTTATAATTTAAATAGATTTATGCGTCTATTTACAAAATAGATAGTTAAACGTATTAAAGCACAAGTCACCAAAGTTTTCGTTTTTGTGTAAAATCATATGGAAAGTGAAGTAGTACCAAAAAGGGATTATACATATATTTGGTATATTACACCTTGTCTTTCTTTTATTATTGAAGTAATATTTAATTCTTAGGTTGCAAGTTATTTGTATATGTTTGTGATTTCCCTATTTTGATTTAAATGTGCATATAAATATTATATGCTATGTCGATGAAGTTAGGTAAATTAATTTGTAAACCTTATTCTTGTGGTTAGGATTGACATTTTTTAGGACGTTTCTTTATGTACGCTTTAACTGGATTTTATTTATTACTATTTATAGCGAAATTAATGTATTTTTAATGTGAATTAAATGCATTTAATTAAGAATTTCAATTTAAAATGTCATCAGTAGGAAATTTGTATGTGTGAGTATTTAAAAGCTTTTAACGACATGTGACATTAGGTTAACCCATATTAATAGTAGAAGCCTGCTCGAAACTAATAGACATATCTAGCATCTAATGTGGGAGGCCTAGTGTCATAGGCCATTATAATAAATATAAAAAACATGAGGCTAAGACCACTTGTAGCGGAAGTCTATCCGAAACCGACTGACAAATCCAGCACCTACAATTAGATAGCTTAATGTAGGACGTCTAGTGTAATGTATATTCGTGTGAAGTAGGCTATCCTCGAGAAGGTATTAAGCGAATGACCCACCTTATTTGGGTATTAAGTGGTTAGGACATTAGGCATCTTCTATTGTTTATTCTTTAGAAGGGCTGAAGTCATTGGACCCGCCCTTATTAGGTCTAAAGTGGGCATTGGGTTCACCTTTCTCTTTTAAGCTATGAGGTATTAAATGGTCATAATAAAAAGATAAATGTTTGAGCGAGGTAGTTCTCCGGAAGTTGTCAACTTCTTATCTAGGGGATATGCGAGGGTAACCTAAAGATGGGTTAGTAAGAGTTCTAAAGAGCATGTAAAGGGACAACCCCCCCGGTCTATGGGAAGTACTAAGTAATTAGGAGTTCATCCATAATGCCAGTTAGATAGTAAAGCATGGGTCACCTGAGGGGTCTTAAACGCGATGAGCGTCAACCCTCACTCAGTATTAAGTGGAAGACTATTATTTGTCGCATTTTAATTGAGAAATATTTTTATAACGTTAGGCGCGGTATTAAAAATTACAAGTGTCTGCCACAAGGTCTTAAGTGATCGAAAGGATCCGCTCATAGGGAATTTTTAATTGTATATATCCACCCATAAATAAATATGTAAGGTGAACTTAAGTGATGGATGAGAGTCCGCTTCGTAGGGTCTTAAGTGATCATAGGAATCAACCCTTAGGTTATTAAGTGATAGTCGAAATCCACCCTTACATACACAGGTTAGGCCTTAAGTGACTTTAGGATAGTCCGCCTAATTAATGTTATATCGATTTGTCTGTTTAATTCACCTAGACATAACCTTATGAATTTACACTGCCAAGCATAATAAATAGGTATCTTTAAACATATGTGATTTTCATTCACCAGAACATAATTGTCTGGCCTTCCCTCCTCTTAACAACATAAGTTAGTAGGCGGGAAATCTTAACTGATGACATGATGAAGACTGGAACTAAGCATTGGAGATTTTAGCTTAGTTTATTATTATGTCTAGCAGTTATTTGTATTTATGGGATATTAATATACCTTGTTATGACATTTGGAAATATTGATATAATCGACGGTATTATATTTTTTCCGAAAGGGTACATTTATTTTGGTTAGTATATTTTGTCCCATCCATTTTGAGATTTTGATTTAGTTTTTAGTTTGGCCTTGTTTATTTATTCCTTATAGGAACCAACAACTTGTTTAGAATAGCTCTATGTTCCAATGGGCCTTTTCTTGGTTGGAATTTAGGCTTATTCCGGGTGGGTTATTACATGTGGTATCAGAGCTTAAGTTACTCGATTACGGGGTGACGGTGCATATGAGAGGTGTACTTGTTATTTTGAAAAAGAGTTCTCAAAAGTTTTATTATATATAAGTGTATATATATATATATAAAGTATGTGTATCTCTATAAAATTGTATTTGTAGGTCTTTCTACGTAAGGAATGACCTTAATTTCTAGAAATACCCTTACAACCATATACTGGTTTAGAAACTTCCTTATTGACTTAGAAATATGTAAACGCATAATAGTTGTAAGGACCAAAAGGTTGGAAAAGTGGAAAGGATGTATATTTCCTGTTTAAGAGGCGGTAAATGGAAATCAAATTGGTGATAAATTATTATTTATAGGGAGAGTAAGGGAGAAATAGATAGAAAGAATTAGGAATAGCTTTCTGTTAGGATAACTAGTAATAAGGACAATTTTATGTCCATTGCGTAAGAATATCTTGAGTTTTAAGGAAAGACGAAAGTACAATTATTGCTAAATGATATAAACTTCTGTAATACTGAATATGGGAATTCCAAATTTGGAAGAGCATTAAATGGTCAGAATACTGAAAATGGAAAATATTAATGAAGAAATTAAGACAATTTATGTGAATGAATATTTAACTTTGAATTAGATAATAATTGTATATAAGAACGAGTATTACTTAAAAGGGTTAAAATGGACATAAAGGACATTTCTAAGGCAGCTATTAGGAATGTTAAGAGATAGAATAATAGGAATACGGAAGAAAGGAGTTAAGATAAGAAGTAGACTTCCATTAAAAAGTCGACATCAATCTTTGTTAAAAAGAGAGTAGGTAGAATAGAGAAGTTTGAATGAAAAAAATAAGTATGCTTTTTCCAAATTAGCAAAAAACTTTGTTGGAAAACCTACAAAAATGATTTTTGACATACCACTAAATTATGTTATAAAATGAAATATTGATGTAACCGTGGAACATTTCGTTTATAGGCTCTAGTCATGTAATAGTTCCATTTGGAAAGAAATTGGAAATATGATTTTTGAAAACATAAATGTTTAGGAGAAATTTTGGGAAGTTTACTATTTCTGCTATTAAACAAACTATAAATATAAATTTTAGAGAGAACAAAAGATGAATTCTTTAATAGAGTAAATGGTTAACAATAAATTTATAACTGCAAAAGTTTTCATTTATGAGCTTTAAATGGAAAAGAAATGTAAATTCTTTATAAAGCGACAAACAATGACAAATTTTAAAGGTAAAATTGTAATTGTTACAGTTTGCATGTAATATCTTCTAAAATTTTACAAGAATTTTCAGTTTTCTAGTTTTACCTACATTTTGTATGTAAAGTTTCATATAATGTAAATATATTTATAACGTTTTTTCCTTCAAACTTTGTAGTGGTTATAATTATAAATGTTAGACTTATTTGAAAATTAAGTGGGTAGAAGGGAAGATATATGATTAATGGGGAAAATATGCTTAATTGGAAAATACGGAGAAGAGTTACGGGAATAGGGGAAATAATGGAATAGTTAATCTTTCTATTAATAATGAGCATTCTGCGAGGTGTAATAAGAAAAGGACAGAAGTTACCAATAATTACTCGAATAAATAATTTCTGTAATTTATGATTATTAAATTAATTTTGAAAGGGATCGTTAGATATGCAAATAAAATTATTATGTTTTTTTATAAACATTCATGGATAATAAAAGTTTTTCAAAATTCAAAACATAGATTAAGTGCGAGATTTTAAATACACATATCCATAATCTGTGCAGTTAATGCCCCACTGAAGCCCCGCAATATCCTCATTATTGCATGTAGCACTCTTCGATCGCTACGCTATTTCAGTTTAGCACTGATGAAAAGTAGATCATCTTTAAGCCCTGCCATTTTTTGCTGCATCCATTAAATCAAAACTATTTAGCATCCTCTTTAGCAATATTAATGCACAGAGGACGAGTTTTCAGGTTCTCTTTTGAAACAAATCGAAAAGTTACATTAAAGATCTAATTTAAAAGCATAAGTACCTAATTTAATGTAGAAATATATCATGGCCATCAAATCTAGTATAAAAGACCATGATATTCTTCTGTTTTGTTATATAAAATTAATTAATATTATTTCTTCTGCATAAATGATGTAAGAATGATAATTAATTAACTTCAAACATTTTGTTACATCTAAAGAACTTTCTAGCACATCCGCTATTTCCTCGATTTACCCATGCGCTACAACTTTTTGCAACTCCACCATTGTAGAACTGCTAAGTGCTTTAACTGTACGGGTTCTAATACATACATACATATATATAACTACATTAAGAGGTTATTAATATTTATTGCTAAAAGGAATACATGCCTGAATAATGTTTCAAAACGTATTTCTAGGAAGTAACAACATATTTTGCAACTATAGCAATAAATATCATTAGACATTCCACGAGACTTAATTGTTGCCTAATTCGATTTTTTGATATGTAATTAAGATTCAGTATTCAAAAATAGAATAAGCATTTGTTTTACAAACCACTAAAAAGTTTTATGTAAAACCTTAAAATGTTTCATTCTTGAAAAATGTTAATGGCTTATATCCAGAATGTTAATAGATGTAAGTATTAAAAAGGGGTGTCATTTTTTATTAGTTTTAGAATATTTAGTAAATGCTTCCAAAAAATTAAAAATTTGAAAAGCAGCATATAATTCCTCATTGTAACATTTTGAAATAAATAGAATTCTTAATATAAAAAAATGTTTTATTAAAATAAAACATGTATTGATATTTAGTTTAGTAAGCATTAAACTCTTCACAAAGATTTATAATTTGGAAGGAAAATGCAAAATTTGACAACTCAGGTTTTAATAAGACATTAAACACCTATTTCTGAATTTATGCAAGTTTGAGAAATAATAATGATACAACAATGGTTTGAAGATATATCTATTTTGTATAACCACTGAAATTACACTTTACAAAAAAATCCTAGAGTAAATAAGTGCAGCAAATTAGGTAAGTCGGAACTAGGTTCTAGGATTAGGTAAGAATAAGTTGTACAACCTAATCTGGAAATTTTACTGTCAAACCCGGAGGTTTATATTTGAAAAGTTGGTGGAGTATAGGGGTTTCCAAAATCAAGGTTTGGTTGTAAACTATATTTACATAGATAGTTTAGTTTAGGGATTAGTACGATTATGAATGTATATAGCGATTAACTATACACACACACACACACATATATGTGTAGTGTAAGAAACATAATTTATGATTTTCAAAAAATTAGAATTCATGGATTTTAGTTGCAAATTTAATGGGCAATGAATATGTAATTAGTCTTGGAGACCAATTTAAAAAGGAATTGATTTAAAAAAAAGGGATATATTTTTAAGTTTGAAGGGACTTGAAGGAATTAAATAAGTATTCATAAAATGGTCCGGTTTGATTTATATATTAGAACAATGAATGGACCACATTCATGAGGAAAAAGTTGGAAGATTTAAAAGATGGATTGGCATCTCAAGGATTTAGAATGAAGTATTAAGACCTCGACACTATTTAAACCACTTAATTGTAGGAGAAAACTTCCAAAATATTTTTTTAGATTGTGATCGTTAGTGGTCCCCTGCATTGATTGGATAAGGGTATAAAGTGCTACAAGTAATGAATCACTATTTATGCCTGTGTTGTTTGGGATTTAAAATGCCTTATTAAATTTTCAGTTAAATGAGAAAGAGAGAATTTCATGGGGATGATTAACTAAGCGATTTACCATATATGGAATTTGGAAGTTAATGGTGGAATTAGATTTGCAGCCTACAAGGAAGAAGTGTATTGGTCCCATATTTTTTGGAATATCGAGTGAATGAAAAGTTTAGATTTAAAGAATGTCATACTAAAGACCAAAAATTTAAAGCATGAGATTAAGGAACACATTTAGATGTTGGACCATGCTTGGGTTTGCTTAAGGATACTTTTTTAATTTTTATAAATTAGTCCTTTTGTCGTTTTTCAAAAAAAAACTATATTTGAAATTATAAGGGATATACATAAAATATAAATGGTGTGATGTGTAAAATATGTGGTTGCACCTAAATTGCACTATCCATTCAAAGTAAAACAATACTCATTCCTTGTAATTTTAAATATGTTAATATTATTGTTTGGGCAAATTTATGGAAATTATAATAAAGACCCTATTGGAACTTGAATAGCAAAATGGAGCATAGAAAAATTTTCTAGTTAACAGTATAGACTAGGACGTTAGTCGATTAGATTTAGAAATTTTTGCTTAGGAAATTGTTGAATTTCCGGGTCATACCTCATTTGAAGACCAGACGGCAAACTGAAGAGACAGTCAGAGCTTTGAGGACTAAAGGAAAAGTTTGCATCTTAAATCTCTTAGACAATAGGAATAATATTTCTCTTTAGGATTAGCATAGTACTTTTCGTGGTCGGGGTAGTTCTCTTGAAGTATTTCAAGGAGGCCATGTGAATCACCAAAATTTTGAAGGAAAACCATCAATAAATTTTACACGAACCAAAGTTGTGATTAAACTTTGAAAAAGGTCTAATTTGATGAGGCAACTTGTGAAGGTTAGAAAGTCAGTATTATATTTTTGGGCTTTCCTATTATTAAGGAAATAAAAGAGGTTGTTGATGATAGGAGCCTATGACATTTTTATACTTTTATATTTGATAAGGTACCTTCCCACTATAGCAAATTATGGTGGGCCTAATCTAGTAATGGGGATAAAGATAGAATCCTTGGCGTCTCATGCATATTTTAAAATTTTTAGCCTTTCTTTATAAGGCTCCGCAATATGAACTTAGACTAGTTTGAGTATATTTAACAGAAAATTCAATGGAAGACATGCAGATTTTAAATTTCTTAACCTTTCTTCGAGATTTTAGGGTTCTATAGAGCATTGTGGTCGCTAGATTGGATGATAAGAATTGTTTGCAACACAAATTCACCAAACACTCATGCAGAAATTATATGCATATTAAAGTGTTTTGCATACATACAACATCACTAGGACTGAGCTCACTATAGCTAGCCCACAGTACAATTTCACATTGAGTAATGGCTGCTTATGGATGTTTAATAAATAACATGGGTGTAATATAACATGTTTGTCAGAGCAAGTTGTGTTTTTCGTCCCTTCGAAAATCTCTTTTAGGGGAGGGAAGAATGTAACATCCAATAAAATGTACCCTAAATAGACATAAATAGTTAAATTAAGAATAAACAATAATTATTAACAAAATATTAATGGGGTGAAAATGCCACGAAAATATTACCTTATATTTGTGGCAAGATTCTAGCCCGTTTTTCAGATTTTATTTATGGAAAACGAAGTCCGTATGAAAAGGTTATGAATAAAATTAGCTATACGAAAATTGTATACACACATCATTTGAAATTCAAACTGTAAGAATATAAATAAAAAACAAAATATTATACTTTTTCCATAATGGAATATTCCTTAGAAATTCAAAATCGTGTGTATATAAGTATGGAAGATGGGGACATGAGTCAAAGTAAACGAAAAGAATCAATCAAATCAACTACACAATTAATAAAATAGAAACCGACAACTCCCAGCACTCGACCTTTAAGGAGGATCGACCGCTGTAACATCCTGTATTTATTTATATATTTATTTAATTAGCACATAAAATTATAGAAAAAGATGCAAACCCAATTACGTCAAACTTTACTGTGATTGTACATTGCAAAAAGAAGAAAACAAGTTAGAGACAGTAATAAAAATGTACTAATATTCAAATCTGAAATGTTGGGAATAGCCCAGATTGATTGGTTAGGAAAAGGGAATGTATTTGCATAGTTTGGTAAATAAAGAAAAATAGGTAACATGATTGCAAACTGAAATTATGAATAAATGAAGATTAGTGCGAAATAGGGGTTAACTTTATTGCACACTAACTTGATGACCTCAAAAATAAGAAAATATTTTGCAATCATGAGTTCCTATTACATTAATTACCGAAAACTATGGAAATGTATTTTATTATAGTTTTGGTAATCAATCAACTTAGAATAGGCCTAACTTCCTAAGAAGAATGAATGGTAAAGATGAGAAAGAAGAGTAACATAATTGAAAGAGATTATAAAAAAAAGAGGTATAAAAGGTTTTATTGTGTAAAATTACAATGATGGTAAGAGGCTTATTATAAATAAGCTTAGTCAACAGGGACTAAGTTTAATAAGCAAACTCACAATTTTAGTTGTGATAGTATTATAACACGAGGTTATAATTAAATGGAAAAGAGTAGAACAGACTTATTATTAATAAACTTACAAATGAGGAGCTAAGTTTAATAATTATAATAACAAGCGGTGGTCCATTTTGGCAGTGGGAGCTGATTAGAGAAAAAAGTGGCCAACTAAGGCTAATAAACAAATAGCTTGAATGCAGAATAAACGAATTAATATTTAAAGTTTATTACCAATGTGGTAAGTAAAACAAGCGCGTAGTTGAAGATTAGACATAGGGTATAATTATGTGATGATGAGAGGCGCTTGGACCAGTCCGTACATTTTGGGATAAAGAGCTCACTGGGACAGTTCATTGTAGGTGTCTAAAGACACGAGGGGAGCACGTCAAACCTATTCGATGGGACTGGAAAGAAGTGCGGGACTTCTATGGGATGTGAGGATACTCCGTGATGTCCCTTTGTGGTAGGCCTAATGAAATTGTACCCACAGAGGCATGGTCTGTATGGTTCCATCCGGTGAGTATGCCTTGGCTGCATCTCGGATGATGGACAACCTAAAGACTGATTGGGACGATCTTAGGATCATTCGACGGCTGTCTCGAGAAGGGAGGCTTCGTGGTCAGGATCCAATTAAGGATAGTAGGTCGTCAAATACCTGCCATCGTCAGTCGGAGTGTGTGCAGGAAAGACTAGAGCTATGTTAATAGGCCAATGATCTTCTATATCGGGTCATTGCATCTGGATGACATGTTTGTTTAGATTTGATGGTAGAGCGGTCATTTAGCTCTTTTGAATAGTCTTTTATTAGATTTGTGGTAGGCTGGAGCGGGGTCTTGGAGAACAACCAAAGAGACCTAAATCTAGATACCTGTATTGTAGGCCTAACGAGGCTATTCTTTACAGGTATGTAAAAAAAAACTTCTTCAAAAAAAAATGCATTTTAATTTATGAAACAAAGCACTTTGACTTTAAAAAAAAATTGGGTTATACCCAAAGAAAGCTATTTACCTTTAAAAAACAGCAACAGATCAAAATCGAGTCTCAGGAGAGCTTGAGCTTTAGATGGTGGCCGATTGACATGGTGTGAATAAATGAGGAAAATGGCAATTTCTTGATGCCGAGATTTGTAAATCCTTCGATCTCTCTCTCGTTTTCTTTTATTGGTTCGATGTTCGATGTTTATGGTTCGCCCCAATATCACGAAGTCACACTAGGTTTTAAGCCTGGAGCATGAAAACCCAAATTGCACTGAAGCACACTTTTTTTTTGAATTGTCGCTTTTCTAAGGCTTTGCCGCCTCGAGTACGACTGACGTCTCAGCCAGTGAAAAAACCCTAGGCTGACGCCTAAGGCTTTTTGGTGCCTAGATGAGAGCCTTGATAACACTGATAAGAATTGTTATTTTTTAATTTTGGTTGCACAAAATTCAAAATTATTTTTTACAAAAAAGGGATATATTACCTTAGGAAAATAAGTATGTACTCGTTCATCAATAAATTAACGAAATTACTACTTCAACTGGGTATTTTTTAACAGACTCTCAGTTTGAAAAAAAATGAAACCTCCCTTTAATTTTACAAATCAAGTCGTGAACTCTTCCCATGCAAGTTACGACCGATTTTTGTAGCATTACTCGTAAACTAAACAAATGAAATGTGGAAAATAGTTTATGTTAATAAGCAAATTTCAATTTATATTCTAAATTCAAGGTAATAAAATTTATCTTCTTGGGTTTATGTGTTCTTGATTTTTTCATGTCATCCTTTTAACTAGATCTCGGTATATTCTCTAATCATCTTAATCAATGAAATCTCATGGGAAAAAAATTAACAACCCAAGCAATTTCATAATTTTATTAGAAGCATATTAGGCAACACAACCATTATAGGAAAACTGATTACATCCAAGAATGATTTCTCGATATTACGCTGAAATAGGCATCAACATTTATCATTTCTCACCTGAAGCAAAAATTAGTGTCAATGCCTAAAAATGTATACAATTCGACTTACCATACTTAAGACCGAAGTCGAAATCGATGCCTAAAAATCCAAGTCTAAATCAAAACATCCAAATCAAAATTGGAGAGCTCTGGAATCAATCTTTTGATGAAAACAAACTAGTATCTTATCAATCAAGCGAAATATAATAATAAGACCAACTAGAATTCAATCAATTGAATTACCTAAATAAGGGAACTATGGCATTGTTGAATTGAAGAACGAGGGAACCAGGGCATATCGAAACAGAAGAACAAGAGAATTAGGGAATAATTAAACTAAAGAGCAAGGGAAAGAATTTTTTATGTATGTATAATAATAAGAGCATCTCCAGCAACATTACGGATCGTAACACTACGATCCGAAACATTCAGGGAAATATCTTTGATATTCCCCAGCAGCGGCGAGCCAATTTTATCGGCTCGTTGGTCACGAGCCGATTTTATCGGCTCGCAAGATCACAGCAGATAAAATCAGCTTGCGACCTCCCGCGCCAATAAAGGAATGGTGCGGGAGTCTAACTCCCCACTCCCCTTTCAATTTCCTCTTTTTTATTTATTTTTTTATTCGTTACGACGCCGGGATGCCGCCACGCGTAACGAAGATGGGGAGACAGATAGTTCCACGTTTGCCAAACGACGCATTTGGTCCAGCTAACCTTCCTCCACCAGCGGGGACGACGATTAAGGACTTACGGATCCTCCACGAGCTGCCAGAGGGATTCACTCATCGATCTTTTACCGCGCTGGCCACCGTTCCAGTATTAATTTTCAATATTTTAGTATTTATAGTTATTGAATTGTTAAATAGTATGCCCTGTTGGTTTTACATTATAGTTTAGTGCATGTACATTGCACGTTTTAATAGTACGAACTATTGGTTTTATTGTCATTTAACTGTTATAATTTTAATAGACTGAGTACGTCTACCTTCGCGGGAGTTGGGCGAAGTTTATTTCACATGCCCTTGGCATATTACCATTACATATTCAAGAGAGGCTACTAGCTAGTCTGTTCGGACTCTTTTTACGTATTATACCTCCCCAGTCCTTCGATCGACCATTAGTAGAGTCCTTATTAGAGAGATGGTGGCCTACGACATACACTTTTCACTTTCCGGATTTTGATCTAGGTATCACCCTAGCTGATTTTTACATGCTTACAGGGATTGAGATTGGCCTTCCAAATAGAGTCACTTATCCATTTGATTCCTCTTATGAGTCACCCGATTTCTACCTGCAGTATTTGCCAGATTTGTCAGTGGTTCATATAGTTAATGGTGTCGTTTCCGTCATACATTTACTTGAGTATATTACAGTGCATCTCGACGTGGTAGATTTCCATGACATAGTATACAGGGCCACCATTTTATACCTCCTTGGTTCGACATTCTTTTCGAACCAACGGAGTACGATTAGACTGGGCTACCTAGTAGCACTAACCGACTTAGAGCAGCTGCATATGATTGATTGGGGCTCTGCCATATTGGGTTATCTATACGTCGCTCTTGACTCCTATGCTTTTGAAGAGGTTCTCCAAATGTTCGTTTTTTGGCACATGTTGCAGTGCTGGTACTACGAGTACACGGCCAACATGCATCCTTGCATACAGCCCACCGCCAGTCATGCTACCGAGACCTTTTTCCAACACATGCGTAGATGCGAGAGTACTCACAGGGTTCGGTGTGCTCCTGCTAGTGTGAGACATAACTTGATGGAGGCTCGTACTCAGTTAGATATAAGGGAGAGGGGGAACATATTACGAGCACCTTGGACTTCTTATTGGATGTTACTTTCAGCAGTTGGCTCACTACCTGATGCCCATCCATTAGTCATTGCATGCCACTTATCTCTTCAACGTGTCCTCTTGTTCCCACAGCCCATCTTCCTATTTGGTACTTGGGAGATCGATGTTATTACTAGGGTCTCGGTCAGTTGCGCGTACCTGGAGATCCACCTCTGCCACGATATGTTTGGGCCGCAGCGTTCTATAGGGAGATAGTACGTGCATGGTCTGAGATAGGCAGGATGAGTTGATATGACCGATTTTTACTTACCCGACGTAGAGTTTGGTCCTTATTGGGTTCGGATAGCTCCTAGACGGTACTTGCTACCGAATTATATGTGGGTCTGAACTCTAATCCCATTGGTCCCTGATTGGTCAGTGGTAGAGTTCATCCTCCTCCGTTTACTTTTGATCCGACCCCTTCACAGATCTCCGACCCGCCTACGAATTTCGCTCTAGCCGATACATTTCAGGCATTTGATCTTAGCGGTACACAAATTTTCCTGCCTATTATTCACCTACCTTCTCACATGGTACGCGGTGTCCCTACTGCTGGATTATATTCACCACATGAGGTAAAATTTGTATTTGTGAATTTACGTTATACGTTGTATGTTATGCACTGTAGAAACTGATTTTATATGTTCTATATTTGTAGTATGCACCCCGCTTAGACCAGCATAGGATACATATTGGGGCTATTTAGGATATGGCCCTGCTACATTCTCAGTCCTTATATCAGGAGCACCAGGTGATAGTTCAAGGTTTGTAGGAGCAGATCGCTGACTTACAGGCCAGTTTAGCGGCAGCTGGGAGTGGTGATACAGGAGCATCAGGTACCGCTATAGGGTCATGTACTGGTAGAGGTTCAAGAGGCGGATTAGGTGGTGATGGCGGTGCGGGAGGTGGGTTACGGGATTAGGTGGGCGTGGATGATTAGGCGGGGGTGGAGGATTAGGTGGTGATGGCAGTTCGGGAGGTGGTAGTGATGAGGACGATATTCCGTATGATGACCCTACAGATAGTGGGGATGACATGGATTTGGACGGTGCTGATGATGGTGCTGCAGATTTACCATGATGTATAAATGTGTATGTCGTGATGTATTTATATGTATGGCTCGATGTATATATGTGTATGTCTCGATGTTTTGAACTTTATGTTATTTTTTCATGTGTTCTGTGTATTGTTTGCTCGTTTCATATGTTCTGTGCAATGTTTGCTCGTTTCATATGTTCTGGGTAATGTTATTTTTTCATATTTTCTGTGTAATGTTTGCTCGTTTCATATATGTATGGCTCGATGTATATATGTGTTTGTTCGCATCTAATTGACAATATTTTTCTAGTGGACGACCCCACCTTTTAACTCCTTTGTGTACTGAAATGTTTAAATTATATAGGTAAGTGGACGACCCTGCGTTTTTAACTCTGGTTAAACGTTGTTTGAAATATTTAATAATAAAACGATGTTAGAACAAACAGGGTTTATAATTTAATTATAAAACGAACTGCAGCGGTGCTGCAGTTCGTAAGATAACGTTCTGAACATCAAGTGGTTGTACGAGATCCAATTTAAGTCGGATTTCCTCACAACAAGACACGTTCACATCTAATTGATAATATTTTTATAGTGGAGGAGAAAAAATGGGTTTTCATATTGTAGATTTTGTTTTATGCCCGTATCAAAATTTTAAAAAGTCGTCATGGAATTGATTTATAAAATATAGTGTTTACAAATGTAAAATAAAGGATTTATATAAAATATAATGGGGTCGGCCCTCCTTTTTAACTCCTTCGTGTACTGAAATGATTAAATTATATGGGTTAGTGGATGACCCCGGACCCACATTCTGATTTTCCCTATATATAGCAGTTTCTCTGAAACCCTTAATCGCAATTTATTTTCTTCCAACTGCCACCTCCTTCCTCTTTCCCCATTTCAGCCTACTACTTGATAAGAAAATAGTATAGTTGCCTTTTTGGAGTATGTCGGAACAGGAAAAAAAAAGTGTAGCCTCCAACATGGACAAATAGGAAAATGACGATGAGGGGATAGCAAATCAAAGACTTGGAAAAAAAATGGTTGTTGAAGGGCGTGTTCTCAAGCCACTACGTCTGGGTGGATCCAACCCTATATGCCGTTGTAGAGAAGAATCGGTCGTCGTTGTCTCGAAGACCGAAAAAAATGCTGGTCGCCCATTTTTCGGTTGTGCAGCCTACCTGGAATTATACTTTAAATTTGATGTTTATGTGTTCAGTTGTTGTAGTACCTTCGATTGTACTTTAGCATTTCTTCATGTTGTAATTGTCGTTGTTGCAAGCTTCTAAGTTTTGTTGCAAAATATTTATGTAATGCAAAGTCCAACGCTCTAAACGTCTATGATGGAGAACCTCCACTATGCACTAGTCACTATTCACTGGAGCCATGACAGAGAATCTACACTATGCACTATTTACTGTCCAATTAAAGAGCATTCTTACCAATAAAGGAGCGCTTTCTCCAATAAAGATGCACTATGTCCGATAAAGGAACACTCTGTCCAATAAAGGAGCACTCTGTCCAATAAAGGAGCACTATGTCCAATAAAGGAACACTCTGTCCAATAAAGGAGCACTTTGTCTAATAAAGGACACTCTGTCCAATAAATAAGCACTCGTACCAATAAAGGAGCACCATGTCGATAAAAGCGGCTCTGTCCAATAAAGGAACACACTGTCCAATAAAGGAGCACTTTGTCCAATAAAGGAACACTATGTCCAATAAAGAAGCACCCGTACCAATAAAGGAGCACCATGTCGATAAAAGCGGCTATGTCCAATAAATGAGCACTCTAGACAATAAAGGAACACTATGTCCAATAAAGGATCACTTTGTCCAATAAAGGAGCACACTCCACCCAATAAAGCTACCAACTTACCAATACCTCATATCCTATATATAACAGCAACATTGCAATTCATATCTCAAATCAAAACTTATTCTCAAACATAAATGGATTCCAGTTTTATGAAATGCGTCCTAGCTTTTGATAGCGATTCAAAGGAAGATGAAATCCTTCAAGGGGAAGTCGAACAAATACAAGAAATACGGGACCTATACCATGAAGCGTATGGTTCATCATCCACAACTAGAAGGGGATCAGTTGCTGGAAGGAGGTTTATACACAGAAATCATGCTAAATACCATAAGTCTTTAATGCAAGATTACTTCAATGACGATTGCACTTATGGGCCTGATATGTTTCGTAGAAGATACAGGATGCGTAGAAATCTATTTCTTCGGATTTTGGCCGGTATTCAAGGTAACAATGATTACTTTAAGTACAAACAAAATGCATCGAAGACACAGGGGTTGTCCGATGAACAGAAAATGACGGACGCTATGAGAATATTAGCTTATGTCACTCAAGCCGATGCTTTGGACGATGCATACCACATAGCAGAGAGCACAACACTTGAAACACTTAAAAAATTTCTGTCAAGAAGTCGTGGACGTCTACGGAGAAGAATGCTTACGGTCTCCGAACGAAGCAGATGTAGTGCGAATCATAGAGATGCACGAAAGCAGGAGTTGGCTGGTTATGTTAGGAAGCCTGGACTGTATGCATTGGGAATGGAAGAACAGTCCTAAGGGATTACAAGGTGATTACAACAGCAAGGAAAGGCGATCAACCATCATTTTGGAAGTTGTGGCATCGTACGATTTGTGGATATGACACACTTTATTCGGAATCCTTGGTTCGAATAATGACTTAAATGTTATAGATAGATCCCATCTGTTCAATGATCTTGCTCAAGGCCAGGTACCTCCTTTAACATTTACCCTAGGCCAAAATACTTACGAGCATGGATATTACCTAGGTGACCACATTTACCCGAAATGGAGCACCATTGTTAAAACATGTCCAAATCCATTGACTCCTAAACAAGTTAAATTCGCGGCGATGCAGGAGGCACAAAGGAAAGATGTAGAACGTGCTTTCAGTGTTTTACAATCTAGATTTGCAATGATAAGTAATCCATGTCGGTTGTGGTCTAGGAAAAAAGATGTCTACAATCATGTTTGCTTGCATCGTTCTTTACAACATGATTATAGAAGATGAAAGAGATATGGATGAAGAGAAAAGTCATTATGAATACGAGGGTGCTTCGCAACCACCCCAAGTATTCCGACAAAACCGACCACTAACAGAGGAAGACTTCAACATTCATTTGACCCGTCAGGTTATGTTTAGAGATGCAGTACTTCATAATCGGCTGTAGAAGGATCTTATGAATCATTTATGGAACCACTATGGCGATACCTAGTTATGAACCACCCTTATCCGAACTCGTGTTTTATTTTATGCTTATCCCAACTTATCGATCATGTATGCAGTAAAGGTGTTCTTTTCTATTGTACCATCGCGTTCTATTATATTCGTAAGGGTTATTAATCAACTATTATTATGTTCCAAAGTAGTTTATTCTACGAAAATAATAACGATTTTATTTTGTCATATTAGAAAATAAGGTAGGATAGGGAAAAAAATTAAAATCTAAACTAGTCACGCGCCGACTTTATCGGCTCGTGAAGCTGCAAGCCGATTTTTCCGGCACGCGCCAAAAAAATCTGCTTGCGACTTCACGAGCCGACAAAGTTGGCGCACGAGCCCAATTCAGAAATCTGAATTAAACCCGTAACATTTGCCTGAATGTTACACGATGTAACATCCGTTGGGGCCGTTTTTGTCCCAATTCAACATTCAGGGGATAAATTCTCCCTTTGTTGGAGATGCTCTAATAGAGGCGGCTACAAATATTTTGCATAATAACCTAGTAGGCTGTTGATATGTCAACGTTTATATGTTGAATTATCCATTAAACAACCCTTAAGACCACATCAGTTTTAAGAATGCTAAGAATGAAGGTTAAAAGTGATTTTGTTGTAGTTGATGCCTTGGGATTGATGAATTGTCGGACACTTATCCAAAGCACCCTTTTGAAGTCAATGAATCATTGCTTCAAAGTCAAAGGATCATAAAACTTTTTTCCAAAATTCCTCTCAATGGTGAAGAAAGTTGCCCGAATGTACTAGTTATCGTACATCTGATACTGATTTGGTCATCAGACATCAGATTAAATTCCACTTAGTGGAAAAAAACGATGCCTCGAGGCCATCTGATCGCCATACATCCCACCATAACTCTTCATACAGGCCAATAAACTTATTCTTTGAGGCCAGTGACTCATTGGGCATTGATCCAAAATATTCATGCGAGCTGATAAAAATAAGCATGGATGCCCCAGGATCATCAAATGTCGATCCATATTCTTCTTGTAAGCCAACAAAAATGTGCTCCGAGGCCATAGAATTGACACTCATCGATCCAAATTGTTCTTATGAGCCGATAAATCTATGCTTCAAGGCCACTTGATCGTTGGATATTAATAAAAATTCTTCTTATGAGCTGATAAAGATATGTTGCAAGGTCACTGGATCGTTAGACATCAATCCAAATTCCTCTCGTGTATTATAGAAGTTGCTCCGAGAACTAAAACCCCTTTTTCTAAGCTATCAAATTTGCTCTAAAGTTGGTTTGTCTGTCGTATATACAAACAAAAACCCTTGAAGATGATAAAATTGTGCTTCAAGATTATCAAAACATTAAATATTAATCTAAAAAAACTTTCAACAGCCAACAAAACTATGCAGTAGACCCATTTGGGTCAACTGTTAATTTACGTGAAACCCAATGGAGTTAGTAGAAATATACTCTAGAGTTTAGAATCTGCCTAAGGATGCTAAATCGGCCTCTACCCGATCAAAAAACATACTCAAGTCGAAAAAAACCTTAGGAGTAAAAGAAAACCAAGCATTAAAAGCTTGAATAATCCCTGAAGATTGAGACTGGATCACGCCTAGACCATTAAGAACTATCGCCTAGACCAAAAGAAGTATTGTCCAAGTCCAGTAATGCTTCAAATTAGTTTTCAATGTTTACTGTTATCTAGCATTAGTTGTAGTTAATGGGTTAGTTATTTGCTTAGTCAACAGGTTATAATGGGTTAATGCTTTGCTGTGAAATAACATGTTATAACAGGCGAACCTTGCAGGTTTGCTTGTTCAAAATGTTTTGGGCGTACTTGTGAAGTGCGCATATGTGTTTAAGCAAGGGCGCATTTACTAAGTGCGCCCTCACATATTTATAAAGGGCACGCTTCTGAAGTGCATTCCAGAGTATTTTTTTAACACTGGTCACCTCAGCGCTGAGGTGGCCAAAACAAGCCTATTTCTACAAATAGTTTTAAAACTAGTCTAAATCTGCTATTAGTTTTAAAAACAAGCCTATTTTGAAATTTTGTCCCGTGGAAAGAGATCATTTTACAAAACGAAGTTAACACACAAAACAAAAAAACAACTTTTTATCATTTTCCATATTTTCAGAAACAACGGAGGAACGATGTCAAATTCATTCATCCACTATCCTCCATACCCTCCAGCATCACTTCCGTCTTTAGTCCGTCACCTCCATAATTCATCGAATCTTTGCATGTTTTGAAATTAACATTGAAAACTCAAAACTCGAAACACAAAATAAAACAAACACTACCTAAGATTTTCTTCTGCATTGTTATCATGCTTCCAAACACCTTTGTACTAGTCCCATAGGGTATCTACATAGGTTTTGCTTTTCTGGTTCCAAACTAGTTTACCAATCCTATGCAATCCAAGTTGATATGTTTCTGTTTTTTGCTATATCATTGAGATGCGATGATTCAAGGAAGCCATCAAAACTACATGGTAGTTATAGATAAAATCTACCACCTTAGCTTCAAAACCAATACGTGACTGCTTCTTATGATGGGACACCAAGTTGCCAAGAATACAACAAAAATCATGCCATGGATCGTTCCAGATAAGCTACTCATACCTCTATTGGAGAGCGATTTTGTAAAACTTGGGAGAAACAGGTTCTTGTGTTTTAACATGCATCTCCACGTCCAGTTGGCACTCTGAGGGATCTACATGTTCCAAAAATAGCAACATCTCTATATTTTATAATGCTTCAAATTAGTAAAATATTTCTACTTCCCTATTGTTCCCACCAAACCTACCACAAAAATGGTAACTAAAAAAAAATAAGTGGACATGTCCCGTTAAATCATGACTATATTGGCTATTCTGATATTTAAATTCAATATATATTAAATTGTAGAAAGCGGGTTCTATGCTTACTGTTATCTAGCAATAGTTGTAGTTAATGGGTTGCTGCTTTGCTTAGTCAACAGGTTATAATGGATTAGTGCTTCGCTGTAAAATAACATGTTATAACAGGCGCACCTTGCAGGTTTGCATGTTCAAAATGTTTTGGGCGCACTTGTGAAGTGCGCCTATGTATTCAAGAAAGGGCGCATTTACTAAGTGCGCCCTCACATATTTATAAAGGGCACGCTTCTGAAGTGCGTTCCAGAGAATTTTTTTAACACTGGCCATCTCAGCGCTGAGGTGGCCAAAACAAGCCTATTTATGCAAATAGTTTTAAAACTAGCCTAAATCTGCTATTAGTTTTAAAAACTAGCCTATTTTGAAATTTTGTCCCATGGAAAGAGATCATTTTACAAAAAAAAGTTAACACACAAAACAAAAATCAATTTTTTTTTATCATTTTCCATATTTTCAGAAACAACGGAGGAACGACGTCAAATTCATTCATCCACTATCCTCCATACCCTCCAGCATCACTTCCGTCTTTAGTCCGTCACCTCCGTTATTCATCAAGTCTTTGCATGTTTTGAAATTAACACTGAAAACTCAAAACTCAAAACACAAAATAAAACAAACACTACCTAAGATTTTCTTTTGCATTGTTATCATGCTTCCAAACACCTTTGTACTAGTCCCATAGGGTATCTACATTCTGATTTGTAAAGTTGCAGTACATCTCACGAATGGAGTAGGTTTTGCTTTTCTGGTTCCAAACTAGTTTACCAATACCATGCAATCCAAGTGGATGTGTTTCTATTTTTTGCTATAGCATTGAGATGCGCTGATTCGAGGAAGCCATCAAAACTACATGGCAGTTATAGATAAAATCTACCACCTTAGCTTCAAAACCAATACGTGACTGCTTCTTATGATGGGACACCAAGTTGCAAAGAATACAAAAAAATCATGCCATGGATCGTTCCAGGTAAGCTATTTATATCTCTATTGGAGAGAGATTTTGTAATACTTCGGAGAAATAGGTTGTTGTGTTTTAACATGCATCTCCACGTCCAGTTGGCACTCTGAGGGATCTACATGTTCCAAAAATAGCAACGTCTCTATATTTTATAATGCTTCAAATTAGTTTTCTATGTTTACTGTTATCTAGCATTAGTTGTAGTTAATGGGTTAGTGCTTTGCTTAGACAACAGGTTATAATGGGTTAGTGCTTTGCTGTAAAATAACATGTTATAACAGGAGCACCTTGCAGGTTCGCATGTTTAAAATGTTTTGGGCTCACTTGTGAAGTGCGCCTACGTATTTAAGCAAGGGCGCATTTACTATGTGCGCCCTTACATATTTATAAAGGGCACGCTTCTGAAGCGCGTTCCAGAGTTTTTTTTAACACTGGCCACCTCAGTGCTGAGCTGGCCATAACAAGCCTATTTCTGCAAATAGTTTTAAAACTAGCCTAAATCTGCAATTAGTTTTAAAAACAAGCCTATTTTGAAATTTTGTCCCGTGGAAAGAGATCATTTTATAAATTGAAGTTAGCACACAAAACAAAATACAACTTTTTATCATTTTCCATATTTTCAGAAACAACAGAGGAACGACGTCAAATTTATTCATCCACTATCCTCCATACCCTCCAGCATCACTTCCGTCTTTAGTCCGTCACCTCCGTTATTCATCAAGTCTTTGCATGTTTTGAAATTAACACTGAAAACTCAAAACTCAAAACACAAAATAAAACAAACACTACCTAAGTTTTTCTTTTGCATTGTTATCATGCTTCCAAACACCTTTGTACTAGTCCCATAGGGTATCTACATTCTGATTTGTAAAGTTGCAGTACATCTCACGAATGGAGTAGGTTTTGCTTTTCTGGTTCCAAACTAGTTTACCAATCCCAAGCAATCCAAGTTAATGTGTTTCTATTTTTTGCTACAGCATTGAGATGCGCTGATTCGAGGAAGCCATCAAAACTACATGGCAGTTGTAGATAAAATCTACCACCTTAGCTTCAAAACCAATACGTGATTGCTTCTTATGATGGGACACCAAGTTGCCAAGAATACAACAAAAATCATGCCATGGATCGTTCCAGGTAAGCTACTCATACCTCTATTGGAGAGCGATTTTGTAATACTTGGGAGAAACAGGTTCTTGTGTTTTAACATGCATCTCCACGTCCAGTTGGCACTCTGAGGGATCTACATGTTCCAAAAAAAGCAACATATCTACATTTTATAATGCATCAAATTAGTTTTCTATGTTTACTCTTATCTAGCATTAGTTGTAGTTAATGGGTTAGTGCTTTGCTTAGTCAACAGGTTATAATGGGTTAGTACTTTGATGTAAAATAACATGTTATAACAGGCACACCTTGCAGGTTTGCATGTTTAAAATGTTTTGGGCGCACTTGTTAAGTGCGCCTATGTATTTAAGCAAGGGCGCATTTACTAAGTTCCCCCTCACATATTTATAAAGGGCATGCTTTTGAAGTGCATTCCAGAGTTTTTTATAACACTAACCACCTCAGCGCTGAGGTGGCCAAAACAAGCCTATTTCTGCAAATAGTTTTAAAACTAGCCTAAATCTGCTGTTAGTTTTAAAAACAAGCCTATTTTGAAATTTTGTCCCGTGGAAAGAGATCATTTTACAAAACGAAATTAACACACAAAACAAAAAACAACTTTTTATCATTTTCCATATTTTCAGAAACAACGGAGGAACGACGTCAAATTCATTCATCCACTATCCTCCATACCCTCCAGCATCACTTCCGTCTTTAGTCCGTCACCTCCATAATTCATCAAATCTTTGCATGTTTTGAAATTAACATTGAAAACTCAAAACTCAAAACACAAAATAAAATAAACACAACCTAAGATTTTCTTTTGCATTGTTATCATGCTTCCAAACACCTTTGTACTAGTCCCATAGGGTATCTACATTCTGATTTGTAAGGTTGCAGTACATCTCACGAATGGAGTAGGTTTTGCTTTTCTGGTTCCAAATTAGTTTACCAATCCCATGCAATCCAAGTTTATGTGTTTATATTTCTTTCTATAGCATTGAGATGCGCTGATTCGAGGAAGCCATCAAAACTACATGGCAGTTGTAGATAAAATCTACCACCTTAGCTTCAAAACCAATACGTGACTACTTCTTATGATGGGACACCAAGTTGCCAAGAATACAACAAAAATCATGCCATGGATCGTTCCAGGTAAGCTACTCATACTTCTATTGGAGAGCGATTTTGTAATACTTGGGAGAAACAGGTTCTTGTGTTTTAACATGCAACTCCACGTCCAGTTGGCACTCTGAGGGATCTACATGTTCCAAAAATAGCAACATCTCTATATTTTATAATGCTTCAAATTAGTTTTCTATGTTTACTGTTATCTAACATTAGTTGTAGTTAATGGGTTAGTGCTTTGCTTGGAGCATCTCCAACAGAGGATGATTCATCCTGCGAATTAGAAATATTTTTCATAAATGGTCCCCAACAGATGTTTGCTCTCGTAATATTCAGCGAAATGTTATGGGCCAATTCAGAATGTTGAATTGGTCCCGCACGCCGAATTTATCGGTTCGTCATGAAGCACCTGAGTTTTTCGACACGCGTCGACAAAATCGGCGCGCTTCCTAATGAGACAAAATAAACTCATTATTATTTTCGTAGAAAATAGTTATGGTTAGTAAGAGCAAAATAAACTAATTTAGCTTCAGATCTTAATAATAGTTGGTTAATAATACGTAAAAATACAATAGAATGCGATTGGTAAAATAAAAAACTACAACATCATTACTGCATAAATTCTTACATGCATAAAATAAAACACGAGCTCGCACAAGCAAACTTCATAAGTAGGTATCGCCATAGTGGTTTCATAAATGATTCATAAGATCTTTTTGCAGCCGGTTATCGAGTTGTGCATCTCTAAACATAATCTAACGTTTCAAACAAATGTTAAATTCTTCTTCTGTTATTTTTATGTTTTGTCGGAATACTTCGGGTGCTTGTGAAGCACCTTCGTATTCGTAGTGGCATTTCCCTTCATCCATATCTCGTTCATCTTCTATAATCATGTTGTGTAGAAAAATGCAGGCAAACATGATTGTAGACATATTTTTCCTAGACCACAACCGACATGGATTGCTTATCGTTACAAATCTCGACTGTAAAACACTGAATGCTTGTTCTACATCTTTTCTTTGTCCCATCTACATCGCTGCGAATTTGGCTTGTTTAGGAGTCAATGGAATTGGACATGTTTTAACAATGGTGTTCCTTATCGGGTAAATGCCATCACCTACGTAATAGTCATGGTTGTAAGTATTTTGACCCAGAGTAAATGTTAAAGGAGGTATCTGGCCTTAAGCAAGATCATTGAACAGATGGGATTTTTCTATAAAATTTAAGTCATTATTAGAACCGGGGATTCCGAAGAAAGCGTGCCATATCCACAAATCGTACGATGCTACAACTTCCAAAATGATGGTTAGTCGCCTTTACTTGTCGTTGTACGCACCTTTTAATCCTTTAGGGTAGTTCTTCCATTCCCAATGGATAGAGTCTAGACTTCCTAACATACCCGGCCATCCTTGCTTTCGTGCATCTCTCTGATTCGCACTATATCTGCTTCGTTCGGAGACCTTAAGTATTCTTCTCCGTAGACGTCCACCATAGCTTGACAGAAATTTTCAAGTGTTTCAAGTACCGTGCTCTCTGATATTCGATATGCATCATCCAATGCATCAGCAGGAGTGCCATAAGCTAACATTCTCATAGCGTCCATCATTTTCTGTTCATCGAATAACCCCTGTGTCTTTGATGCATTTTGTTTGTACGTAAAGTAATCATTTTTACCTTGAATACCTGCCAATATACGAAGAAATAGATTTATCCGCATCTTATATCTTCTACGAAACATATTAGACCCATAAGTGTAGTTGTCATTGAAGTAATCTTGCATCAGAGATTTATGGTATTTAGCTTGATATTGGTGTATAAACTTTCTTCCAAAAACTGATCCCCCTCGAGTTGTGGATGATGAACCGTAGGCTTTATGGTATAAGTCCCGTATTTCTTGTATTTCTTCTGCTTCCTCTTCAAGGATTTTCTCTTCCTATGAATCGCTATTAAAAGCCATCATGCATTTCATAAAATAGGAATCCATTTTTGTTTGTGAATATGTTTGGATATGAGATACGGTTTGCAATGTTGTTGTCATATATAAGGTATGAGGTTATTATGGAGATTTATTGTTTTTTGTGTTCATTTATTAAATTGTGTGCATCTTTATTGGTTAGAGTGTGAATTGTGTCGATAAGTGCTCCTTTATTGGTCAAAGTGCCCCTTTATTGGACAGAGTGCTCCTTTATTGGTCAAAGTGCTCCTTTATCGGACAGAGTGCTCTTTTATTGGATAGAGTGCTCCTTTATTGGTCAGGTTGATCCTTTATTGGGCAAAGTGCTCCTTTATTGGTCAGAGTGCACCTTTATTGGATAGAGTGCTCCTTTATTGGACAGAGTGCTCCTTTGTTGGACAGAGTGTTCCTTTATTGGACAGGGTGCCCCTTTATTGGTATCGAAAAGGGTCGTCAGCTATAGTGAGTCGAAAAGGAGTCAGAAATGAAGGGTCATCCCCTGTTTTTGATCGAAGATGAGTCAAGCGGTTAGGGTCGTTCAGGTTTTTTAGATCGATATTTTTTTTACTCGAAAGGAAAAATTGAAAGGAATAATTAAATTATTTGAAATTTGAAAGTTTAATTTATAAATTATATATAAACGAGCTCGTAATGTCATGGTAGTTCGTAGTTTAAAGTTTTGAATTTCAATCGTACGTACAGGGTCCGAAACACATCAGAATTCTTTGTAACAACACGGATTCCGACAGACCGATTTTTTTTTTACAAAAACCCAATCCATCGAAACCCAAGTTGGTTTGCTCTAGTATCCTGCAGAAAAGACTAAGACATAAAACATGTCAGAGTTTGGAAAACATCTAACAGCGGAAGGAATAAAATATAATGTAGTTGAAACATAGCTTTACCTTAATAATAATACTGCTAAACCAGTATCCAAAGCTATACAGTCTCTGTCATGAACCAAACCTGCGAATGTTATGAGGAGGGGGTCAGAACATAAATTCTATGTGAATGAATTTAAACTACACTTCTTGGATAATCCTACATATACCATTTAATTACATTTTCTCACTTATTAGGTTGTCTGTGTTATTAGCTCTCAAGGCTTTCACACACAGGTTGCACCCACCTACTCCCTAGTAGATTAACCTAATATAGTGTATATTTAGCTACCCCCAATTAAGGTATACTCTACTCGCATGGTCTCCACCGTATGTATGCAGTCCCTTATCCAATGTTGCATGTCGTATGTATATCAACGCTACATTTGCATAAATCTACCACCACTGTGTTATGTAAGCGTTTGGACTGCCATTCGAGATTCCTACTAGATTATGTCATCGGATAATGCCCTCTAGTCTATGGCACACCACTCAGAGCGACATGATTATACCTAGACTTTCCCCACGTACGTATCGTCAATCGTACTTGATGTCTATTTGTAAATGTTCTCTATATGTGCGCCCGAGTCCCGTGGCAGGGCTAATCAAGAAACACGGAACTTGGGCGGGAGCTTTCAGATATCTGCCGATGCAGATGCTAAGGTATGCTTTCATAGTGGCTATGGTCCCACTAGACCCCTCCCTCAACTAATGAAAGGCACCCAAGAATATCAAGAATGAGAACTGTAACCCCAGCCCCCTATGCCCTTCAATACTATTGGCCAACATCACCCATAACTAGATAGCAAAGTATATGGTCTTTTGAAGTTCTCTGCCTTCCGCTTCACGTACTGACTGAAGATGGTAGGTAGACGATGAGTTGCTATTACAGGGCACTAACTGGTCTCGCTGAATCACGCTGGTCCATCTTAGTCTTTTGATTGCCCCTTATTTTGCAATCAAGGCATACTCATTGGTTCTTCCCACGCAAAACTAACCTCTGTTAGCACAGGCATATCATCTGCTATTCACAGAGGGATACCAAGAGCACCCTCACATCCCCAGAAGTCGCATGCTTCGTAACCCAGTCCCTTGGAGCCTTCTGCATGATTAGTGGACGTTCGCTCCCCCTTGCACCCTACGACATCGTGATGATCTACCGTGTTTGGTTATTCATCCCCTATCGTATGGACTGAACCAAGCGCCTTACCCTTTCGTGTTATTAGACCTTAAGTCTAATCATCTAATTATGCGCTTGCTCTATCTCATTAGGTTTTCTTTTTAACTTGGTTATCTCATCCATATTAGTTTTTAACTTAAATTACCAAGTTACTTTTTCATAAGTCTTTCCCTATTTCTTATGTAGCCGCGATCTTTTAATTATTTACTTAGTTCTCTTAACTAAGTTTACTAACAAGCTCAATCACGACTTTCTGTAACTGTTTACTTAGTCCTCTTAACTAAGGTTCGCCAACATGAGTTTGCATGATTGTTTTCTTAGTTCTCTTAACTAAGGTTTACTAACAAATTCTCTTTATCATTTACTTATTAACTTAGTCATCTTAACTAAGGTTTACTAATAACTTTTCCCCTTACTCATATAACTTATGTTTTCCCTATTCGTGGCTTTATTCCCGTTCCCACGGATTACTTAATCTTCAATTAAGTACGGCTTGCATTCTTTCATAACTTATTTCATCTTTGTATCGATCATTATAACCTACGTTATAATTCGTACATGTCTTGTAACAATCTTACCTATTATCTTCCCATTCAGTTATACTCGTACCTGTTGATATTGCCATAATCCATCATTATTTACTTAGTTTTCTTAACTAAGGTTTGCTACCATTCCTGATTATTACATTGGTTAAGTTTGCCTATATGCCTCCGTTTACTTAACCTTAGCACACTTAACATGTTTGTTTCATAGCATTAATCTTTTTATTAATGCACTCAACCTCTCACATTAGACATGTTGCTTACGGTTGTTGGATATGCCGGTCGGTTCCGGGTAGACTTCTACCGCAAACTCTTTCTATCCTCGGGTTTTGGGCTTAATGTGCTAACCTCTCACATTAGACTTGTTGTTGTGGTTGCTGGATGTGCCGGGCGGTTCCGGGCAGACTTACACCGCAACTCAATCTAACCTCGGGTTAGGCATGTTCGTCTTTTAACAGACCTATACAATTTCAATCTAGGTTTAATATGCCTATTTATCTTAATCCAATAATTTGTATTCATGCTTCTAAACCCAAATTTATGTTTATGGTTCCAATTTGATTTGGATACATAAATTCTACCATGATTACATAATCTCGTACATAGTTATGCCAATAATCCTTATTATATGTTATGCCCAACTTTTCATGTATATAAATTATACTTAATTATACCTAAATTAATTGTTCTTTAAAGTTATCAATAATTCATGTCAACCCTCATTCTTATTATTTCGAACAATTAGTTCGTGTCAACTCTCATTCTTATCGCAAAAATCCCAGTTCAACTTATAATCCCAGATGTCTAAATCTTCAATTCAAACTTTTCTTATGTACATATAGTTTATAATAATTTATTGATTCAACATACCCAAGCATATCTAATCGTTCTCAACTTTAATGGCACATATTTTCTTTTATGTTCTAGGTTAATATATGAGCCAATTTCCACTAATTTCCCAATCTCAGGTTATGTTATATGTTATTCCCCAATTCCCCAATTCGTGAGTTATGCCCAAAAATTCATCTTACAAGTTGTTTCAATTTCCCAATTACAAATTATTCCCAAACATCATGTTCCCTATTCCAATCTTTGTTCGTACGCATGCTTTTCAGCAAGATTTGGATTAGGCCCGAAGTTAGCCTAATCTTAAAAGTAAAAAAGGAAAAGGGAAGAAGAAGAACAGAATATGCATAAAATAAAATATTAATTATTTCAGTTGAATTAAACAATTTAACTTGGGGAATTGCTAAACGATACATCTACTATTTTTCAACAAGGGTAATTTAAATCTACTCATAGTGATTTTTGCTTTCCTAGGTCTGATTTAGATTAGCATCCAAAGTTCTTCCCTTTCTTGCGGCGTAGATTATAGATCAAAATCCTTTTTCTCTTTATTTTGAAATAGAAGAAATTCTAAATCTAATCTTTGATCTTCATCTATCTTATGTTGAAGAAGAATAATTAATTTAATTAGAGTTGAAGTAATGTTACAACGTCACCATTAATTTTTTTTGAGGAGAAGAGGATTTTATCAGGAAGAAGAAGAAGCGGAACTTTAGCGTAGCTTTGGGATTGTGAATTTTAGGGTTGGGTTTAGAGTTTTATTTATAGGTAGTTTAGAACAACTAGGGCCTTAGGATTAAAATAGAATTCATCTAAACCTTTCACCTCGCTAAAGAAAAGAATGTTCTAGAGTAGGCTAGACCAACCCAGGTATACTGCACCATAAACGCACGCATGCACCCAGAAACAAGTTGGGTCCAAGCGCACTTATTTAGCTTCATTGTTTTCTATTTTTAACGTTTAGTTTCTTTTTTAAACGTTCAATTGCCTTTATTTTAAATTAAATGTGCCTCTTTTTCTTCCCCTAATTAATTGCATGTTTTATGGCATGCCTTAATCCTTTCATATTGCATGCAATTAATTCACTACTTTTGAATTTCAAACGCCAAAATTTACATCTACTTTTATTTTCAATGTTGCATTGCAATTTACTTCGTTAATTCATCGCTTGTTTCTATATATATATATATACATTCTATTTTCTTCTCGACATATGCATTTCATACATTCCAATTAATTCCTCAACTCTCTCTTTCTAAACCTTCCTTTAATTGCATCAATTATATTAATGTTTTTTTATTTCAAACCATTTCATGTCTTTCTTTAATCAATTAATTTTCCTTCATGCATTTAACTTTCTTTTTATTTTGATTGCACATCCTTATTTTACAATCAATCAATTTACCTTTAATGCATTTATGTATTTATTGTAATTAATACACTCTACTTTTATGCACTCAATTCTTTTTATTATTCTATGCATTAACAATATAACTTTCAATATATTAACTTATGCATACATTCACATGCACATAATTAATTGCATGTTATTAATTCACCTCTTTCTTCCATTTGCATTTTAATATATATATATATATATATGTACTGATTATGATACCCTTTAATGCCAAAACATCTATTGCATGCAACCTAATACCTTTGTATAAAATCTATTTCTTTTTATCGCATGCATTGCACTGACACGTTGCCTATTTTAATGTATTGAATTTTCTTTCATGCACTAATATTTTATTTGTAATTTCTGTTGCACATTAATTTTTAACATTGACATTAATATATTCCTCTGCATTGTTATCGTATTAATTTTTCCTTCTTTACAACGTATGAACTTGTTTTGCATCACCATCGTCTACGTACATTTTAATCGTCACAAAAATGCGGGGTGTTACATTCTCCCACCCTTAAGGAATTTCGTCCCCAAAACTCGATGAGGGTAAAATAGATAATCCTTCGCATAATATCCATCCATCAAGTGTGCATCCAATTTTTACAAACATTGTGCACATGTGCAAAGTAAAATACATCATAGTGATGTATGTATGCCTAATTTAGAACCACCTATATGTATGCAAACTGTAATGACCCGGATATTCCGTCGGTTAGATTTGAATATTTAATACAGTTTTAAATATTGGGTGGATAAATATAAATGGAATTTTTATTTTAAGTTATCAATTTAATAATCAATTTCGATTTAATATCGAATATATTAAATTATCGAAATACGTCAGTTCGAGAAGTGGAAAACTGAATTAGAAACAGTCCACAGAATCAATTCAAAACTCCTGTTTGAATTAGAAGAATAATGTTAATTTATTATCGAAGAATAAATTGCTTGAAATTAATTTATATGGACTTAAATTAATATCTCCTTCAGATGATCGAATTGGACTTCGTGACTTATCCCGGTGTGTTCGCAACAGGGGTATTACCCTAGAATCAACAGTTGTTGGGTTCAGAGAGGAGTTCGAGATCAAGGGTTATTTAAATTTTAAGAGTACAGTTTTTAATTAAAATAAAACAAAGAAAATCCTTTTCCTTTTTGAGTGGAGAGAAACAAAGCAACGGTGGCTTCTCTTTCTTCCATAACTTAAAAGCACGGTGGCTTCTTCATTGCCACAAATTAAAATCAAACCAAAACTTTATAAAACCGTGCCTTCATTTTGAGTTCCTCACAATCGAAATCAAAGGAACCGAAAGCTTCAGCAACAAATAAATGGCCGCTCCATTTCCAAACCAAGATCGAAATCGATTTGCTCTTCATGCTTGGAAGGTCGCGACTTCAGACTCGTGGAGTTCGCGTTCAAGCTCGGACCAGGAAATGGAAACCGCGAGGCACAGGGTTCTGGAATGTTGGGATTCGCGTTTGACTTGGAGGACTGGGTCGTGCGATTGTCTGACCCTCGAGCTAAGGACCACCGCGAGTTCAAAGGGGGTCGCGGTAGAGCAGCTCGCGATGGTGGTTAGGGGAAGCCGATGAAGCGTGATATGCTGATGGAATGCACTGTGTTGGGATCGACGTTGGTATGAGATTACCGTGAGTTCTGTCAGGTCGCGATGGAGGTACTTGGTGATTTCCGTGAGTTTGGGATTTGAAGATGTGAACGTTTTGAGGAGTTCAATTGAGGTTCTACTGGTGATGCTGTGAAGTACTGGCCTGGATCTTGTTCGGATTTTGCATAGTTACTGTTGATTCGAGGCAGTGGAGTTCGAATGACAGTGGATGGAGTTCGGAGAGGTGAGAGCTGTTAATGACCGCATAGTGTTCGACAAAATGCCGAAGAGGGGATTAAGGTAATTTACTAATTTAATTTAGTAATATATATATATATGACATTTTGAATTATATAAAATGGTTCCAAAATTTTAAATGCATAAATACTTATATGAAAAGTCGTATTAACTAAGGAATGTTATATTAAGGGTATACGAGATTTTCTTCGAATGGGGACAGTCGAACAATGCATAGCTGTGAATTTCATAAGCTGGAATTAAAATGGGGAATCAGAACAGATCGAGGAAAAATAATCTGGTGAGTAAACCTCACTCACCATTTATTTAGAAATTATTTTTATATAGTTAAAAATAATTGTCTGTGCTTGTTTGAATATTGTTTGGTTGATTTAAATATATTAGTTATTTAGGACTATATATATATATTGGGTTGATTGATTGGATTGATTCCCGCAGTCTGATTAGCGGATGCCCGCAGTTTCATAGCGGATGATTACCCTATACGCCCCACGCTATGATTAGTGGATGACCTTCATACCGCGATATCCTGCCTCGAAGCAGGATGGGTATTACTATGTTGACTAACATCTGTGGATGCAGGAAAACAGGTTGGAGGAATCCAACTGGATTCCTCAAAAATATATTATCTGTTGTTGTTTGTTTGATTTCATAGATATTCCTATATGATGTGTTAAAAATCAAATGATTGAAAATTGGTTGATTTGATCGTTGAAAATATCCCTGGGGTTTGAATATTGATTCATAAAAATATCGAAAAGGGTATTTGATATTTAAAAAATGAAATTCTATTTTTATAAATAGAATTTGAATTTTAAAGGAACTACTGAAAATATTTAACTTGTTTTGAAAGTATATAAAACAAGTGAATCGAATTTATAAAGTTGTTTATAAATGAAAAGGATGGAATTTGAATCGAATTTATAAACTTTGTTTATAAATAGAAAAGGATGGAATTTGAATCAAATTTATAAACTTTGTTTATAAATAGAAAGATGGGATTTGAATCAAATTTATAAACGTTGGTTATAAATAGAAAGATGGGATTTGAATCAAATTTATAAACGTTGTTTATAAATGGAAAGGTGGGATTTGAATTGAAGTTATAAACGTTGTTTATAAATAATGCCGAGAATTCAAATGGACTTTGAATATAAGGAAACTATAGATTTGAATATAGAAATTCAAATGGACTTTAAACTATAGATTTGAATATAGAAATTCAAATGGACTTTAAACTATAGATTTGAATATAGAAATTCAAACGGACTTTAAACTATAGATTTGAATATAGAAATTCAAACGGACTTTAAACTATGGAATTTGAATAATAGAAGCGAATTGGAGTTTGAATATAGAATTCAAATATTTAAAAGAGAAATGGACTAAAGAGATAATTAACAAATTGAGTTAAAACGATTTGGTATAGTTAAATAGATTGGGCAGGTATAGATACAGGAGACAGGTTTGGAATAAAGTATAGAAGTGAAATAAATAGAACGCCCGACAAAAAGGTACGTATTTAATTTCCATATGAGATTTTATGCGCCGTATCGGCAAGCCGCTTGGCTTTTTATTTTTCTTTTTGAGATGAGAAGGACCGGGAAAGCTATTTGAAATTTCCCGATGCTCCCGGTACAAAGGAGGTTATGGCGAATTTTTCCGGGAATTTAAGGAGATAGAATATTTTTAAGATAATTTGACAGTTAGAAATTAACATATCAAAATATATAGAAGTCGATTAGAAAACGAACTTAGAAATAGAATAGTATAATCAAAAAGGAAGTATAAGAATAAAACCTCGTAAGGATAAAAGAGAAAGTATATATGTGTTTAAAAGTGAAGAAGTAGTGGTATGGTATTGATTATTCGAGTAAGTAGTCTTGTCTGTTTTGACGTTAAATGTTATTCAGTCAAGGTCTGAGAGGTAATTATACCCCAACTTGGTTGATTGCATGATATACCGATAAGTAGTAAGATTCAGGCTCGAAGATCAATGTGGAATAAGAATTAGTCAAATACTGTATTTGGGTTGTCGTAACGATGTTTTACACAACATCTGTTTTAACCCAAATATGTGCAAAGCTTGGAAATGGAATAATGAATATTTTCTAAAGTTTAGAAAATAATAAGAAGGCGATATATGGAAATGTTTTCCAAAGAACGTAAAAGGCCAATATGTTTATTGAAAATATTTGGTTAACAAATATTGATAAGAAAAAGAGAATAGATTTAATTAATGGAATATTAATTAAAGGTTCAGTGATTGTTGGATGTTTGGTTGAACACTTGTTTTATTCGATAGTTAAATCATCGACTATCGAAACACTTGTTTTTATTTGATAGTTAAATCACAGACTATCGAAGTTTTGACCATCGTTGTCAATGTGGAGAGACCGGTTGGATTATTATCCGAAGAACCACTCCATATCGGCAGTAGCGTGCGAATTAGATTATATAAAGATAATCGAAGACAGAGTAGAGTACAAGGACTTTTTCTATTAATAGAAATAGTACCTTCGGTTCATCCTGTTCCTGGGTGACTTGTATGGATGAATGTCTGACAGAGTATTTCCAGACGATCACATATATTGATTTCTCCAATCGTACCAAGAGTGGAAGCGGAGAAGGAAACTTCTTTCAGCTAACACGTAATGTACTGTTGAGGACGTCAATCGGTGATTTGATGGATTTGACGATGTGGCATTCGAAGTGAATCTGGTGTGATGATAAAGCGTAGCTTCTAGCCTCATCAACCGGTAAATGACAGAAATTGGGCAGGCAGCATGGCTAAGTCGGTCGCACCGAAGTAGGGTGTATAATCACCTGATCTAGAGTTTCATTTACTTCTAAAAATCTATTGTTGATGTTGTCCCATTCGGGAAACGGTTGCTGATCCCAACTGTTGGTGATATACATTCGATACACTCAAGCGAAATGAGTGGTCGGTCATGTGTGGCCGGGTTGCAAGATGTTCTTGTTGAACCCAGTGTATTCCTCTCTAGAGGTACATTAGCGAAAGGTGGTTCCATACCTTGTCATAGTTGGAAATCCATTACCCAATACGTGCTTGCGGTTTTTATTGTATACTATATATGTAGAACGTGAGATGAAAGCGTTTCTGCTAGATGATTATATATATACTGTGGTTGATAGACATTATTATAATATCAAAAGGGTTTTTGATATAAAGATATTTTGGTTTCTCATAAGGGAAAAACCTGTTCCGTTATGCGGCGTGGTCTTATGAGATATCATTTAGTTTTTTTGAAACTGTTTTAAACTGTTTACTCATACCAGTCCCATGACTGACCCGGAGTTTACTTTGTTGTTTTCCCTAAACTCTTGGGTGCCTAAATTTGTACGGGCAGTCAAGTAGTCGGGAATTTACAGATATACTGGAAGAGCTTGGAGCAGGAGGCTTCAGGATCATATAGCTATAGTTATTTCTGCTGTGTTGTAAGTGATGTACTTTGATATTGATGTATATTCAAGTACAGATGTATATTTCAAGTTATGTTATATATATTATATGTTATTCGTTCCGCTGTGAGATTTGTGTTACTCTGATGTTGTGTTCTTCTTCTTCTTCTATTCTAAGTTTCTATCTTATCTATCCTCACCCTCTAACTTCTTTCTATTAATGGTTCGAATTTCCGTGATATTTGGGGTTGGACTTGTGTTTTTGGTCAGCTCAAATTCTACCGGATTTTCGGGTTGTTACAGTTGGTATCAGAGCTTAGGTTGAGCGAATACCTAGGCTGTGTGGAAATGTGCTCATTAGAGATAGGATCAGTAGTATCCTAGAATGAGTTGAGTGTATATATATACGAGAGAGCGTATTTGTTATTTGATATAAAAACTGTTTTATATTGTGTTGACTAGTCTATTGAGTGGATTATAAATTTTGGTCGAATCGTGGGACGCCACGAAGTCGATAGGAATTTATAAACACTTGAACAGAAGATTGGACACGATATTGTTTTTAAATAGTTAAGTTGATTGTTAGGAATATAATCAAATTAGATTATAAAAACCGAAATAGTTATATATATATATATAACCAATGGAATTTGTATATGAAATCAAATATACAGATGAGATAAATTGAAATTGAATTCCAACCAGAATTCAGAATTTAAAATCCTGGGAGTTTGGAAAATATTTTTCTAAATGGAGTTTGAAAGAAATAAAGAACTGAACTCATTCAGTAGCTGGGAAATAATTCTGATGATGGTCGCAACATCACCAGTGTTCATTTTTGAGTTTCTAAGTGACGAATTGCTGCCTTAGAAAAGTTTTTGATGGAAATTTGTTTGAAAGGAAAACAAGTTGTTTGAAAATTCAAATATTTTGAATTTGGGGATAGATATAAATATATGTATATATTTATATAACTTCAAAGGAATTTTGAAATGGGAATGGGAATATAGATTTCAAATAGAAGTAAAATAAGGGAATTTGAATATATATATATATATAATTCAAATAGAAGTGAAATAGAATTTGAATTCAAAGAAATTCAAATGAGTTTGAATAAAGAAAAAATTCAAATAGAAATTTTATAAGAAAAAATTGAAATGGAATTTGAATTCAAAAGGAATTCAAATAGAAATATATGGCTTTGTTGTTGTTGTTGAATTTGAATTCAAAGGAATTCAAATGGATTTGAATAAAGAAAATTCAAATAGAGATTTGAATATTAGAATCCAAATAGAGAATGGTTAAATAGAATTCACAGAAAACAAAAGGAGTTAAAATAGAATTTAAATTCAAAGGATTTCAAATGGAATTTGAATAAGGAATTTAAAATAGAAATTGAATAAAGAATTTCAAATAGAAATTGAATAAAGGATTTCAAATGGAATTTGAATAAGGGATTTGAAATGGGGTTTGAATAAAGGATTTCAAACAGAATCTGAAGATAAGGAAATTGAATTAGAATTTGAATCGAAGAATATTCAAATGGAAATTGAATAGAAGGAAATTCAAATATAGAGTTTGAATAAAGAGATTCAAATGGAATTTGAATATTGTAAATATATAGGATTTGAATATTAGAAGTGAAATATTATGTTGAAATGGAAAAATGGATTGGATATATATTAAAAATATATCAGATTGGAGTTGAATATATTATAAACAAAGTTAAAAAGTTTATATTTATAAATATAATTAAAACGAGCTCGCCATAGCGCGGCAGTTCGTAAATTGACGATTCAAACTTCAATTTAGTATACAGAACTCAATTGAAGTCGGAATTCTTTGAAATAAGAATCGTCGGGACCAGTTGAACAATAGTTTTCTAATAAAAGAGAAAAATCAGGATTTCGTCGTATAGATTTTGAGATAGGTCAAAATCAAATTTCAAAAAGGTGCAGCGCCAAAAACCATTTAAAACCACAATGGTTTATATATGTATAAGTAAGAGGATTTTTAAAGTAAATAAAATCCGAATGGCCATGAGTAAAATATAGACTTGAGTTATAAAATGAATGTGAACTCAAGTAAAGTAGATAAAATAATTTGGGAAACAATGATCATATTTCTGATTATTGAATAGAATTAACTAAATTGGAAAATAATTAGTTAAAGGAAAGTTGAATCGAAATTGGGTTTTTGGATAAGCGAAAGAGATTGAGAATTTATATTCGAAATCGAATATATAACTCGAGTTGAAAATATAATTAGATTAGTTTATAATTTAGTTGACATATATTTGAACAAGTGATATTCGGGAAAAAAATGGTGAAATCGGCAAAACGGTTAATTAGCAACTAGTTAATGAGAATTTGAATGATTGAAATTAAATTTAACTTAAGTAAGTTAAATGGATCGAAATGGATAAATTGAGTAAAATCAATGTGGATGGAATATGAATTGAGTTTGAATAAAGGCAAACCAAAAGAGTTAAAAGAGGAAATATATTTGTAAAAACAAATACAAAGGAAGTTATGTGCAAACAAATAGAAGGAGAAATATTTGTAAAAACGTTTACAAATAGAATGTTATAGATGAGATATTTATTTGTTGAATAAATAGAATTTAATCAAAGGAATATTCAGAAGGTGAATAGAAAATGGAAATCTGTTTTTAACAAATAAATAGAAGAGATAAATTTATAAATAACAGTTTATAAATTAAATTAAGTATTTATCATTCGATAGATGGAATATAAGTCTGAGCTTATATAGAGAAGAGATATTGGTTTTTAACACCGATAGTTTTAAATAGAAGGGATGCACAACACTTGTATAAGTGAAGTAACGTTATTAAAGAGGACATTTATAAAGTGAAGAACTGTTACTAAAAGTAAATCTTTATAAATGAATAAACGTTATCCAATAGGAGTTATTCGAATAGGAGAAGTCGATTAGAGTTAGAAATAATCGTTTAGAGTTAGAATAAATCGATTAGAGTAAGAATTAACCAGTTAGAGTTAATCAGTTAGGGTTAATCCGTAGAGTTAATTGAATAGTAGTTATTCAATTAGAATTTATCGAATATTTGTTATTCAGAATAAGAGTTAACCAGATAGAGTTAATTGAACATAGTTAATCGAATTTGGATTTAATTGAATGTTAGTTATTCAATTAAAGTTGATCGAATATAGTTATTGAGATAGAGTTAGCCAAATATAGTTACTTAGGATAAGTTGCCATTTCGTACGACTGCTAGCGTAATTCGCAGGGCTGCAGATAGCCTAGGGCGGTCGGATGTTTCCTGGGGGAATCAGGCGTAACCATTGTGATCTCTGCGATCTAGAGTCAAGCGAATGGAGTTAAATCGAATATTGGCTATTCAGATAGAATGAAAGGAGTTATCGATTATTAGTTAATCGAAGGAGTTATCGATTATTTGTTAATCGAAATGAGTTATCGATTACAGTTTAATCGAAAGGAGTTATCGATTAGTTTAATCGAACTGAGTTATAGAATATTGGTTATTCGAAGGAGTTATCGAATTTAGTTATTCGATGGAGTTAATCGATAAGAGTAAAACCCAATAGAGTAAAATTGAATAGAGTAAATCGAATATAGTTTATTCGAAGAAGGGTTTTCGAATCTAGTGATTCGAAATAGAGATTATCGAATATAGTTATTCGAAGGGAGGAGTTATCGAATATGGATTTATTCGAAAGAGAGTTACGTATTGAAGTTTGAAATGTTGAATATCAACATAAATAAGTTCTGAAAAGTTAATGGGTTTGTAGCACTTTTTCTACCTTAGAAATTTCGAGGACGAAATTATTTTAAGTGGGGAAGAATGTAATGACCCGGATATTCCGTCGGTTAGATTTGAATATTTAACACAGTTTTAAATATTGGGTGGATAAATATAAATGGAATTTTTATTTTAAGTTATCAATTTAATAATCAATTTCGATTTAATATCGAATATATTAAATTATCGAAATACGTCAGTTCGAGAAGTGGAAAACTGAATTAGAAACAGTCCACAGAATCAATTCAAAACTCCTGTTTGAATTAGAAGAATAATGTTAATTTATTATCGAAGAATAAATTGCTTGAAATTAATTTATATGTACTTAAATTAATATCTCCTTCAGATGATCGAATTGGACTTCGTGACTTATCCCGGTGTGTTCGCAACAGGGGTATTACCCTAGAATCAACAGTTGTTGGGTTCAGAGAGGAGTTCGAGATCAAGGGTTATTTAAATTTTAAGAGTACAGTTTTTAATTAAAATAAAACAAAGAAAATCCTTTTCCTTTTTGAGTGGAGAGAAACAAAGCAACGGTGGCTTCTCTTTCTTCCATAACTTAAAAGCACGGTGGCTTCTTCATTGCCACAAATTAAAATCAAACCAAAACTTTATAAAACCGTGCCTTCGTTTTGAGTTCCTCACAATCGAAATCAAAGGAACCGAAAGCTTCAGCAACAAATAAATGGCCGCTCCATTTCCAAACCAAGATCGAAATCGATCTGCTCTTCATGCTTGGAAGGTCGCGACTTCAGACTCGTGGAGTTCGCATTCAAGCTCGGACCAGGAAATGGAAACCGCGAGGCACAGGGTTCTGGAATGTTGGGATTCGCGTTCGACTTGGAGGACTGGGTCGTGCGATTGTCTGACCCTCGAGCTAAGGACCACCGCGAGTTCAAAGGGGGTCGCGGTAGAGCAGCTCGCGATGGTGGTTAGGGGAAGCCGATGAAGCGTGATATGCTGATGGAATGCACTGTGTTGGGATCGACGTTGGTATGAGATTACCGTGAGTTCTGTCAGGTCGCGATGGAGGTACTTGGTGATTTCCGTGAGTTTGGGATTTGAAGACGTGAACGTTTTGAGGAGTTCAATTGAGGTTCTACTGGTGATGCTGTGAAGTACTGGCCTGGATCTTGTTCGGATTTTGCATAGTTACTGTTGATTCGAGGCAGTGGAGTTCGAATGACAGTGGATGGAGTTCGGAGAGGTGAGAGTTGTTAATGACCGCATAGTGTTCGACAAAATGCCGAAGAGGGGGTTAAGGTAATTTACTAATTTAATTTAGTAATATATATATATGACATTTTGAATTATATAAAATGGTTCCAAAATTTTAAATGCATAAATACTTATATGAAAAGTCGTATTAACTAAGGAATGTTATATTAAGGGTATACGAGATTTTCTTCGAATGGGGACAGTCGAACAATGCATAGCTGTGAATTTCATAAGCTGGAATTAAAATGGGGAATCAGAACAGATCGAGGAAAAATAATCTGGTGAGTAAACCTCACTCACCATTTATTTAGAAATTATTTTTATATAGTTAAAAATAATTGTCTGTGCTTGTTTGAATATTGTTTGGTTGATTTAAATATATTAGTTATTTAGGACTATATATATATATTGGGTTGATTGATTGGATTGATTCCCGCAGTCTGATTAGCGGATGCCCGCAGTTTCATAGCGGATGATTACCCTATACGCCCCACGCTATGATTAGTGGATGACCTTCATACCGCGATATCCTGCCTCGAAGCAGGATGGGTATTACTATGTTGACTAACATCTGTGGATGCAGGAAAACAGGTTGGAGGAATCCAACTGGATTCCTCAAAAATATATTATCTGTTGTTGTTTGTTTGATTTCATAGATATTCCTATATGATGTGTTAAAAATCAAATGATTGAAAATTGGTTGATTTGATCGTTGAAAATATCCCTGGGGTTTGAATATTGATTCATAAAAATATCGAAAAGGGTATTTGATATTTAAAAAATGAAATTCTATTTTTATAAATAGAATTTGAATTTTAAAGGAACTACTGAAAATATTTAACTTGTTTTGAAAGTATATAAAACAAGTGAATCGAATTTATAAAGTTGTTTATAAATGAAAAGGATGGAATTTGAATCGAATTTATAAACTTTGTTTATAAATAGAAAAGGATGGAATTTGAATCAAATTTATAAACTTTGTTTATAAATAGAAAGATGGGATTTGAATCAAATTTATAAACGTTGGTTATAAATAGAAAGATGGGATTTGAATCAAATTTATAAACGTTGTTTATAAATGGAAAGGTGGGATTTGAATTGAAGTTATAAACGTTGTTTATAAATAATGCCGAGAATTCAAATGGACTTTGAATATAAGGAAACTATAGATTTGAATATAGAAATTCAAATGGACTTTAAACTATAGATTTGAATATAGAAATTCAAATGGACTTTAAACTATAGATTTGAATATAGAAATTCAAATGGACTTTAAACTATAGATTTGAATATAGAAATTCAAACGGACTTTAAACTATAGATTTGAATATAGAAATTCAAACGGACTTTAAACTATGGAATTTGAATAATAGAAGCGAATTGGAGTTTGAATATAGAATTCAAATATTTAAAAGAGAAATGGACTAAAGAGATAATTAACAAATTGAGTTAAAATGATTTGGTATAGTTAAATAGATTGGGCAGGTATAGATACAGGAGACAGGTTTGGAATAAAGTATAGAAGTGAAATAAATAGAACGCCCGACAAAAAGGTACGTATTTAATTTCCATATGAGATTTTATGCGCCGTATCGGCAAGCCGCTTGGCTTTTTCTTTTTCTTTTTGAGATGAGAAGGACCGGGAAAGCTATTTGAAATTTCCCGACGCTCCCGGTACAAAGGAGGTTATGGCGAATTTTTCCGGGAATTTAAGGAGATAGAATATTTTTAAGATAATTTGACAGTTAGAAATTAACATATCAAAATATATAGAAGTCGATTAGAAAACGAACTTAGAAATAGAATAGTATAATCAAAAAGGAAGTATAAGAATAAAACCTCGTAAGGATAAAAGAGAAAGTATATATGTGTTTAAAAGTGAAGAAGTAGTGGTATGGTATTGATTATTCGAGTAAGTAGTCTTGTCTGTTTTGACGTTAAATGTTATTCAGTCAAGGTCTGAGAGGTAATTATACCCCAACTTGGTTGATTGCATGATATACCGATAAGTAGTAAGATTCAGGCTCGAAGATCAATGTGGAATAAGAATTAGTCAAATACTGTATTTGGGTTGTCGTAACGATGTTTTACACAACATCTGTTTTAACCCAAATATGTGCAAAGCTTGGAAATGGAATAATGAATATTTTCTAAAGTTTAGAAAATAATAAGAAGGCGATATATGGAAATGTTTTCCAAAGAACGTAAAAGGCCAATATGTTTATTGAAAATATTTGGTTAACAAATATTGATAAGAAAAAGAGAATAGATTTAATTAATGGAATATTAATTAAAGGTTCAGTGATTGTTGGATGTTTGGTTGAACACTTGTTTTATTCGATAGTTAAATCATCGACTATCGAAACACTTGTTTTTATTCGATAGTTAAATCACAGACTATCGAAGTTTTGACCATCGTTGTCAATGTGGAGAGACCGGTTGGATTATTATCCGAAGAACCACTCCATATCGGCAGTAGCGTGCGAATCAGATTATATAAAGATAATCGAAGACAGAGTAGAGTACAAGGACTTTTTCTATTAATAGAAATAGTACCTTCGGTTCATCCTGTTCCTGGGTGACTTGTATGGATGAATGTCTGACAGAGTATTTCCAGACGATCACATATATTGATTTCTCCAATCGTACCAAGAGTGGAAGCGGAGAAGGAAACTTCTTTCAGCTAACACGTAATGTACTGTTGAGGACGTCAATCGGTGATTTGATGGATTTGACGATGTGGCATTCGAAGTGAATCTGGTGTGATGATAAAGCGTAGCTTCTAGCCTCATTAACCGGTAAATGACAGAAATCGGGCAGGCAGCATGGCTAAGTCGGTCGCACCGAAGTAGGGTGTATAATCACCTGATCTAGAGTTTCATTTACTTCTAAAAATCTATTGTTGATGCTGTCCCATTCGGGAAACGGTTGCTGATCCCAACTGTTGGTGATATACATTCGATACACTCAAGCGAAATGAGTGGTCGGTCATGTGTGGCCGGGTTGCAAGATGTTCTTGTTGAACCCAGTGTATTCCTCTCTAGAGGTACATTAGCGAAAGGTGGTTCCATACCTTGTCATAGTTGGAAATCCATTACCCAATACGTGCTTGCGGTTTTGATTGTATACTATATATGTAGAACGTGAGATGAAAGCGTTTCTGCTAGATGATTATATATATACTGTGGTTGATAGACATTATTATAATATCAAAAGGGTTTTTGATATAAAGATATTTTGGATTCTCATAAGGGAAAAACCCGTTCCGTTATGCGGCGTGGTCTTATGAGATATCATTTAGTTTTTTTGAAACTATTTTAAACTGTTTACTCATACCAGTCCCATGACTGACCCGGAGTTTACTTTGTTGTTTTCCCTAAACTCTTGGGTGCCTAAATTTGTACGGGCAGTCAAGTAGTCGGGAATTTACAGATATACTGGAAGAGCTTGGAGCAGGAGGCTTCAGGATCATATAGCTATAGTTATTTCTGCTGTGTTGTAAGTGATGTACTTTGATATTGATGTATATTCAAGTACAGATGTATATTTCAAGTTATGTTATATATATTATAGGTTATTCGTTCCGCTGTGAGATTTGTGTTACTCTGATGTTGTGTTCTTCTTCTTCTTCTATTCTAAGTTTCTATCTTATCTATCCTCACCCTCTAACTTCTTTCTATTAATGGTTCGAATTTCCGTGATATTTGGGGTTGGACTTGTGTTTTTGGTCAGCTCAAATTCTACCGGATTTTCGGGTTGTTACACAAACCTTTTAAAATCTCTTTTAAAACATGATGCTGACATCCTAAATATACTTGCAGTTCTACATGAATGCAATATTTTTGAAAATCAAAACATTTTTCACCCAAATTTTCCCATACTCTTACAAAATAAGAGCATAGTTCATCCAATTGTTGCATCCAAAACCCTACCAATCATCATTAAATTTCAAAATTTAGAAAAATCTAATTTTCTAAATTCAATTTTTTATATTACAAAAGGTATAAAACGGAAAAATTCACTTCTTCCATTTTTCTTTTATGTACCTTTTCTAATTGTATTTGGAGTTTTATGCAACTAGTATATAAAGATTTCCTATTTTCCTATCCAAGTACGAATATATAAGAAAATTTTCTCTTCTTAGTTAGGCTATTCTGTTTCTTAGCTTATCTTTCCATTAAGCCTTTCCATCTTTCAACATCCTACACAGCTACTACCAAGGGCCAAGAATCATAAGACTATTTCCCTAAAGAAAAGTCCAACCACAATTCTCTACACTTACTTGTCCTTCCACTATCTAGTAGTCACTACTAGTCCTTGCTGTGTGTTACTAGGCTACTTTTTTTTTCAAGCAACAACTCTAGGCCTCACAATGCTTATGCACTCTACGGGAATTTTCCACTATTCCAAGATGGTCCTTGCTATTTACTTATAGCCTCAAACTTCTTCTCGTTCTTTCTAGGCACTAATCCTTACCTACTCCATACTTTTTAAAATATGGTTTGGTTTTTCTCTTCTTCTTTTTTTAACATTTTTCTTCCAAAAATTAAAAATGCTAAAACTTTTACTTTCTTCTCCAAAACTTACTTTTGCCAAACCATAAAAACATGTTACAACATTAAAAAAATGCAAAACAATTTTTAATTTTTTTTCAAATCACATAACTGGAGTAGACAAGGACAACTATTTTCTTAATTGGGTTTCCAAATTACCTAGGCCTACCTAGATACATCCATGAAATCATTTCTCCCAACTATATATATTCCTAATCCATTTTCCATAATTGATCCTTTTCCAAATTTTTAAGGTTTCCCCACTAAACCCACTAATCTCAGTTACTATCGTATGGGATAGATCTTTTTCTAATACCAATCATTTTGTACACTTTCCACCCAACATACATAAGGGTCTCAACTTTCTATGTTCATTCTTTCAGTGTACAAAACAGTCTTCCCATTTCTTTCCACATTCTACTCTTTTTATCTAATGAGCTCCTTTATGGATCTAGGTTTATATATATAATATATTTATATTTTAGAAAATACAAATATATCCACTCATTATCTATATAAGGACCCTAAACCGAAGCTCTGATACCTGATGTAACAATACGGATTCCGACGGATCGATTTTTTTTTTCTCAAAATCCCAAACCATCGAAACCCGAGATGGTTTGCTCTGGTATCATGTTGAATAGACAGAGACATAAAACATGTCAGAGTTCAGAAAACATCTCACAGTGGAAGGAATAAAATATAATGTAGTTGAAACATAGCTTTACCTTAATAATAATAATGCTAAACCGGTATCCAAAGCTATACAGTCTCTGTCATGAACCTAACCCGCGAATGTTATAGGAGGGGGTCATAACATAAGTTCTGTGTGAATGAATTTAAACTACACTTCTTGGATAATCCTACATATACCATTCAATTACATTTTCTCATTTATTAGGTTATTTGTGTTATTAGCTCTCAAGGCTTTCACACACACATCGCACCCACCTACTCCCTAGTAGATTAACCTAATATAGTGTATATGTAGCTACCCCCAATTAAGGTATACTCTACTCACATGGTCTCCATCATATGTACGCAGCCCCTTATCCAATGTCGCATGTCGTATGTATATCAAAGCTACGTTTGCATAAAACTACCACCACTGTGTTACGTAAGCGTTTGGACTGCCATTATAGATCCTACTAGATTATGTCATCGAATAATGCCCTCTAGTCTATGGCACACCACCCAGAGCGACATGAGTGTACCTAGACTTTACCCACGTACGTATTGTCAATCGTACATGATGTCTATTTGCACATGTTCTCTATATATGTTCCCGAGTCCCGTGGCAGGGCTAATTAAGAAACACGGAACTCGGTCGGGAGCTTTCAGATATCTGCTGATGCAGATGCTAAGGTCTTCTTTCATAATGGCTATGGTCCCACTAGAACCCTTCCTCAACTAATGAAATGCACCCAAGAATATCAAGAATAAGAACTGTAACCCCGGCGCCCTATGCCCTTCAACACTATTGGCCAATCTCACCCATAACTATATAGCAAAGTATATGGTCTTTTGGAGTTCTCCGCCTTTCCGCTTCACATACTGACTGAAGATGGTAGGTAGACGACGAGTTGCTATCACATGGCACTAATTAGTCTCGCCGAATCACGCTGTTCCATCTTAGTCTTTTGATTGCCCCTTGTTTTTGCAATCAAGGCATACTCATTGGTTCTTCCCTCACAGACCTAACCTCTGTGAGCACAGGCGTATCATCTACCACTCATAGAGGGATACCAAGAGTACCCTCACGTCCCCAGAAGCCGCATGCTTCGTAGCCCAGTCCCTTGGAGCCATCTGCATGATCAGATGGACGTTCGCTCCCCCTTGCGCCCTACTGAATCGTGATGATCTACCGTATTTGGTTATTCATCCCCTATCGTATGGACTGAACTAAGCGCCTTACCCTTTCGTGTTATTAGACCTTAAGTCTAATCTTCTAATTATGCGCTTGCTCTATCTCATTAGGTTTTCTTTTTAACTTGGTTATCTCATCCATATTAGTTTTTAACTTAAATTACCAAGTTTTTTTCATAAGTCTTTCCCTATTTCTTATATAGCCGCGATCTTTTGATTGTTTACTTAGTTCTCTTAACTAAGGTTTACTAACAAGCTCAATCACAACTTTCTGTAACTGTTTACTTAGTCCTCTTAACTAAGGTTTACCAACATGACTTTCCATGATTGTTTACTTAGTTCTCTTAACTAAGGTTTACTAACAAATTCTCTTTATCGTTTACTTATTAACTTAGTCATCTTAACTAAGGTTTACTAATAAGTTTTCCCCTTACATATAAACTTATGTTTTCCCTATTCATGGCTTTATTCCCCTTCCCACGGATTACTTAATCTTCAATTAAGTACGGCTTGCATTCTTTCATAAGTTATTTCATCTTTGTATCGATCATTATAACCTACGTTATAATTCTTACTTGTCTTGTAACAAGCTTACCTATTATCTTCCCATTCAGTTATACTCGTACCTGTTGATGTTGCCATAATCCATCGTTATTTACTTAGTTTTCTTAACTAAGGTTTGCTACCATTACCGATTATTACGTTGGTTAAGTTTGACTATAAACTCTGTTTACTTAACCTTAGCACACTTAACATGTTTGTTTCATAGCATTAATCTTTTTATTAATGCACTCAACCTATCAAATTAGACATGTTGCTTGCAGTTTCTGGACATGCCTGGCGGTTCTAGGCAGACTTCTACCGAAAACTCGTTCTATTCTCGGGTTTTGGGCTTAATGCGCTAACCTCTCACATTAGACCGCAACTCAATCTAACCTGGTGTTAGGCGTGTTCATCTTTTAACTGACCTATACAATTTCAATCTACGTTTTACATGCCTATTTATCCCAATCCAATAATTCATGTTCACGCTTCTAAACCCAATTTCATGTTTATTGTTCCAATTTGATTTGGATACATAAATTCTACCATGATTACATAATCTCGTACATAGTTATGCCAATAATCCTTATTATATGTTGTGCCCAACTTTTCATGTATATAAGTTATACTTAATTATACCTAAATTAATTGTTCTATAAAATTATCAATAATTCATGTCAACCCTCATTCTTGTTGCTTAGAACAATTAATTCATGTCAACCCTCATTCTTATTGCAAAAATCCCAATTCAACTTATAATACCATATGTCTAAATCTTCAATTCTAACTTTTCTTATGTGCATATAGTTTATACATAAATTCTTGATTCAACATACCCAAGCGTATCTAATCGTTCTCAATTTTAATCGCACATATTTTCTTTTACGTTCTAGGTTAATATATGTGCCAATTTCCACTAATTTCCCAATCTCAGGTTATGTTATATGTTATTCCACAATTCCCCAATTCGTGAATTATGCCCAAAAATTCATCTTACAAGTTGTTTCAATTTCCCAATTACAAATTATTCCCAAATTCCCAAACATCATTTTCACTTTCCAATCTTTGTTCGTACGCATGCTTTTCAGCGAGATTTGGATTAGGCTCGAAGTTAGCCTAATCTTAAAAATAAAAAAGGAAAGGGGAAGAAGAAGAACAAAATACACATAAAATAAATTCTGAATTATTTCAATTGAATTAAACAATTTAACTTGGGGAATTGCTAAATGATACATCTACTATTATTCAATAAGGGTAATTTAAATCCACTCACGGTGACTTTTGCTTTCCTAGGTCTGATTTAGTTTAGCATCCAAAGTTCTTCCCTTTCTTGCGGCGTAGATTATTGATCAAAATGCTTTTTCTCTTTATTTTGAAATAGAAGAAATTCTAAATCTAATCTTTGACCTTCATCTATCTTGTGTTGAAGAAGAATAATTAATTTAATTAGAGTTGAAGCAGTGTTACAACGTCACCATTAATTTTTTTAGAGGAGAAGAGGATTTCTTGAGGAAGAAGAAGCAGAACTTTAGCGTAGCTTTGGGATTGTGAATTTTAGGGTTGGGTTTGCAGTTTTATTTATAGGTAGTTTAGAATAAATAGGACCTTAGGATTAAAATAGAATCCATCTAAACCTTACACCTCACTAAAGAAAAGAGTGTTCTAGAGTAGGCTAGACCAACCCAGGTATGCTACACCATAAACGCACGCATGCACCCAGAAACAAGTTGGGTCCAAGCGCACTTATTTAGCTGCATTGTTTTCTATTTTTAACGTTTAGTTTATTTTTTAAACGTTCAATTGCCTTTATTTTAAAGTAAATGTTCCTCTTTTTCTTCCCCTAATTAATTGCATGTTTTATGGCATGCCTTAATCCTTTCATATTGCATGCAATTAATTCACTACTTTTGAATTTCAAACGCCAAAATTTACATCTACTTTTATTTTCAATGTTGCATTGCAATTTATTTCGTTAATACATTGCTTGTTTCCTTATATATATATATATATATATATATACACATACATTCTATTTTCTTCTCAACGTATGCATTTCATACATTCCAATTAATTCCTCAACTCTCTCTTTCTAAACCTTCCTTAATTTGCATTAGTTATATTAATGTTTTTTTATTTCAAACCATTTCATGTCTTTCTTTAATCAATTAATTTTCCTTCATGCATTTAACTTTCTTTTTATTTTGATTGCACATCCTTATTTTACAATCAATCAATTTACCTTTAATGCATTTATTTATTAATTCATTGTAATTAATGCACTCTACTTTTATGCGCTCAATCCTTTTTATTATTCTATGCATTAACAATATAACTTTCAATATATTAACTTATGCATATATTCACATGCATATAACTAATTGCATGTTATTAATTCACCTCTTTCTTCCATTTGCATTTTAATATATATATATATATACACTGATTATGATACCCTTTAATGTCAAAACATCTATTGCATGCAACCTAATACCTTTGCATGAAATCTATTTCTTTTTATCGCATGCATTGCACTGACACATTGACTGTTTTAATGTATTGAATTTTCTTTCATGCACTAATATTTTAATTGTAAATTCTATTGCACATTAATTTTTAACATTGACATTAATATATTCCTCTGCATTGTTATCGTATTAATTTTTCCTTCTTTACAACGTATGAACTTGTTATGCATCACCATCGTCTACGTACATTTTAATTGTCACAAAAATGCGGGGTGTTACATTCTTCGAAACTAAAACCATCATGATTTAATTGATTTTGGAATGCCAATGAAAAAGAAATAGCAGATTTTCGTATTGTAGCTTTCGAGTTATGTTAAACCAAAAATCTCAAAAGGTCGTTACAAAATCGTTTGTGAATTTATAAACTGGGTTTTGAAATAAATTTATAACTAGGTTTTGAAATAAATTTATAACCACGTTATAAATTTATAACTGGATTACGAACTGCTCGACATGATTAAGTTAGATTTGGAAAAATGGTATAGGTTATATTTAAAATATGGATGAATGAGATTGAAGTTTATTAATAAACAAAATTTATACAGTTTTTTAAATATAAATATAATTAAAACTAGCTTCCCCCAACACGGTAGTTCGTAGTTGGATGTTCGAACTTCAATTAAGTATATATAACTCAATTTAACGTTGAATTCTTGGAAACAAGAATCGTCAGTACCCGTTGCGTAATAGTTTTATACAAGAAGAGAAAAATATGGAATTCGTCTAATACATTTTGATTTATGTCAAAATCAAATTTACAGAAAAACAGCGCTATAATCGTTATTAAATATAGTTAATTAATTAGATGAATAATTACTTAAAGGGTCCATTGCACAGAACATCATAAAATTTAGTTGTCATCGTGAATAAACATAACATGCAGATAATAAATTGTAGTACAACATGCATCAACGTGACATATGAACATGAGCAAACATGAAAAATAACATAAAGTACAGTACATCAAGGCATTCACATGTATACATCATGATAACCATAAAACCATATCATCATCATGATCCTCTTGAAAGTCATCCTAAATCTGCAGCATCATCGTCATCATCGTGCTCAGACTCCTCACCATCCTCCACCATGTCATCATCTCTAAAATATGGAATAAGGCCGTCATCGTCGCTACCCCATCCCGGTCCGCCAGTACCACCTAATCCTCCAGCACCACCTCATCCACCAGCACCACATAATTCTCTACCCCTCCCAGTCCTCCAGCACCACCTGATCCTCCAACAATACCAAATGCTCCTGTATCACCACTACCCCCATGTTGCCGCTAGTCGGGCCTATAAGTCGTCGATCTGGTCCTGCAAACCATGAAATTTTACTTGGTGCTCCTGATATAACGACTGAGAATATAGCAGGAATTTCCTGAATAGCGGTAATATGTCGCATATGCGGTCTAGCCTAGGTGCAAACTGCAAATATATTAAATATAAACTCAATTTCTATAACTTAGAACGTATAAGGTAATACATTCACAAGTACGAATATTACCTCATATGTCGGATATAATCCAGCTGTAGGGATACTGACTACCATGTGATATGGTGGGTAGATAACAGGTCGGGATAGCTATGTACCGCTAAGATCAAATGCCTGAAATATGTCGGCTAGAGAAAAATCCATAGGCTGGTCAGAGTACTGTAAAGGGGTCGGGTCAAAAGTGAGGATGAACTCTACCAATAACCACTCTGGGACCAATGTGATTGGAGTTCACACCCCGAATATACTCTGGCGACATGTACCGTCAAGGAGCTACTCGATGCCAATAAGTGTCAAAATCTGGTCCAAGTAATAGAAAATCTTGCGTACCAACCTATCTTACCTGCCTCAAACCCAGTATGTACTGTCTCGCTATAGAACAAAGCGGCATGAACATATCATCGGGATGAAGTAGATCTCCGGGTACTCACAACTCACCGGGCCCCTAATAATAACAGCGATCTCCCAAGTACCAAATAGGAAGGTAGGCCGGTGGGAGAAAGATGACATGGCGCACAGATAAACGACATGCAATGACTAATGGATGAGCATCAGGTAGCGGGCCACTCGCTGATAGTAACATCCAATGAGAAGTCCACGGTGCTCGTAGTATGTTTCCCCTCTCCCTCAAATCTAACTAAGAACAGGCCTTCATCAAGTCGTGTCTCACACCAGTAGGAACATGCCAGACTATGTGAATAGTCTCCCATCTACGCATGCATGGGAAAAAGGACTCGGCGGTATGACTGGCGGTGGCCTCTATGCATGGATGCATGTTGGCCGTGTACGCATAGTACCAACACAGCAATATATACCAAAATCCAAACATCTGCTGAACCAATCCAAAAACGTAAGAGTCAAGAGTGGTGTATAAATAACCCAATATAGCTGATCCCTAATCAATTGTATGTAGCTGCTCTAAATCAGCTAGTGTTGCTAGGTAGCCCAATCGAATCGTACCCCTTTGGTTGTCGAACGAAGGAGATATACAAGGGTAGCCCGAAATACTATGTCCTGCAAATCCACTATATCGATACACATTGCAATGTAGTCAAGTGAATATGCGATGAAAACAACACCATTAGATATATGATCTGTGGAAAAATATGGAAAATACTGCAAGTAAGACACCAGTGACTCATATGAGGGGTCAAATGGGCAGGAGACTCTATTAGGGAGGCCAATCTCAATCCCCGTAAGCATGTAAAAATCGGATGGGGTGATACCTAGCTCAAAATCGGGGAAGTGGAAAGTGAGTGTCGTAGGCCATCTCTCTAATAAGGCCTCTAAAAACGGTCAGTCGAAGGACTGGGGTGGTATAATCTGTAAGAATAGACCGAACAGACTAGCCAGTAGCCTCTCTCGAATTACTAATGGTAATATGTCAAGGGCCTGTGAACTAAACTTCGCCCAACTCCCTCGAATGTAAATGTATTATGTCTATTGAAAACAATTTTTTTGTCGGCAAATAAATTATTACTATAAAAACAACAGTTCATACTACCTACGTAATTTAGTAAACTATTTAACAGTTCAATATATATATATATGTCAAAATTTAAGATTTATACTGGAACGATCTCGAGTGCGGTAAAAGAACGATGAGTGAATCCCTCTGGAAACTCATCAAGGATCCGTAAGTCCTGAATCATTGTCTCCGCGTGTAGAGGAGGATGGGCTGGACCAGCTGTTTCGTCCATTTGAGGTCGAACTGTACGTCTTCTGATCTTTGTGACGTGTGGCGGCATCCCTAAGTCTCGACCAATAAAATAAATTAAAAAAGAGGTTTTTTGGGGAGGTTAGAGAGTTAAGGCCTAGCGCGTCATATTTATCAGTGCGCTAACCTCACACGCCGATAAAATCGGCACGCGCTGAAATTATAAATGTGCACCGATAAAGTCGGCGCGTGACTGTTAGGCAGTCCATCAGAAATCACCCTGAATATTACGGGTCATAATATTTCGACCCGTAAGTCAGTTGGAGATGCTCTTAGTTAACATGTTATAATGGTTTAGTGCTTTGCTCCCAGATAACATATTATAACAGGCGCACCTTGCCGGTGCGCCTGTTCATAATGTTTTGGGTGCATTTGTGAAGTGCGCCTATGTATTTAAGCAAGGGCGCATTTACTAAGTGCGCCCTCACATATTTATAAAGGGTGCACTTCTGAAGTGCGCCTCAAAGTATTTTTTATAAAACACTGGCCACCTCAGCGCCGAGGTGGCCAAAACATGGCTATTTCTGCAAATAGTTTTAAAATTGGCCTAAATTTGCTGTTAGTTTTAAAAACTAGCCATTTTTGAAAATTTGTCATTTTTAGCTTCCAAGGGTTTATCCATATCTTCCTTTAATTATGCGATCTTCTCATCGCGATCCTTGAGCATTCTATTAAACTTGTCCCTTTTGAAGTCATGAATAAGAATTCATGTGTAAATAGCCTTACTGGTATCGGCCAGATCCTTGCATATGTCCTACTGACCCTCAAGCTATTTTATATCTCCATGGAGCACTTTCAGACTCTATAAGCAAGAATCTTAATTAAAGAGTGATAAATCTCGATCAAACTTGGCCTCTTTAAAAAACCACCCAGGTAGTCTCTTAGAGAGCCAAGTGGGACCTTTAAGAGAGTGCAACGAGGTCTGCTATGAATTTAAGAAGAATATTTGCTAGTTATAACTTCGGTTGAGGGGATAATAGACCAGGTCAAAATCGACTAGGCAGCAGAAATTAGGATCTCAATCCTAGAACTATCAGATTCTTATATGACTTGTGCTCTTCGAAGGGTCACAATTTCTTCACCGCCTTTTAGAAGACTTCTCTTTGACATTGCAGCTTGTCTTCCTATCTCAATCCTTTTTTATTAGCATCCATAATCACATTCTCTCTCTCCTTTTCTCCTCTTTTCGTCCTTTGCATCTTTCTCTCTTCTTCTCACTCTTCATCTTCCTTTTCCTGCCTTTGTCTCCTGTGATTTGCCATCTCATAACTTGAAGGAAGATTAAAAGCTTGTCTATGTCCACGGCCATTCTTTGAGCCATGTTCTAAAGCTTCATAATGACGATTACCCATTGTACCTGAAAAGGATATAAAGAAACTTTAGAAATGGAATTTAAAACGGTAGATAGTGTATGTGAAAGTGCACATGATCCAAATGCCATGTGTGATGTGTCATCAACACCCTAAGAACCCTATAAACCATGTTTGCTTGTGATCAGAGTTGGAGTTTGAAGGTATTTTGGGGTGATCTCAACGAGATAGAGGTCGAAGTCTATAGGAGTAAATTTTGCACTAACAATCTTTCATACGCTAACATGGAGTCAAGTAACCAAATTCACTGGAAATGTCTCTGGGCAAAGAGTTGAAATATTGTTTAGCAGTGTTGGAGGTATTTGTGATTATCTTTGTGGAACTCCAAGTCCTCACAAGCCAGACTTATCCTCACAATTTTATCGGAAGACTTGGCATAATACTCGCAACAGTCGCTATCCTCTTCCAATGGGAGGAAATCCTCTTTTCCATCAGAAATCTCCCTTCCACTGTTTTTACGATAGCTCGACCTTTGCCTTATTGGTGAACTATTCCATCATCCTCCTCCTATAAAATCAGAATTATCCTAGTGTAATTGCTTGTTTGGATGCAAGCCTCGTCTCCCACATGAACTTCTTCGTGTGACTTTTTGGATGGGTCTTCTCCTTTTTTTACTTTTCCTCGTCAAAACCAATGGATTGATTCCGAACTCTAGGAAAGTTAGGAGTCACCACTTCATGAGCAACTATTGATCTCTCAAGCCTTCTTTTTTTCTTTGAATTAATTGCAAAAAGGTGAAAATCGGAGGTTCTAATTGGTTAGGTACAGGAGGACAAGTAATTTTGGGTACAGGTGATTTGCTCTCAAGATGTTTTATATGATGGATACAAGCTATCTAGGCCGAATACCACGAATGGGCTAACCAGTTATTTTCTATTTTATTACATTTCTTTGCCACGTGTTTGTTATCGTTGGCAACAATGTGTCTTACCCAATATCTGAATTGTATTATAAATAAGAGCTTACCTTCATACATTATCTATTATCGCAATAAATCTTTCCAATGTTTTCTTCTCTAATACATTCGTTTTGCAATTCTCCTCATAATTCATACAATAAAATCTCTCTGCAATACTAAGGATCATCAGATCAATTAGCTCAGGATTTGAACTTGGTATCAGAGCTGTGATTCTTAATAAAATTATCACTAGATGATATATTTTCTTAACCCATCAGAGAGATATCATCACTTGGGTTTCCTCTAGTCAAGGCTAGCCCATCATTTCAGAGTTGTTGAATTTCATCTCACAATTCTATGCCTTGCCATAATTTGTGATCGGGCTGCATCAGAATCAAAGTTGTGCCTCGCCACAATCGATAATTTGGATGCATCAGAATAGTTCAATGCAATTCTGTGCAAATAGCGAATTCCAGAAATTCAGAATCGAAGAAACAACAAAGCAGTTCAAGAAGATCAAGAGAGTACCATAACTTGCATCTCATCAGTTGCAATAACATCATCTAAGAAGAGTTTGCACAATCTTGACTCAAGAACTCACCTGTTGGTTCAAAAACTAAATCTCCAGTTTTCACTAAAGCTTTTCTGATCAGCATTTTCCTCGGATCAGTTCAAGAAATCTTCATTCATGGCTAGAGTAACAGAATCAACAACTTCTGAAAACACAGGTACAAGCAATCAACAAACAGAAATAGGTGTAAAACATCTTGTAAAAACAATAATAAGTCCTCAAAATCAATTTATTACGGTAAAATTAGAGGAAGGAAAATACCTTCTACGGAAGTTGCATGTTGAAACAGCCATTGAGGGCTATAGCCTTTAGGGATTTATGAATGGCACTTTGTCAATTCCACCCAAATTTGTCACAAACAAAGGTAATGATATCGTCATTAATGAGGAATTTGATAAATTCAATAGACAAGACAGATTAATAAGCTCATAGTTGTTGTCTTCTATTAGTCCAGGGCTACTGTCTCAAGTTATTGGGTGTAAAAGTGCACATGACATATGGTCAACAATATAAAGAAATTTTAATTCTCAATCTGCAGCTAATGTTATGTTCTACAAAAAGCAAATGCAAAATATGAAGAAGGGATAACTATCTATGAGAGAGTATTTAGGTAAAATCAAGACTGTGTGTGATACTTTAGATGTTGCAGGGCAAAAGATAGGTGATTATGAACAAGTTTTCGTCATCTTGAATGGTTAATGATGAATGTGAAGCTGTTGTAGAAGTAATATCATCACAAAACGTTATTCGTACTTTAGAGGATGCTCATGACATACTTCTTGCATATGAAGCAAGAGTTGAAATCAAGAAAACTTAAGAAAATGATATGTCTATCAATTATGCTGCTACATACAAAAACAGAGGGAAGTTTAACAGAGGTGAATAGCAAAATCAAAGAGGGAACTTCTCAAACAAATCAAGAGGAAGAGACAGATACAACAATAGTGCTCACAGACCTAAATTCCAAATATGTGAAACGGTTGGTCACACTGCATTAAAGTGCTATTTAAAGTTCAATCAAACTTATACAGCAAGTCAAAATTCTAGAAATCAGAGAAATCCAAATGCAAATGTTGCACACGTCAACACTGATGCAAGTATGTAGAATAACGGAAATAACACACTATAAGAAAATGTTGATTTTGCAGTGACAAAATCCACTGGTAATCCATCGCTATTTCTGGTTTTGCGACGTATTTCCGATGAATATGGATAGTAGGCAAATTTCAAGTCGCTAGCGTCAATTTTGCAATGGAAATTAGCATTAGTTCTCCGATATTTTTCCGTCATTTAACTAAATATAAAATTTAAATTAGAATTTACCGTCCTTTTACGATCGAATAAGTATTTTCCTAGAATTTATTATTTATACAAAAACATCGGTAAACCCTTGCTAATTAGCAAGGGATTAGCGATGGATAATATTTTAGGTTTATATTCAATCAAACTATATCCGTGGGAAACCCATTTCTAAACCCTCATAAGTTAGCAAGGGATTAGCGACGAATAATATTTTAAACGTAAAAATAAATTCTAAATAAATTTTGCAAATGCACCAAGATTCATATATGCAACAAGAACAAATTAATATAAATTCAAAGGCATTATAATCAATTCATAGAGAAGAAATCATAGCTGAAACAAGAACTCATTCTTTTATTAACTAATAAAAAATAGTGCATATCTGAAACAAACATAAAGCAAACATGAGAAATAAAACAAATACATAAAAACTGAACTAACACAAAGTACATGCAATATAGTAAAGTTGGACCCTGCATTATGCCACAGCTCGGATCTTCAAAATGCGAACCTCTCTTGCACTCCATTTTACAACCAATCATGCTTAAGTGGACATTTAACCACCAGTCCAACTACATGCAAAAAACACGTTTATTTCCACTTCCTAAACTACCAAAGTACACTCCATAATGTTAGTACCAGTATTTTACATCGAATACATTCTACCGTTTGCACATTCTCTGTTGGATTTACATCAGAAAACTTCATATGTATATTCATCTCACATCCATTATGTGTCGTAACACTAGATTAAGTGGTGATACCTATTTTTACATGAAATTTACTGGGTTACAATGGCAAGCCAAAGAAACGGTTACAAGAAATCAACTTGAATTGCTGTAAATTGTTTGAGAATCATCAGTTTAAATACCCAATCATCTTCTAAAATGAGTTCTTTAGCAGCAAATTTACATTTACAAGTAAATAGTGTACAAACTGAATCAACCATCTGCAAAAACCCTGCTTCTCGATATCAGTAAAATTGAGAACAGACGTTGAAATGACAAGACAGTAAATTAGAGCCTGCGAAATCCATAAGCTTCGTTAATTTACATTTTTCCGGTTAGTTCATCAACAAACTCTTGTGCAACTAAACCACCATGCTTCTTTTACATCCAACTGTAGCTTCAAAAGTAAATTGGTTACCCAAAAGTCATTTTTCATTTATTGGCAAGGACATTTACAGTGAAGAACAAAATCTCCATCTAAATATATTATAAAAAGCAGGTATACCACTACATAAATTTGTACGCTAAGAAATCAAAACATCATTACCAGATTTTGCATCGGCCTCCATAAGCATTCAACACAGCCATAATCACAAACAAGACGACACACTACAACGTAGTTCACCAACCACCACAACGTAGACCTTGTCTCAAGACGAAACTGCCAAGCAAGAAACATTACGGAATCAAAACTGGGCACAAAGATTATCCTGACCATACTACTCCCAATTCATCAAGTAATGTCGCATCAGTGCCAAAATCAAAACTTAAGTGATTTGCCTGATAACATAGGAATCATCAAGGGACCTATGTGGCTTGCTGTAACAGTGACGGTGAGGAGGCAACCCAATAAAAAAATTACGATATGGGAAATTAGGGTTTAAGGTGGCTGTGAAAAACATTGAAAATGGCAAAAAGGCCAAAAAGAAACGGACATAGAAAGGGAAAAAGAAGAAGCGGAAGGGAGTGAAAAAGGATAGTTATGAGTATAAATAGTAGATTTGAGAAAGAGTATATTAGAAGAAGAGGTCTTGATGGAAGAAACGAGGTGGAAGAAACCACAAATCTCGAATGGCTTGATTCCTCCTAGTTCAAAGAGAACTTGTAGATCTGATCGGTTGTTGCATTGCGAAAAGGTTGCAAACAAGAAGAAATCTGATTTTTGATTTACAGCAATAAGTTTGGGATTTGTGATGGGAGGCGAACAAGAAGAATCGGGGTTGAAGTTGAAAACGATAAAGCGAATTACAGAAGAAGAAGAATGCACGATAGGGCGATCCAAAATAGAAGCATCGGAGGTATTATGTTTGTTGGATCTATACACTTTGAACGGGGATGAATGGGATTGTTTTCCGTACGCGGATCTGTGCTTTCCCCTATTCAAATTTGGATTTTCTCTTCCAACATTTTTTAACATCAAATATAATTATTAATTATCAAATACTTTACAATAAAAATGACATCCTAATTACTACCAATTAGTTATCCCAAACTTGATTTATAATTAGTTAACTAATTCTCTTTCAAACTTAACCTTAGGCAAATGATGACTATGTGAAACGAACAGAGGTATTTTGGTCTCGATATTATATACATGTTTGTATTTAATTAAAATTCAAATAACAAAAGATGTATACCATGTTTTAGACATGATACTGCCCCCGTACCCCACGATCGGACCAGTGAGGCTGATCGTCAACAATGATGGTGTTTGTCCCTCCACCCCCACCTAGAGGGATTGTTACCAGCTAGGTCAATCGTCATCGATCATCACTGGTTTAAGATCGAATTACAGAAATTCGGAATTTTGCAATTTATTTATTTAAAATAAAAAATATATTTGGTTGCTTTAATGGAATTTATCAACTTATTTTGTGTTACTCGATGTTATTAATCACATATTACACAATTAGAAACAAATAATTAATGAATACAAATCAACTAAATTAAAACATTAAGTTTTCAAGTACTAAATAGAATTACTGATTAAAATTACAAAATATTATATTCCAAATGTTACTTCTCAACTATTATTCCTTCTTATTGAATATGAATTATTAAATATTTTTCCTAATTATTGATTTTTTATTATTTTTCTAATGGTCACTGTAAATTAACAATTATTGAAAATTTATTATTAAATACTAAATATCACTTTATAACTATTAATTAATTATTAGATATTACTCTTAATTATTAATAATTAGTTATTGATAATTAGTTTATAAACTTTATGATTTATTTCAAATTTATTCAAGATGATTTCAAATTTTTCGAAATATAAAATATAATTATCGACTATAATTATAAAATATAAGTACCAATTATAGTTATCAACTATAATGATTAAATACAATTATTTAAAATTAATTAATGAATACTAGATATCATTTCATAAGTGTTGGCTAGCTTTTTGACCAAGCCATCAAGAGAACAAATATTCACAATTAGACGGACAAAGGCTTACGCACACAAGCTCAAAGCGAATACATCCCGGCTCGTGACACATAGGATCCAGCTCATGAAGATGGCTTGTGATGCCCAAGACATGACACGTGATCTAGCTCCTCGGCCCGCTCATGTTCTAGCTCTACGACCCGCTCGTGGTACTACCACACGACCCAGCTCATACACGTGGTCATGAACCGACCCTGCCTTCGGGAAGAGATGGCCAAGACTTGGTCAGTCCCCCTCAAGCCACGAACCAAAAATCAAGGATCTAAAGAAACATGTTAATAACGTCCATATTGACCACTTCTCCACTCACTCACGAACGGCTCCGAGATTTTCAGGATGGACGCCGTGTGTCTTCACGAACCGCATACAGAAATTGCCTATAAATAGCTCAACACTTGGCATTTTTAGGATCTTTTGGCAATTGAGAGCTCTTACTCCACCATTATCATATTTCTTCTATTTTTAATCAAAAATATCTCTAATTTGTTGAGTGAATTACCATTGTAAAAGTGAAATGGAGAGGAGTTTGTGATTGTACTTGTATTCAATCGTATAATCGAAATCATATAAAGTGGACGTAGGCTCTTTAACGCCGAACCACTATAAATTTGGTGTCTTTGTTGCATTTCATTTTATTTCTAGTCATTATTCTCTACTATTCAAGACAATTTGGGTGTTAGAACCATATTTTGGTCTAACATTTTGGTTCTTTCACTAAGAATTTAATTCTCAGCCAATCGGATTGTTATTCTACTATTTGGGTTTTCGAGTCCGAAGAAGATAGTCTGCATTCCTACTGTTTTGTTTTTAAAGACTTCAGTAAAGTCAGGACATTATGGCTGCAACGAAATCCAAGGATTCACGAGCCTCTCGAGCAAATCAAGCTAACGAAGAGAATGTCCAAGAGCATGCCGAGGTTGCCTCCCCAGCTCACGGCTCCCGGGGGCAACCCGACCCCAGGAGGGAGTCACGAACCAGTCCTAGCAAGAGACCACGACCCAACCCGGAAAGGAAATTGTGACCCGCTCCACCTATGCTGATGCTTTCGCTCGAACTGGCTCAAGTGCTCCAAATCCAGCTATGAATGTTAATGACCAAGTAACTGCCTCTACCCCAGTAACAGAAATAAATTTTTCTTGTGTACTCGATATGTTGGAAAGGACAAATGATGCTTTGGAGGCTCAAAGGCACGAGAGTTCCTTGATGCGGGAGAATATGACTGCAATGAGTAAGCAAATAGATGAACTCTGAAGGCAGAGAACACCTTCACCAACTCATCAATTTACTCCAGATTATTCATCTTCATCAGAGAAGCCCCCAAGACCCCAACGATGGCCATTATAAAGGCCTGAAAACGTGGAACGGCTTCACTTTGGCTCACTTCCTTCTCAAGAAGAAACGACGCTTAATTTGGGACCTGACAATCGTAATTTAAATAATCCTACTTTGTTACCAATTGAGAGATCCTGAATGTTACCAAGGGGTCAAACCACTGTTAATCCCACTCAGAATTAACCACTACAACCCCCTCACCATGTGACCGACAATGACCATAGGGGGTACGGAAGCTCTGCTCAGGTCCCAGACCAGAAGGCGATGCACTGAAGGGATATTGGAGGTTCTTGTAGGTTAAGAAGTGCTGACCTGGAGTCCACCTTGACTAATGCTGACGTTGGGACGATGGTGAGGCAAATCATGGCAGACAGCGGAAGACAAAGAAACGAGGGTTGGGGTGTAGACCGCAATCATACGCCTTTCACTGATGACATTCTAGACGTTCGACTTTCGAGATGATCTAATCTACCGACTATGAACCGTTATGCGGGTAGGACAGATTTGGTTCAGCACTTGATGAGAGATTCACGGTATATGAGCGAAAGGTTTATAAATCAATTCCGACTTCATGCTCAAAGGTCCAAGAATGTCATTGAGTAATCCCTTATTAAGCGTTGCCCTGATGAAACTTTGAGGTCGTACTTGGATTGCTTTAATCTAGCAGTCACGGAGGTAAGAGACCCTCATGAGTAGTCTATCCTGATGTCTTTAATTGACGGAGTAGATAAAGATACTGAGTTTGGTAAATACCTAGTTAGAAAACCGTCGCTGACCAGGGAGATATTCTATGAGAAAACCAATATACGCCTACGTCAAGAAGAGATATATGTTAATCGAAAGAGGAAGGCCGCTGATAAGGAAGACATACAGAGTAACGTGGCCATCAATCAGTCTAGCGACAATTCTGAGAAGGTAGAGGTCAATGTTGGAAATAAGACCCAGGGCAATGACCGCCAAACTGGAAACAACAACAAGAAAAATAATCGGAGGAACGACTAGCAGAAGAGACCTCAGTTCAGAACATTTGAAAACCTCACACCTTTGAATGACACATTAGAGAATATCTACCTCGACACTTACAATGTTCTCCAATACAAGAAGCCTCCACCAAGGGACTTAATGGAAAAGGAGTGTGAAACAGGAAAATTCTATATTTTCCATGAGACCTATGGGTATTTGACGAATGGGTGTTGTCATCAGAGAGACTTGGCAGAGAAACTCCTTAGGGAAGGAAAATTGGATGAATATAAGGCAACCCCGAGAAACCCAGGGCAAGGCAGTCCAAAGAAAAATAAGGGGCAGCAACCTCAAAGAGCTACTGCTCAACAAAAAGGTAAAGGGTTCGTCATAAATACTATAGTCAGAGGACCCCATCCAGCTGGCATAGCAATCGAGCAATGGATCAGTATGTCAGTGCAGCTAAGTGCCCTGAGGTGGGAGAATGCAGCAATCATGAAGATACTGCCCCAGTAAAACAGCAAAAAACGATGTCAGATGATGTCATATTCCCTATCAAAGAAAGTATCAGAGTTTAAGCCCCAACCGAAGACCCTTGGTAATCACTACCACCATCGGTCCTGCCCTAGTTCACAAGGTCATAGTAGATAATAGGAGTTCTATTAACATTTTATTTAAGAAAGCATTCAACCAAATGAAGCTCGAAGCGAAGGACTTGAAGCCATGTGATGGTTAGATATATGGCTTCAACGGAGCCTCAATAGCTCCGATGGGATTTGTTGAATTATCAGTAACTCTTGGTGAAGGAGACTGCCGGAGAGTGAGAATTCTCCCGTTCGTAGTTATGGATGTTGATTCACCATATATTGCCTTTTTAGGCCAACTAGCCGTTGCAGAGTTCAGGGCCTGTATTGCACCTTGGTGCTTACTATTGAAATTCCCAACTAAAGCGGGAGTGGGAGCGATTAGGGGTGACAAAGTGACCAGACGAGCCTTCTATATGGCAGGACTTAAAACGCTCCACAATGGAAAGAACATCGAGACTAAGGGTACTTCCCCCTACAAAGGAAGATTCAGCATAACAACTAAAGAGGACATTATTGAAGGGGTCGCCCGGAGACCTACCCGAGGACATAGATCCTAAAGAGGATGAGGAGCCTGGGGATAAAATGGTGACACCTAATGAAACAACCGTGGATATTCCGACCATTGACAATGACCCAGCAAAGGTCTTAAAGATTGGATCCCAGTTAGACCCTATCCGAGCAAAGGAACTAACTGATTTTTCAAAAGAAAAAAATGGATATGTTTGCTTGGACTCATGCTGACATGTGTGGGATATCCCCCTCAGTCGTGAGCCACTCATTGAGCATCAACCCAAAGCATCCACCCGTTAAGCAGAAAGGCGAGTGCTTGGCCTAGAGAGGTCGGTTACCTTGAAAGAGGAAATTAAGAAGTTAAGTAGCAACAGATTCATTAGGGAATCGACTTATCCCGAAGGGATTTCTAACCCCGTCCGAGTCAAGAGGGCTAATGGGAAGTGGCATACATGCATTAACTTCTGAGATATAAATAAAGCTTGCCTGAAGGATAGCTTTCTGCTCCCTAGAATAGGCCAACTGGTATACTCAACGGTGGGTCATGACCTTTTCTCTTTATGGATACATACTCAGGGTATAACCAGATCCCCATGCATATACCAGATCAGGAGCATACCAGCTTTATCACTGATTTGGGACTGTACTTCTATATGGTGATGCGATTCGGCCTGAAGAACGCCGGAGCAATGTACCAACGCTTAGTGAATCAGATATTCTACAATCAGATAGGGAAAACGATAGAAGTATATGTCGATGATATGCTTGTGAAATCTAGGCGATCATCCGACAATACAGCTGACTTAGCTGAGATGTTTGATATTCTCCTAAAATATGGAATGAAGCTCAACCCTCTGAAGTGTTCTTTCGGAGTTACCTCCGGAAAATTCCTGGGTTCTACGCTAGTTCGCGTGGGATCGAAATTAATCAAGATCAGATTGCAGCAATCAGGAATATCCAAGAACCAAGATAGATCAAAGATGTACAGAGTCTTGCAGGAAAAGTTGTTGCATCAAGTAGATTCATTTCTACAGCTACAAATAAGAGCACTTTGTTCTTTGACCTAATAAAGCGAGGCAAACGTAACTTCCACTGGACTCTTGATTGTGTTGAGGCTTTTAGAACCTTCTAACTTGTTTGGAGGCACCCCCGATACTATCCATGCCGATCGACCACGAAGATTTATTCGTATACTTGGCAGTGTCATCTCATGCAATAAGCTCAGCATTGGTAAGAGAGGAAGATAAAGTCTAGAGGCCGGTGTATTATGTGAGTAAGAAGTTAGCGACGGTAGAGCGCAATTACCCCAAATTAGAAAACTTGCAAATAGCCTGCTGATCGCATCCAGAAAACTCTGTCACTATTTCCAAGCTCATCCTATCACCATATACACCGACCATCCACTCTGACAAGTCTTGCAGAGACCAGAAGCGTCTGTAAGGCTACTCAAATGGAATATCAAGCTAAGTCATTTTTATTTAAACTTCCAGCCCCGAAGATCGATAAGGGGGCAAGCATTGGTCGATTTTGTATTTGAGTTCACCATTCCTAAGAAGGACACATCAAGTGAATAAGCTGGTCCCTTGGAACAACAGTTCGAATCCAATGTAAATGTAAATGTAAAGGGCCTATGAACTAAACTTCGCCCAATTCCCTCGTATGTAAATGTATTGTGTCTATTGAAAACAATTTTTTTGTCGGTAAATAAATTATAACTATAAAAACAACAGTTCATACTACCTACGTAATTTAGTAAACTATTTAACAGTTCAATATATATATATATATATATATATATATGTATATATGTATGTTAAATTTAAGATTTATACTGGAACGGTCTCGAGTGCGGTAAAAGAACGGTGAGTGAATCCCTCTGGAAACTCATCAAGGATCCGTAAGTCCTGAATCATTGTCTCCGCGGGTGGAGGAGGATGCGTTGGACCAGCTGTTTCGTCCATTTGAGGTCGAACTGTATGTCTTCTGATCTTTGTGACGTATGGTGGCATCCCTACGTCTCAACCAATAAAATGAATTAAAAAAGAGGTTTTTAGGGGAGGTTGGAGAGTTAAGGCCTAGCGCATCGTATTTATCGGCGCGCTAACCTCACACGCCAAAAAAATTAGCGCGCGCTGAAATTATGAACGCGCACCGATAAATCGGCACGCGACTGTTGGACAGTCCATTAGAAATCACCATGAATCTTACGGGTCATAATATTTCGACCCGTAAGTCAGTTGGAGATGCTATTAGTTAACAGGTTATAATGGGTTAGTGCTTTGCTCCCAGATAACATATTATAATAGGCGCACCTTGTTTGTGCATCTGTTCATAATGTTTTGGGTGCATTTGTGAAGTGCACCTATGTATTTAAGCAAGGGCACATTTACTAAGTGTGCCCTCACATATTTATAAAGGGTGCGCTTCTGAAGTGCGCCTCAGAGTATTTTTTTAAAACACTGGCCACCCTAGCGCTGAGGTGGACAAAACATGGCTATTTCTGCAAATAGTTTTAAAACTAGCCTAAATCTGCTGTTAGTTTTAAAAACTGGCCATTTTTGAAATTTTTGTCATTTTCAACTTCCAAGGGTTTATCCATGTCTTCCTTTAATTATGCGATCTCCTCATCGCGATCCTTGAGCATTCTATTAAACTTGTCCCTTTTGAAGTAATGAGTAAGAATTCATGTGTAATAGGCTTACTGGTATCGGCCAGATCCTTGCATATGTCCTACTGACCCTCAAGCTATTTTATATCTCCATGAAGCACTTTCAGACTCTATAAGCAAGAATCTTAATTAAGGAGTAATAAATCTCGATCATACTTGGCCTCTTTAAAAAACCACCTAGGCAGTCTCTTAGAGAGCCAAGTGGGACCTTTAAGAGAGTGTAACGAGGTCTGCTATGAATTTGAGAAGAATATATGCTAGTTATAAGTTCGGTTGAGGGGATAATATATCAGGTCAAAATCGACTAGGCAGCAGAAATTAGGATCTCAATCCTAGAACTATCAGATTCTTATAAGACTTGCGCTCCTCGAAGGGTCACAATTTCTTCACCACCTTTTAGAAGACTTCTCTTTGACATTGCAGCTTGTCTTCCTATCTCGATCCTTTTTTATTGGCATCCATAATCACATTCTCTCTCTCCTTTTCTCGTCCTCTGCATCTTTCTCTCTTCTTCTCACTCTTCATCTTCCTTTGCCTGCCTTTGTCTCCTGTGATTTGCCATCCCATAACTTGAAGGAAGATTAAAAGCTTGTCTATGTCCACGGTCATTCTTTGAGCCATGTTCTAAAGCTTCATAATGACGGTTACCCAATGTACCTAAAAAGGATATGAAGAAACTTTAGAAATGGAATTTAAAAAGGTAGGTAGTGTATGTGAAAGTGTGCATGATCCAAAAGACATGTGTGATGTGTCATCAACACCCTAAGAACCATATAAATCATGTTTGCTTGTGATCAGAGTTGGAGTTTGAAGGTATTTTGGGGTGATCTCTACGAGATAAAGGTCGAAGTCTATGGGAGTAAATTTTGCACTGGCAATCTTTCATGCGCTAACATGGAGTCAAGTAACCAAATTCACTGGAAATGTCTTTGGGCAAAGAGTTGAAATATTGTTTAGCAGTGCTGAAGGCATTTCTGACTATCTTTGTGGAACTCCAAGTCCTCACAAGCTAGACTTATCCTCGCAATTTTATTGGAAGACTTGGCATAATACTCGCAACACTCGCTATCCTCTTCCAATGGGAGGAAATCCTTTTTTCCATCAGAAATCTCCCCTTCCACTGTTTTGACGGTAGCTCGACCTTTGCCTTATCGGTGAACTAATCCATCATCCTCCTCCTACCAAATCGGAATTATCCTAGTGTAATTGCTTGTTTGGATGCAAGCCTCGTCTCCTATATGAACTTCTTCGTGTGACTTTTTGGATGGGTCTTCTCCTTTTTTTACTTGTCCTCGTCAAAACCAATGGTTTAAATCCGAGCTCTAGGAAAGTTAGGAGTCATGACTTCATGAGCAACCATTGATCTCTAAAGCCTTCTTATTTTCTTTGACTTAATTGCAAAATGGTGAAAATCGGAGGTTCTAATTGGTTAGGTACAGGGGGACAAGTAATTTTATGTACATGTGATTTGCTCTCAAGATGTTTCATATGATGGATACAAGCTATCTGGGCCGGATACCACGAATGGGCTAACCAGTTATTTTCTATTTTATTACATTTCTTTGCCACGTGTTTGTTATCATTGGCAACAATGTGTCTTACCCAATATCTGAATTGTATTATAAATAAGAGCTTACCTATGTACATTATCTATTATCGAAATAAAGCTTTCCTATGTTTTCTTCTCTAATACGTTCGTTCTGCAATTCTCCTCATAATTCATACAATAAATCTCTCTGCAATACTAAGGATCATCAGATCAATTAGCTCAGAATTTGAACTTGGTATCAGAGTTGTGATTCTTAATAAAATTATTACTAGATGATATATTTTCTCAACCCATCAGAGAGATATCATCATTTGGGTTTCCTCTAATCAAGGCTAACCCATCATTTCAGAGTTGTTGAATTTCATCTCACAATTCTATGCCTCGCCATAATTTGTGACTGGGCTGCATCAGAATCTAAGTTGTGCCTCGCCACAATCGATAATTTGGCTGCATCAGAATAGTACAGTGAAATTCTGTGCAAATAGCGAATTCCAAAAATTCAGAATCGAAGAAACAACAAAGCAGTTCAAGAAGATCAAGAGAGTACCATAACTTGCATCTCATCAGTTGCAATAACATCATCTAAGAAGAGTTTGCACAATCTTTACTCAAGAACTCACATGTTGGTTCAAAAACTAAATCTCCAGTTCGTACTGAAGCTTTTCTGATCATCATTTTCCTCGGATCAGTTCAAGAAATCTTCATTCATGGTTGGAGTAACATAATCATCAACTTCTGAAAACACAGGTACAAGCAATCAACAAACAGAAATAGGTGTAAAACATCTTGTAAATACAATAATAAGTCCTCAAAATCAATTTATTACGGTAAAATTAGAGGAAGGAAATTACCTTCTATGGAAGTTGCATGTTGAAATAGCCATTGAGGGCTATGGCCTTCAGGGATTTATGAATGGCACTTTGTCAATTCCACCCAAATTTGTCACAAACAAAGATAATGATATCGACATTAATGAAGAATTTGATAAATTCAATAGACAAGACAGATTAATAAGCTCATAGTTGTTGTCTTCTATTAGTCCAGGGCTACTATCTCAAGTTATTGGGTGTAAAAGTGCACATGACATATGGTCAACAATAGAAATAAATTTTAATTCTCAATCAGCCGCTGAAGTTATGTTCTACAAAAAGCAAATGCAAAATATGAAGAAGGGATAACTACCTATGAGAGAGTATTTAGGGAAAATCAAGACTATGTGTGATACTTTACATGATGCAGGGCAAAAGATAAGTGATTATGAACAAGTAATCGTCATCTTGAATGGTCTTAATGATGAATATGAAGCTGTTGTAGCATTAATATCATCACAAAAGGTTATGCGTACTTTGGAAGATGCTCATTACATTCTTCTTGCACATGAAGCAAGAGTTTTGAAATCAAGAAAACTTAAGAAAATGATGTGTCTATCAATTATGCTGCTACATACAAAAATAGAGGGCAGTTTAACAAAGGTGAATAGCAAAATCAAAGAGGGAACTACTCAAACAAATCAAGAGGAAGAGACAGATACAACAATAGTGCTAACAGACCTAAATTCGAAATATGTGAAAGGGTTGGTCACACTGCATTAAAGTGCTATTGAAGGTTCAATCAAACTTATACAGCAAGTCAAAATTCTAGAAATCAGAGAAATCCAAATGCAAATGTTGCACACGTCAACAATTATGCAAGCATGTAGAATAACGAAAATAACACACTATAAGAAAATGTTGATATTGCAGCGGCAAAATTCGCTGGTAATCCATCGCTATTTCTGGTTTTGCGACGTATTTTCGATGAATATGGGTAGTCGGCAAATTTCAAGTCGCGAGCGTCAATTTTGCGATGGAATTAGCGTGAGTTCTCCGATATTTTTCCCTCATTTAACTAAATATAAAATTTAAATTCTAAATTAATTTACCGTCCTTTTACGGTCGAATGAGTATTTTCCAAGAATTTATTATTTATACAAAAACATCGGTAAACCCTTGCTAATTAGCAAGGGATTAGCGACGGATAATATTTTAGGTTTATATTCAATCAAATTATATCCGTGGGAAATCCATCGCTAAACCCTCATAAGTTAGCAAGGGATTAGCGACGAGTAATATTTTAAACGTAAAAATAAATTCTAAATAAATTTTGCAAATGCATCAAGATTCATATATGCAACAAGAACAAATTAATATAAATTCAAAGGCATTATAATCAGTTCATAGAGAAGAAATCATAGCTGAAACAAGAACTCAGTCTTTTATTAACTAATAGAAAATAGTGTATAGCTGAAACAAACATAAAGCAAACATGAGAAATAAAACAAATACATAAAAACTGAACTAATACAAAGTACATGCAATATAGTAAAGCTGGACCCTGCATTATGCCACAGCTCGGATCTTCAAAGTGCGAACCTCTCTTGCACTCCATTGTACAACCAATCATGCTTAAGTGGACATTTAACCACCTGTCCAACTACATTGAAAAAACACGTTTATTTCCACTTTCTAAACTACCAAAGTACACTCCATAATTTTAGTATCATTATCTTACATCGAATACACTCTGCCATTTGCACATTCTCTGTTGGATTTACATCAGAAAACTTCAGATGCATATTCATCTCATGTCCATTATATGTTGTAACCGTAGATTAAGTGGTGATACCTGTTTTTACATGAAATTTACTGGGTTACAATGGCAAGCCAAAGAAACCGTTACAAGAAATCGACTTGAATTACTATAAATTGTTTGATGAATCATCAGTCTAAATACCCAATCATCTTCTAAAATGAGTTCTTTAGCAGCAAATTCACATTTACAAGTAAATAGTGTACAAACTGAATCAACCATCTGAAAAAACCCAGCTTCTCGATATTAGTAAAATTGAGAACAGATGTAGAAATGTCAAGACAGTAAATTAGAGTCTGCAAAATCCATAAGCTTCGTTAATTTACATCTTTCCGGTTAGTTCATCAACAAGCTCTTGTGCAACTAAACCACCATGCTTCTTTTACATCCAACTGTAGCTTCAAAAGTAAATCGGTTACCCAAAAGTCATTTTTCATTTATTGGCAAGGAAATTTACAGTGAAGAACAAAATCTCCATCTAAATATATTATAAAAAAGCAGGTAAAGCACTACATAAATTTGTATGTTAAGAAATCAAAACATCATTACCAGATTTTGCATCAGCCTCCATAAGCATTCAACACAGCCACAATCACAAACAAGACGACGCACTACAACGTAGTTCAACAACCACCACAACGTAGACATTGTCTCGAGACGAAACTGCCAAGCAAGAAACATTACGGAATCAAAACCGGGCACAAAGATTATCCTGGCCATACTACTCCCAATTCGTCAAGCAATGTCGCATCAGTGCCACAATCAAAACTTAAGTGATTTGCCAGGTAACACAGGAATCAGCAAGGGACCCATGTGGCTTGCTGTAACGGTGACAGTGAGGAGACAACCCAATAAAAAAAATTACTAGATGGGAAATTAGGGTTTAAGGTGGCTGCGAAAGACATTGAAAATGGCAAAAAGGCTAAAAAGAAACGGACATAGGAAGGGAAAAAGAAGAAGCGGTAGGGGATGAAAAAGGATTGTTATGAGTCGAAATGGTATATTTGAGAAAGAGTATATTAGAAGAAGAGGTCTTGTTGGAAGAAACGAGGTGGAAGAAACCACAAATCTCGAATGGCTCGATTCCTCCTAGTTCAAAGAGAACTTGTAGATCTGATCGGTTGTTGCCTTGCGAGAAGGTTGCAAACAAGAAGAAATCTTATTTTTGATTTACGGTAATAAGTTTGGGATTTGTGATGGGAGGCGAACAAGAAGAATCGGGGTTGAAGCTGAAAACGGTAATACGAATTACAGAAGAACAAGAATGCACGATAGGGCGATCCGAAATATAAACATTGGAGGTATTATGTTTGTTAGATCTATCAACTTTTAACGGTGAAGAATGGGATTGTTTTCCATACGCGGATCTATGCTTTCCCCTATTCAAATTTGGATTTTCTCGTCCAACATTTTTTAACATCAAATATAATTATTAATTATCAAATACTTTACAATAAAGTTGACATCCTAATTACTACCAATTAGTTATCCCAAACTTGATTTATAATTAGTTAACTAGTTCTCTTTCAAACTTAACCTTAGGCAAATGATGACTATGTGAAACGAATAGAGATATTTTGGTCTCGCATATTATGTACATGTTTGTATTTAATTCAAATTCAAATAGCAGAAGATGTATACCACGTTTTAGACATGACGTTGCAACCATACCCCACGACCAGACCAGTGAGGCTGATCGTCATCGGTGATGGTGTTTGTCCCTCCACCCCTACCTAGAGGGATTGTTACCAGCTAGGTCAATCGTCGTCGGTCGTCACTGGTTTAAGATCGAATTACAGCAACTCGAAATTTTGCAATTTATTTATTTAAAATAAAAAATATATTTGGTTGCTTTAATGGAATTTATCAACTTATTTTGTGTTACTCGTAGTTATTAATCACATATTACACAAATAGAAACAAATAATTAATGAATTCAAATCAATTAAATTAAAAACATTAAGTTTTTCAAGTACTAAATAGAATTATTGATTAAAATTACAAAATATTATATTCCAAATGTTACTTCTCAACTATTATTCCTTCTTATTAAATATGAATTATTAAATATTTTTCTTAATTATTGATTTTTTATTATTTTTCTAATGGTCACTGTAAATAAACAATTATTGAAAATTTATTATTAAATACTAAATATCACTTTTTAACTATTAATTAATTACTAGATATTACTCTTAATTATTAATAATTAGTTATTGATAATTAGTTTATGAACTTTATGATTTATTTCAAATTTATTCAAGATGAAATTTTTTCGAAATATAAAATATAATTATCAACTATAATTTTAAAATATAAGTATCAATTATAATTATCAACTGTAATTATTAAATACAATTATTTAAAATTAATTATTGAATACTAGATATCATTTCATAAGTGTTGGCTAGCTTTTTAACCAAGCCATCAAGAGAACAAGTATCCACGATTAGACGGATGAAGGTTTATGCACATAAGCTCAAAGCGAATACATCCCGGCTCGTGACACATGGGATCCAGCTCACGAAGATGGCTTGTGATGCCCAAGACATGACTCGTGATCTAGCTCCTCGGCCTGCTCGTGGTCTAGCTCTACGACCCGCTCGTGGTACTACCGCACGACCCGGCTGATACACGTGGTCATGAACAGACCCTGCCTTCGGGAAGAGATGGCCAAGACTTGGTCAGTCCCCATCAAGCCACAAACCAAAAATCAAGGATCTAGTGACACATGTTAATAATGACCATATTGACCACTTCTCCACTCACTCAAGAACAGCTCCGAGATTTTCGGGATGGACGCCACGTGTCTTCACGAACCGCCTACAGAAATTGCCTATAAATAGCTCAACACTTGGCATTTTTTAGGATCTTTTGGCAATTGAGAGCTCTTATTCCACCATTATCATGTTTCTTCTATTTTTAATCAAAAATATCTCTAATTTGCTGAGTGAATTACCATTGTAAAAGTGAAATTGAGAGGAGATTGTGATTGTACTTGTATTCAATCGTATAATCGAAATCATATAAAGTGGACGTAGGCTCTTTAACGCCGACCCACTATAAATTTGGTGTCTTTGCTGCATTTCATTTTATTTCTAGTTACAATTCTCTACTATTCAAGACAATTTGGATGTTAGAACCATATTTTAGTCTAACATTTTGGTTCTTTCACTGAGAATTGAATTCTCAGCCAATCGGATTGTCACTACAACAAAAACACCATATTACAACTTTAATTTTACAACGGTGGTAAAAGCACAGTTGTAATAAAAGTTTTTTACAACTTTTTTCCAGAAAAGTTGTAATAAACTTATTTTTCACAACTGTGTTATTTTGACAGTTGTAATAAAAGCCTATCACAACTTTTATTTTTTGACTGTTGTAATATATGACTATATTTTAATATTACTTTTTTCATTAAATAATTTTTAATAATTAATATTAACAACTAATTAGTAATTATTAATTAATAAGCTATATATTAATATTAAATATTTAATTAAAAATACTTCAATAAATAAATAATTCATGCTAATAATTAGTAATTGATAACCAATTAGTAATTATTAATTAATAATCAATAAATACATATTAAATATTTAATTAAAAATACTTCAATAAATAAATAATTACTAATTATCAACCGATTAGTAATTATTAAATAATAATCAATATATAAATTTATAAGCGTTGTTTAATGATAAGCTTACTAATCAATAATTACTATTTTTTATTAATAATCAATAACTAATAAATTTAAATTGGTTTCTAATTATTACTATTAATTTTTAATAATTGGTAATACCAATATAATAATTAACTTTCAATATTTAACACTAAATTAATTATAACTAAAATGTAATAATTAATAATTAATTGTAATTAATCAAAATTAGTAGCAGATTAGTCTCTTACGAAACGTATTACCTCTAAATTGAAAATTACGCTCAATTCAAATTTTCCCTCCGAACTAAAACTTCTGCGCGCTCCTTGAAAATTTGGCTCCACTACCGTATTTCCCTCCATAACCATTTGTTGCCCATTCGATTGTTCTGATTCCCGAGCTCCTCTATTAAATAATAAAGCGTTGTCCCCATTATTCATTCGCCCATTTCATTTCCCCAGATCAAAAAAATTAATTCCCCTCTACTTTATTCTCAGTCAATAAATCTTTCTCTTCAAACCCATCATCCAATTTCGCAAACCAGAAAAGAAAAAGAAAAATAACGATAATGGGGACTGAATGATGCTATATGGACTTCAATTTAGGCTGACCGATTCAGGTTCGATTTTATATCTTAGAATAAATTAATTTTGCAAACTCGAACTGAACAACGATAATGGGTTTGAATACCACTTTGGAAACCGATTCAAGTTCGATTTTGAATACCGAGATAATGAGTTGCTTATCATTAAATGGGTTTGAATCGGTTTCCAGAGTATGATAATCGGTTTCAAATTAATTTTACAATCGGTTTCCAGAGTACGATAATCGTTGTTCAGTTCGAGTTTGAATACCGAGATAATGGGGACCGAGATAATTAATTTCACAAACCGATTCAAGTTCGATTTATGTCAATTTCAATTTGTGTTTGGGTTCAGTTCGAGTTTGAATCTAGGGTTCAACTTCCTTCCCAATTCACATCTTTCAACTTCCTGTCCAAGTTAAGGGTTTCATGTGAGATGAACATTAGTGAAGCACTGATATGCACAAAGTGTTTGTTTGACAGCAGTATTGATTCAGAACTTGCTGTCCATGTTAAGGATCGTGTGGCCTGTGAGATGAACATTAGTGAAGCACTGATATGCACAGAGTGTTTGTTTGACAGCCAATTTGACGAGCGTACATGTTATATGTTGGCATCAAGAAAGATCTATGGTACAGAAGCAAACGAAGGTGGTCCAAAAGAACAAGCAACAAACGAAGCAAAGGCAGGTGGTGTGTCTTGTGGTGGTGGGGATGTAGAGGAACTGCAAAGATGAAGCAGGCTGATAGTTGAAGTAGATTTTTTGGATGGTATTGATTTGTAATCATTATTTGTAATGAAGAATTGATATATTACCATGATGATGTATGATTCATTTTTTGTATTTTGAATATAAAGTTGTAATGTTTTTTGTATGAATGGATCCTTTGCTTTGAATTTATATCAATTTGTTTTTTGTTTATTCAGCTTTTGTTGCATTTGCAAAATTTATTTTTTTAAAACCCAAATGTCAATCACAACGGTACATAACAGTTGTAGTAGATTTTATTACAAGGTGCATAACTGTTGTAATAAAGTTTATTACAACGGTGGAAAAAAGTTGTAAAATATACATATTACAACGGTGTTGCAACAGTGCAAAAAATTTGTAAAAGATACTAGTCTATTACAACTTCTTAATACACGACGGTTTGCCCACCGTTGTAAAATGAATATTACAACGGTGTTCCACCATTGTAATAGGGTCATTTTGTTGTAGTGTGTTATTATACTATTTGGGTTTTCGAGTCCAAAGAAGATAGTCTGCATTCCTACTATTTTGTTCATAAAGACTTTAGTGAAGTCAGGACACTATGGCCGCAATGAAATCCAAGGATTCACGAGCCTCTCGAGAAAATCAAGCTAACGAAGAGAATGTCCAGGAGCAGGCCGAGGTTGTCTTCCTAGCTCACGGCTCCCAAGGGGGCAACTCGACCCCAGAAGGGGGTCACGAACCGATCCCAGCAAGAGACCACGACCCAACCCGGAAAGGAAATTGTGACCCGCTCCACCTATGTTGATGCTTTCGCTCGACCTGGCTCAAGTGCTCCAAATCCAGCTATGAATGTTAATGACCAAGTACCTGCCTCTACCCCAGTAACAGAAATAGATTTTTCTTGTGTACTCGACATGTTGGAAAGGAAAAATGATGCTTTGGAGGCTCAAAGGCACGAGAGTTCCTTGATGCGGGAGAATATAACTGCAATGAGTAAGCAAATAAATGAACTCCGAAGGTAGAGAACACCTTCACCAACTCATCCATTTACTCTAGATTATTCATCTTTATCAGAGAAGCCCCCAAGACCCCAACGACGGCCATTAGAAAGGCCTGAAAACGTGGAATGGCTTCAATTTGGCTCAATTCCTTCTCAAGATGAAAAGATGCTTAATTTGGGACCTGATAATCGTAATTTAAATAATCCTACTTTGTTACCAATTGAGAGATCCTAAATGTTACCAAGGGGTCAGAGCACTGTTAATCCCATTCAGAATCAACCACTACAACCCCCTCGCCACATGACTGACAGTGACCATAGGGGGTAAGGAAGCTTTGCTCAGGTCCCAGACCAGGAGGCGACACACCGAAGGGATATTGGAGGTTCTTGTAGGGTAAGGCGTTCTGACCTGGAGTCCGCCTTGAATAATGATGACGTTGAGGCGATGGTGAGGCAAATAATGGCAGACAGCGGAGGACAAAGAAACGAGGGTTGGGGTGTAGACCGCAATCATACACCTTTCACTGATGACATTCTAGATGTTCGATTTTCGAGATGATTTAATCTACCGACTATGAACCGTTATGCGGGTAGGACAGATCTGGTTCAGCACTTGATGAGAGATTCATAGTATATAAGCAAAAGGATAATAAATCAATTCTGACTTCATGCTCAAAGGTCCAAGAATGTCATTGAGTAATCCCTCATTAAGCGATGCTCTGATGAAACTTTGAGGTCGTACTTGGATTGCTTTAATCTAGCAGTCACGGAGGTAAGAGACCATCATGAGCAGTCTATCCCGATGGCTTTAATTGACGGAGTAGATAAAGATACTGAGTTTGGTAAATACCTAGTTAGAAAACCGTCACTAACTAGAGAGATATTCTATGAGAAAGTCAATACATGCCTACATCAAGAAGAGATATATGTTAATCGAAAGAGGAAGGCCGCTGATAAGGAAGACATACAGAGTAGTGTGGGCATCAAGCAGTTTCGCGACAACTCTGAGAAGGTTGAGGTCAATGTCGGAAATAAGAACCAGGGTAATGACGACCAAACTAGAAACAACAACAAGAAAAGAATCGAAGGAACGACTAGCAAAAGAGACCACGGTTCAGAACATTTGAAAAACTCACACCTTTGAATGACACATTAGAGAATATCTACCTCGACACTTACAATGTTCTCCTATACAAGAAGCCTCCACCAAAAGACTCAATGGAAAAGGAGTGTGAAACAGGAAAATTCTGTCTTTTCCACGAGACCTATGGGAATTTGACAAATGGGTGTTGTCATCTGAGAGACTTGGTTGAGAAACTCCTTAGGGAAGGAAAATTGGATGAATATCAGGCAACCCCGAGAAACCGAGGGAAAGGCAGTCCAAAGCGAAATAAGAGGCAGCAACCTCAAAGAGCTACTGCTCAATAAAAAGGTAAAGGGTTTGTCATCAATACTATGGTCAGAGGAGTCCATCCAGCTGGCATGGCAATCGAGCAATGGATCAGTATGTCAGTGCAGCTAAGTGCCCTGAGGTGGGAGAATGCAGCAATGCTGAAGACACTGCCCCAGTAAAACAGCAAAAAACGATGTTAAATGATGTCATATTCCCTGTCAGAGAAAGTATCGTAGTTCAAGCCCCAACGGAAGACCCCTTGGTGATCACTACCACTATCGGTCCTGCCCTAGTTCACAAGGTCTTAGTAGATAATAGGAGTTCTGTTAACATTTTATTTAAGAAAGCATTCAACCAGATGAAGCTCAAAGCGAAGGACTAGAAGCCATGTGAAGGTTAGATACGCGGCTTCAACGGAGCTTCAATAGCTCCGACGGGATTTATTGAATTATCAGTAACTCTTGGTGAAGGAGACCGCCGGAGAGTGAGAATTCTCCCGTTCGTAGTTATGGATATTGATTCACCCTATAATGCCTTTTTAGGCCGACTAGCCCTTGCAGAGTTCAGGGCTTGTATTGCAACTTGGTGCTTACTATTGAAATTCCCAACTAAAGCGGGAGTGGGAGCGATTAGGGGTGACCAAGTGACCCGACGAGCCAGCTATTTGGCAGGACTTAAAATGCTCCACAATGGAAAGAACGCCGAGAACAAGGGTACTTCCCCTTTACAAAGGAAGATTCAGCATAACAACTAAAGAGGACATTATCGAAGGGGTCGCCTGAAGACCTACCCGAGGACATAGATCCCATAGAGGATGAGGAGCCTGGGGGTAAAATGGAGAAACCTAATGAAACAACCGTGGATATTCCAACCAATGACAATGTCCCAGCAAAGGTCTTAAAGATTGGATCCTAGTTAGACCCTATCCGAGCAAAGGAACTAACCGACTTTTTAAAGGAGAAACTGCATGTGTTTGCTTGGACTCATGCTGACATGTGTGGGATATCCCCCTCGGTCGTGAGCCACTCATTGAGCATCAACCCAAAGCATCCACCCGTTAAGCAGAAAGGCGAGTGTTTGGCCCGGAGAGGTCGGCTACCTTGAAAGAGGAAGTTGAGAAGTTAAGTTTAAACGGATTCATTAGGGATTCGATTTATCCTGAAGGGATTTCCAACCCCGTCCTAGTCAAGAGGGCCAATGGGAAGTGGCATACATGCATTAACTTCTCAGATCTAAATAAAGCTTGCCTGAAGGATATCTTTCTGCTCCCTAAAATGGGCCAACTGGTAGACTCAACGGTGGGTCATGAACCTCTCTCTTTGATGGATGCATACTCAGGGTATAACCAGATCCTCATGCATATACTAGATCAGGAGCATACCAGCTTTATCACTGATTTGGGACTGTACTTCTATATGGTGTTGCGATTCGGCCTGAAGAACGCCAGATCAACGTACCAACGCTTAGTGAATCAGATATTCTACAATTAGATAGGGAAAACGATGAAAGTATATGTCGATGATATGCTTGTGAAATCCAGGCGATAATCCAACCATACAGCTGACTTAGCTGAGATGTTCGATATTCTCCGAAAATATGGAATGAAGCTCAATCCTCTGAAGTGTTCTTTCGGAGTTGCCTCCGGAAAATTCCTAGGTTCTATCATTAGTTTGCGTGGCATAGAAATTAATCCATATCAGATTGCAGTAATCAGGAATATCCAAGAACCAAGATAGATCAAAGATGTACAGAGCCTTGCCGGAAAAGTTGTTGCATCAAGTAGATTCATTTCTAAAGTTACAAATAAGTGCACTCTGGTCTTTGACTTAATAAAGAGAGGAAAACGTAACTTCCAGTGGACTCTTGATTGTGTTGAGGCTTTCTAGAACCTTCTAACTTGTTTGGAGGCACCCCCGATACTATCCAAGCCGATCGACCACAAAGATTTATTCGTATACTTGGCAGTGTCATCTCATGCAATAAGCTCGACCTTGGTAAGAGAGGAAGATAAAGTCTAGAGGCCGGTGTATTACGTGAGTAAGAAGTTAGCGATGGCAGAGCGTAATTACCCAAAATTAGAAAACTTGCAAATTACCTGCTGATCGCATCCAGAAAACTTTGTCACTATATCCAAGCTGATCCTATCACCATATATGACCATCCACTTTGACAAGTCTTGCATAGACCAGAAGCGTCTGTAAGGCTACTCAAATGGAATATCGAGCTAAGTCATTTTGATTTAAACTTCCAGCCCCAAAGATCGATAAAGAGGCAGGAATTGGTTGATTTTATAGCTGAGTTCACCATTCCTAAGTAGAATACACCAAGTGAATAAGTTGGTCCCTCGGAACAACAGTTCGAATCCAACACCTGGAAGTTATACACCGATGGTGCTAAGAATGATAGACGGTCTGGTGCCGAAGTTGTTCTAGTTACCCCTGAAGGATAGTCGATATACTATGCTCTAGATTAGAGTTCCTTACAACGAACAAGGACTTTGAGTATGAGGCCCTGATTGCTCGGCTAAAACTCGCAAGAGAATTAGGAATAGTAAGGCTGGGCATTTCCTGTGACTCCAAGATAGTCGTAAACCAAGTTCGAAGGAATTTCAAGCCGAGGGTCCGAGACTTGTATCATATTTAAGAGAGGTAGGAAAGCTGCTAGGTGGTTTTGAACACTACAGTATCTCCCATATCCGTCGATAAGAGAATCAGAAGGTAGATAAATTGGCCAAACTGGCTAGCTCTTATTACCCTGAGGACACGGAAATGATTTCGATTGAAACATTGGAAACTCTGAGTATTGATAAGATGGAAATTGATCTGAAACTGGAGACTGAACTGGAAAAGGAGTCATGGATGACACCCATAAAGAACTTTCTGATAAATGGAACGCTCCCAAACCAGAAAAGAGAAAGGCGTGCCATTTTCGTAAAGCCTTTAAATATGTTATGCAAGGCGAAGTTCTTTATAGACAAGGATCCTCGATGCCACTCCTTTAGTGTATAGCCCATGATGACATCAAGCGGGTACTAAAAGAAGTACATAAAGGTGAATGTGGCGACCACACTAGAGTCCAGAATTTGGATAAAAAGATATTGCGGTATGGCTATTTCTGGCCTACCGTGAATAAATATGAGGCTACCTATGCACGGCATTGCGACAGGTGCTAGAAATTTGCAAAGATTCCCAGAGCACCCCCAGCCAGCTAAAGGCAATGGTGAGCCCGTGGCCATTCACTATCTGGGGAATTGATATTATCGGAAGCTTACCAATCGCCAAAGGCAGAGCAAAATTTGTAATTGTGGTCGTGGGTTACTTCACGAAGTGGGTCTAAGCAGAACCATTAACCACGATCACGACAAAGCGAATGATAAACTTCATCGTCAGAAATATCATATTCCGGTTTGGGATCCCGAAAGTCGTTATAACCGACAATGGGACCTAATTTGATAGGATGGAATTTCGAGATTTCTACCAGAGTTATCATATTGGGAAAAGATACACTACCATAACGCATCCGTAGTCGAATGGACAAGCAGAAGCGGTAAACAAAATAATTAAGTCCATTCTAAAGAAGTGATTGAAGCAAGCCAGAGCCATATGGATCGATGAGTTACCCTTAGCATTATGGGCCTACAAAACAACTTACAAATCGACAACGGTTCACACGCCCTTCTCCCTCGCATTCGGATCAGAGGCGGTCATTCCAGTGGAATTGGAGGTACTGTCCCACAGGACAACTTATTACGACCCGATGACTAACAACGAGCTACTCCTCGAGTCTTTGGACATGATTGAGGAAAAGAGGGATGAAGCGGTTCTACTGCCTCTAGGCACAAGCAACAAGTTGCCCGATATTATAACAGGAAACTTCGGGCTCGAACTTTTGAACCTAGTGACCTGGTTCTAAAATGTTTCTTCCCAGACCTCGTCTTCTTAGGTCCAAAATGGGAAAGACCATATACCATCTGATGGAAGCTTGATAATGGATCCTTCAAGATAGCGACTGTGAACGGTACTAAAATCCCCAGAGCGTGGAAAGCCCAACATTTGCGGCATTAATTGACATGAATTGTCATTTTTAATCTTTTGTGTTTTTAAGACCATGTAAAAAGGGATGACTTGCCTAGAACAATCTGGTTGTATAAGCAAAAGATTAAGAAGTGGAGGTAGGTCACGGTTCGACTTAACCACTATAAAAATATCATGTGTCATTTACTTTTACCACATTGTTTCATGCTTATTCTTTTGCTTTTATTCATATATTCTATTATGCTCATGATTTTCATCGTAGGCCATGTGACAATCCTAAGAAATGTTGACATAGAGTCTAAAAAACATAATTTATATTCCCCAGCTATTGAAAAACAAAGTGTAGAGGGGTAATAAAGTAAATGACACAACCACCAGCACTCTAACTCTCATGATTCGAGAGAGAGTATATAGGATGAAAGAACAAAACGTCCATGAGGAGTGAAGGTGAAACACAATTAAAAGACCGCCTTGACGCCACTCTACCCTTGGCATCCGACGGGAGAGTATAAAGGCGTCAAGAACTGAGCGCCACAAATGAACTCCTACCCCGGGCAGACTGAAAGCTGAGTTCGAATTCCACTCTGGGCATACAACAGGAGAGTATAAAGGCATTTTGATTAAACATCGCAAAAAGGCTCCTACCCTGCTGTAGGATCAGGGGCAAGAGTGAAAGCTGAGCCTGGCCCTTCATTTCCGGATGTAGGGGGGAATATATAGTAGATCCTAATAAATTCTCAATAAGCCCTGCCAAACACCATGTTGATGATTGATTGGGGGCATACATATACACGTCCTGATGAAGGCAGAAATTTTAAATTGATGTGGTTTTAAATTAGTTATGGTTTGAATTTTTACGTACAAGACTAAGTATGACAAATTTGTAGGTATGCAACAATGCAAAAGAAACAGAACTTTCATTTACTAAGTGCAGTGCTACAAAACGAAACTGGTCAAAATGCGAAGGCCACTCTCGCAACTACAGCAAAAGGCCTGTGGTAACTTAGAACAAACAAAAACAAGCGAGCTTTATTTGGGCTTCGAGGATAACTTCACTTCTTCTCCTTCTTCTGTTTCTCTGGATCCTCCTTGCTAGCATCAAAAATAGCATGCTTTTCCTTTTTCTTCTTTTCCGAAGGAGGATCTTATGGAGCGCCAGAGGACTGGGGTGCAAGTCGTGTAGTTAGAGAATTTTATAACCAACCCAGAACCGGGGGCAGCTGCGGCGAGTGGCGGAAAATTTAAAGGCTCTTCCTTGGATTTTACTTTTAAAAGCTCATCATTCTTAGCCTTTATCTCGGCTAAGTCATACTGTCATCCTCCTTAGCCCCCCCCCCATGATAACAACATCCACCTCTCCATCTCTGTCGTCACCATCAGTGTCCTTCAGAGCTCCAATTACCTCAGTGTAACAACCCGTAATTTTAAAACATGACATAAGAGATAATTAAAGAACAATTAATTTTTAAAAGAAGAATTAGGTGAAACAGGTTACGCCATTACATTCGTCTCGGAATTATGCATGAAATAGAGTCCAAGTTTGCGTAAAACGGATACCGTATGAGGAAGTTATGGACGATAGAAGTTGGGCAGAAAAATCAGAAAACAGGCTGGGATAACTGGCGCACTTCACAAGTGCGCCATAACAAAAATGCACTAGCGCACCTAGCAAATGCGCCCATACCGAGGCAAAGCCTGCACAGAATTCTAGAGAATTCTCTGATGACGTGTCCTTATGGGATTGGCTGGATGATGTGTTTTCTAGTCAAATAGCTCAGATGATCTCTAATCTAAAGGCCCTAATTCACCTAATACATCTATAAAAAGACACCTAGACCTAACCCTGATTTCATTACACTAATCCATGGAGCCTCCATGCTGCCCTAATCTAAATTAAAACTAGCCCCTCTTCTCTTCTCCAAAGAAAATCAAAATTAGAGTATTCAAATTGGAAGATAAGAATCAAATTCTATAACAACGGTTTAGCTAATCATATTCAGATCTATTCTCTCTTCTTAATCCTGTCATTGTGAGTCCACGTTACTTTCACATACAATTAAATTAAAATTGATTATGATAAGATTGTAAATTGGATTTATGAACATGCCTGTAAGATGAATCATATCAAGTTGTGTAAATTCTTATCTTTCAGATTCATACCCAAAGTTTTGTTATCATATGCCTATTGGATCTAATTTATTGTTCTATGCCAGTTCATATTCCATATGCATATTGGATCTATTTTATTGTTCTATGCCAGTTCATATTTCATATGCCTTTCTGATCCAGTTTATCGTTATATGCATGTTTATGTTTCATATGTCGTTCGTATGTTTACGCCAATTTTGATGTTGATTCTCTTCTCCTCTTCTTTTCCTTTTTTTATGAGATTAGGCTAACTTCGAGCCTAACATATTGCGTTGAGGTTTCCGTACGAATAACATTTGAACGATTGGGAAAAGTTTGGGGAAATTTGTAATGAAATGAGATTATTGGCATAATCAATTTAAGCATAATTGTGTACAAATTTGTATACAAGAGATTTGGCATAAGTTGGATTAGGCATAATTGGATATGATTTGTATACAAGAGGTTTGGCTTGAATTGTTAATAACAATGAACGCAAATTAATTTGGGTATAATTTGGCGTAACATGTATACATAAGATTATAGGCCTAATTTGGATTAAAATTATAAACATAATTTAGATTGGAAATTATGGTTAATTGTAGTATATTTTAATCCAAGATTTAAAATTGGGACTTGAATCAAGAAAGTGATAATGAACGCCTAAGACACGAGGTTAGATTCGAATTGCGGTATAAGACTGCCCGGAACCGCCCGACATATCTAGCAACCACTGAACGGCAATCTAATGTGAGGGGTCTTGCAAGATTACGGTTATAAAAAATTATTGAACATTTAGCCAAGATAAGTGACTAGACATGGGGATGATAAAGGGTTAAGTGGGTAACATGGGTAGCATGTGAAACATAATTAAAGCACTTAACCAAACTGAGGCATGTAGTAAGACATGGAAATAGTAAAAGGGCTAAGTGGGTGACATGGATAGCATGTGAAACACAATTAAAAGCACTTAACCAAGATAAGACATGTGGGAATACATGGGAACAGAAAAAGGGTTAAGTGGGTGACTAGGGAAGCATGTATTGCATGGGTAGCATGTATAACATAAATAATAAGCACTTAACCAAGATGAGACATGTAATTAGACATGGGGATAAAGAGGGGTTAAGTGGGAATTCCTAGTGGGGACCAAGCTTAGGAGGGAAGCTTGTGTCAATTGGGTGGACCCTTTTCAACCAGTAACCTATATTGTATTCATGTGAGATCGAACTAGGTCGAGGACGGGACACACTTACTGGTTTGATTGTAAGAGGTCAATAAAGAGTTAGGGGTGGCAATGCAAGTCCAACGGAGTCATGTGCGTGAGTGGGTCCGGGCTGGTAGGTAAGACATTGTCGCATCATGCAGATATAAGCTGTGCCTTTTAGTAGTATCGGGTTGCCACTTTAGGGAGTGATACACCCTACTGTGGGACCATCACGGGTATGTACGAGTTAGAGAGCCAATCGAATGGGGAAGGTAGTGGGTACAGCTAGTGGAGATAGGAGCTTGCGGCACCTATGACAGCAGCTAGGAGTACACGAAACTACCATCATCATTATTATTATTATGTTTAGTAAGGAGGTACAACTAGTGGAGATAGGAGCAGGTGGCACCTATGACAGCAGCTAGGAGTACACGAAACTACCATCATCATCATTATTTTTATTATGATTAGTGGGGAGGGTACAACTAGTGGTGGTGGGAGCAAGTGGGGCACCTAATGGAGCAGCTAGGAGTACATAACCGAACAAGGAGGATAGTGGGTACATCTAGTGGTGATAGGTGCACAAAGGTTACCTATGATGGCGGCTAGAAGTACACAAAACTTTCATTATTCTATTTAGCCAAGAGGGATCATCTTTTAGTATGAAACTAGTATCGGTGCGGTGCAAAGAATATCTTATAGTGGTTAGAACCGCAGTCAATATTGCATTATGTCCCTCTTATTACCTTATCATATCTTCTTATGTTACATTCCTCTCTTATATCCAGTTTATGTTCTTATCATGTTTCTTCACTAATTATATTGTTTAAGTCACTGGACTCGCATGACTTTATGTCTGACCCATTTTTGTTTCGCCTCATTTCTTTCCTACCCTCCCCCCTTAAGGTTCTTAGGGTGGGCACGTTGAAGCTTGATTCAGACGCTCCTGCTTGAAGTGCTGAAAGCAATGCTTAGCTTTGTTTCTCTTTCATATGGCATTTTGGATTGGGGATTATGGTTTTAAAAATTATATACTCTGATGGATTTTGCACAAGACTGATATTATGTACTTGGTTTTGATGTAATGGGTTTAAAGATGTAACCAAACTTATTCCTGTTCCCGCTGCAATAAAGTTATAAATTTTTCATGTACTATTTTATATATCTGCCATGTAATATTCCTTTTTTTTACTTATAATGCTCCACGAAACTTAATTCATTTCCTTTGTGAGTGACATTAACGGACATGGGGTGTTACACGTGGTATCAGAGCTGAAGGTTACCAGATTAGATAAAAGATTTTGAAAACTGGGTTTAAAACATTTTTAAAAGAAGAATTTTCAAAAGAAAAGTTTGTTTTGAAAGACATATCCCTCAAATCCATATATACTATCTTTTAATTTTTCTGTTTGAATCCATATTTCCTCCTTTTCTGAGTCTCCGGGGCTCACGGCTTTCTGGGAGGTAACCTCATCGCGGCATGGTTCCTTAGGCATGATGAGACTACGACGCCTGTTAAAGGGCAAAAGAAGTGCCTAACCTCCATCCGTAGCCGCAGTATTTTCACCTACGACTAATCTTCTTTCAAGCTTTGTAGGATTTTTCCGTGCGATGGAGGCAGCCTTCGAGATACTTGTTACACAAGGATGGTAAAAAAAAAAGGGAAATGAGGGTATTTATGCTAAGGAGCACAACCCAAGGATGAGAAACTTGTTGATATGCCTTTAATCCACGAAGAAGGTAAAGGTGAAAAGAAAGTGGAAGAATCACAGAACAAGAAAGTAGAACCTGAAACACTCCACCTCCGTTAAGGTCATTCACAAAGGGAATGCCTTAACTTCGATGGAGCATTTTTAGTACAAGATGCAGAAAAATTACAAGACAGACAAATAAAGCAGCGAAAAATAAATAACCTTTATTGATTAAAACAACTTGTACAAAGATTGTTTTACAACACCAATACTTATTACAAGAAAGCATCTGTCTTGTTTAATATATAAGAAGCACAAACTGACAATGATATTCCCCAATAAAGCATGAGCCAGCCATAGCAGTAGAAAATGGAGTTCAAAGCAATGCACCAAAGAATCTTCAAGCTCAGAAAGAGTAACGGCCCCAAAATGAGCTGAGCTTTTCCCTCCCTGACTACCGGGGGGAACGGAAGAAAAGAGGCAAAAGCAAACTAGGTCAGACATAAAGTCTGCTAAGTCCAGTGATTCTTAGTATTTAAACGAGGAAAAGGGTCATGACATGAATAAACTAAATATAAGACTAAACCATAGTAACAAGATAACATGGGGGCAAGCATGGGATATGGCAAGATAAACTGAATGTAATGATAAATTGAATGCGCTTCTACTCCTTCTCTGCTTCGCAACTACCCTGTTATACTGATTTCTATATCTCAGCACTAGCTACTAGTGTCCAAACTAGTAATCTATGATCATATGATAACGTGATCCCAACCCCGTATTTCCGGTTGCCTTCAGGTGTACATCTATTATAGGGATTCCATTTATTACCTAGATCTAATCTAGGGTTTATTATCGAGGGCTTCCTAGATTCAACCAGGTTTTACGCTACCTAGGGCCACTGGGGTTTATACTACCTAATGAGTGCTTCTCGGATTCAAGGTTTACGCGACCTAAGTCCAACTAGGGATTATGCTGCATACTTTGTATTAATTTTCCATGTGTCAGTCGACCCTCTCTTGCATGTAGATACTCTTTGCTGGCCCCACCATAAGGTGTATCAAGCCTTATGATAGAGACCCAGCACAATTCAAGATGCATAGTGTATAACTACTAGTACTCAGTGCCTGCTTTTTCCACTCTAGAGTACGTGCATGCCCGTAAACCGTCGGAACCTACACTGACGTACCCCCTGCCGCTATTTTGACCGCTCATAATCAGCCCAGTAATCGTGCTCCACCCTACCTAGCTTAGGGTACCGTGATACATCTATGTGGGTTACTGCTGAAATGGGTCCCCGTTACTAGGGTTTCCTACTGGTTAAGTTTGTGGGCCTATATATATATATATATATATACACACACACACACACAATATTACCCACCTACATGTGATGTATTTAACTCTCCCACCAATTCAAGCATGTCTATTTAATGGTTAAGTTTGTGGGCCTATATGTACTAATATTACCCACCGATCCCGATATGTACTTAACCCTTCCCCTGGTTCAAGCATGTTTATTTAATAGTTAAGTTTGTGGGCCTATATTACTAATATTACCCTCCAACCCGATATGTACTTAACCCTCCCACTGATTCAAGTTGATATATATTCTTGGTTAAGTGTTATCCATTCATTCAAGTTAACTTAACCTGCCCACACATCATGTTATATATATATATATATATATATTGGTTAAGTGTTCCCCTTGTGTTACTTTACCCATATCGCATATCATGTTATATATATATATATATATATTGGTTAAGTGTTCCTCTTGTGTTACTTAACCCTATCACACATCATGTGGTTATATATATATATATATATATATATATATGTATGTATGTATATATATATATATATATATATATTGGTTAAGTGTGTCCTATTAACTTAACCTCACCCACTTGTTTAATTAACATGTTATGACGGTTAAGTGTTCTAATTTTACTTAACCTCACCCACTTGCCTAGTTAACATGTTATGACGGTTAAGTGTTCTAAATTTACTTAACCTCACCATCTAGTCTAGTTAGCATGTTAAACACTTACTTAACCCTACCCACTTGTCTAGTTAACATGTTATTATGGTTAAGTGTTCCCTTAGTTACTTAACACACCCACAAATCTCGCCTTGTTAACATGTTAAGTTGGTTAAGTGTCCAAAATAACTTAACCCCTATCAACCTTGTCTAGTTAAAATGTTGAATTGGCTATGTGTTTTCTTGATTACTTAACCCCACCCTTCTTGTCTTTGCTAACATGTTATTACGGTTAAGTGTTTCCCTAATTACTTAACCTCACCATTTCTAGCTTGATTTATTCATGAGCCTTAATTAATTAATTAATTAATTAATTAATTAAAGCACCAACCACTCACATTAGACGGATATTGTTGTGGTTACTGGATGTGCCGCTCGGTTCCGGGCAGGTTTGCACCATAACTCCGTCCAACCTTGGGTCTTTCTGGGCTTGATGCCCTAACCACCCACATTAGACAGGTATTGTTGTGGTCACTGGATGTGCCGGTCGGTTCCGGGCAGTTTTACACCACAACTCAGTCTAACCTCCGGTTAGGCATATTCGTCTTTTACTAAATTTACATATTTACTATTTATGTAAATTTTTCCGTAAACCAATTTAGCCTAGATCATATTCAACTCTCATGCAAATTAACATACTTATATTCTATGCCAAAACTTTATTTACCAATCAATTAACCCAACTTGCAGTTTATACCAATTTAGATTTAATATTCCCCTTTTACAATTCATGCCCAATCTAGATTAATATTCTAATTTACAGTTCATGTCAACTAGATTTAATATTCTAGTTTACCATTTATATCCAAAACTTGGTTTACACGCCAATTACACACTTTGCGGCCAATTAAATTTATCAATTTATGCCCAAGTCTAATATGCATGTAAATCATTCACTATTATAACAAATTTAGATTATGCCAACATATTTATTATGCCCAATTAACTTAATTAAGCTACGCCCAATCCCCGCATCATAATCGTACGTATAACATGATTTCACAAGTTTTATATGTACTCATGAAATGGCACTAATCAAAAGGAATAGGGGATAAGCACAAGAATTGATATAAAAGATTAGGCATGAAAAAATAATGGCTCCAACAGTTTCGATGTACATAATAGTGAATAGGAATAAACAAGCCAAGTTACACACTAAATATGATATCCACATAATCAAGGGAATAGGCATAGGTGATTTGGTCCAACATAATGCCAGTTCAAGGTACAACATGATCGATTAATTGTAACAATGGGAATAGTCATAAGCAACTAACTACAATAGTCATAGGCAATTAACCACAATAGTCATGGGCGACTAATCACAATAATTTATTAACCAATGTCATAGGAAATAGTCTCATAGTTTTGATTCATAGTCGTAGGCAATAATTTCATAGGCGACAGTTCATGGCCATAGTCTTAGACAAAGGTCTCATAGTCAAAGTCATAGTCATAGGCAATAGCTTCATAGGCAACAGTTTCATAGTCATAGTCTTAGGCAAAAGTCTCATAGTCATAGTCGTAAATCAGATCCAAAGGCATAGATAACTTTCGATTTGACATAAGCACGAATCAAAGATAATTAACTTGCAAATTGTTATAGTTCTATATTTTGATTCATTACATTCATTACATTCACAATTCCAATTACACGTTCAAATCTAAGGAATAACCGAACTTACATTGATCGGTTTAGAAAAGGCAATTTGCTATGATTCGAGTGACGTTGCTTGAAGCGGAATGCCTATGGTCCAACTTGAAGCTTTAACTTGATTTGAATCTCCAATTTGAAGAAGAACTATAACTTGTTTTAATAAGATTTATTTTAATGGTGGAGGCTAGAGAGAAACAACATGTAGATGCCTAAAAGAATTTGTGTGGAGAAACCTTAGGTCTAGGCATTCTTTTATAGGTGTAGAGAGTGTTTTAGAGCCATTAGATCGCCCTAGAAGCCATCTGGTTCCTCCAGAATAGGTCAAAATCGTTGCAGTCCAGATATGGAAAAACAGGGCAGGTCGACCCCTTGGTCGACCTATAGGGGAAGAGGTCGACCCCTTGGTTGACCTATGTACACAGGTCGACCCCTGGTCGACCTAGGTCTTGGGCGGGAAATTTCCCGCCCAGCCCGGGTGTGTGTTTTGAATTCGAATTTTGAATCTGTTTTTATTTGTTTAAATTCTTGAAACTTCTGAAGGACATAACTTCTTCATACGGAGTCCGATTTACGCAAACTCGGACTCTATCTCAAGCAAAATTTCGAGATGAACGCAATGGCGTAACCCATTTCCCTTAATTCTTCTTCTAAAAATTATTTATACTTTAATTTGTGAAACTTAATGTTACAGAATTACGGGGTGTTACATTCTCCCTCCCTTAAAGGATTTCGTCCCCGAAATCTTCAAGTTAGGAAGAATGTGCCCTACGATTCAGTCATCCATCTACTCAATCATTTAATCACAGGCATTCATTGTCCTTAAAAAGATTTCTAATGCTTTCATGTTCATATGCATAGTGTGTGTATATGTCCTTATCTAATGCAAAATCAGGCGGTCTACTGATTCAGTTGACCTCCTTAATGTGAATTATGTCAGTGCCATGCGTCCAATATGTATGCAATCCTAACGATACGTATCATTTCTATATGAGTGCACAACCATTCACTCAAATGCAACACATCTAGTTCAATCCATAAACAAATACATATATGCAAATGCAATATGAAAGTGACTGAGCCGATCTAGTGCCTAATGTGTGTATATGCATCCACGAGCAACCACTAGCAACCACTTGCAACCATCAATCATAACATGTTTCAAATACATGTTTATATCCATTGGTTTCTACCTAAGGATCACGAATATAGGACCTAGAGGATATACTTAAAAAGATGGAAACAAGAATGCCTAAAATTCCTAGCAAAAGAGATCAAGGATATACCCTCAAGAAAGAGGGTATGATGCGTGTATCTAGTCTTTCGTCTTCTGAGTCACATCATCTTGAGCTTCACTCCACTGTACCTTATCTAATTTAACTTCATGGTTGCGAAGCTTCTTGACCTCCATTTCCAAAACCCACTAGTAAAGATAGGCCCTCGATCACTTACCATGCTAGAGGGTATCCAATGTAGTCGAACTATCTTTCCAAGATAAACAGATATTAACCATGATATCAAGTGTATACCCTAAGATGATTAGAGGTCTCTCCTCTACTTAGCTTATCCATCATGCTGCAAGTCTGAGGGTCTAAAGCTAATGGTTACTATGTGCTTATTACCTCTCTTAAGGTCAGTCTTTTTTCTACTTAGGGCGTCTGCCACAACCATTTATTTCTCATGCAAACCATCCTAGTCGAACTCGACATCACTTAAGTACAAGCCCCAAAGGCCTAAACCAATATCAAACAAGCACCCAAGGAATACCTTCTTCGAATTTGGACGATCTATGTGAGATAATACTAACAAAACAACCAAACAATTGAGCATTTTACCGACTCTGGCTATCCTCACCAATCTTGCTTTAGAATTATCGTTGATCGCATAACTGGCTTTGCAGTGTCATCTAGATACCTGCGGAAGTCTGTCTCGAATTTTAGGGGGAAAACCCCTACCCTAATCAAAAAATCTTGCGTGCTCATGGACTACCCTAACGGATCGAAAATCGTCGATAGATAAGTAAAATGATTCCAGATAGCTAAGACAAACTGATCCCATAGGATTGTACGAAATCTCAAGGGTATTCTCGAGGCAAGTCGAAAGTCTAACTACCCTTGTTTCATAATTACTAGCTAACCAATCAATGCCTAGAATCAACCCATAGCCCAAAAAACATAAGCATAAATATAGCTATTCTCAAATCCTCACAAGTCAAAGATAAATGGGCCGAACCAGCAATTGGACTTGAGACTATAATGGGATCCTCTACTACACAATATCTAGGGTGCAGAGACTCAACTATGGAAGCAGATATATATATATACACGGATGTGAAGCGCTAAAATCGGAAGGAGTACTAACAGGATAATCAAAAAGGAAAAACTCTTTCAACCGAAATCTTACTGCCTCTCTCTCAGGTATGCTGGCGGTGAGAGCATGCACTCGCCTTCCAGATCCTATCCCTTGTTCTTGCCCTTGCCCTTAATTATACGACCCGTTATACCAAAATAAAGATACTTCCTCTTGTTTTAGGTTTTACTATTTTTTTCCTCCCCTCCTTTGTGAGCCAAGTCCATCTCCATGGGTTCTTCATCCTTGTGCTATGCTCCGTAGCCAGACCGCCTCATTCTCAACTTTGCCATCCTTGTGTAACTTGTTGACATGTCTCTCGAAAGCTGCTTCCCTCGCACGGAGAATCCTACAAAGCTCGAAAGAAATTAGCCGCAGGTGAAACTACTACGGCTACAGATGGAAGTTGGGCACTTGTTTGCCCTTTGACAAATGTCGTAGTCTCATCAGGCCTACGGAACCATGCCGCGATGAGGTTACCTCCCAGAAAGCCAGGAGCCCCGGAGACTCAAGAAAGAAGGAAACAAGGATTCAAACAGAGGATCAAAATATAGTGCATATGGCTTTGGGAATATGCCTTTAAAACAAAACTTTTCCATTGAAAATTCTTCTTTTAAAATTGTTTGAAAATAATTTTTCAAATCTTTTTATTTGATCAGGTAACCTTCAGCTCTGATACCAAGTGAAACACCCCACCTCCGTTAAGGTCACTCACAAAGGGAATGCCTTAACTTCGGTGGAGCATTTTTAGTACAAGATGCAGAAAAATTACAAGACAGACAAATAAAGCAGCGAAAAATAAATAACCTTTATTGATTAAAACAGCTTGTACAAATATTGTTTTACAACACCAATACTTATTACAAGAAAGAATCTGTCTTGTTTAATATATAAGAAGCACAATCTGACAATGATATTCCCCAATAAAGCATGAGCCAGCCATAGCAGTAGAAAATGGAGTTCAAATCAATGCGCCAAAGGATATTCAAGCCCGGAAAGAGTAACAGCCCCAAAATGAGCTGAGCTTTTCCCTCCCTGACTACCTGGGGATGAAACGGAAGAAAAGAGGCGAAAGAAAACTAGGTCAGACATAAAGTCTGGTAAGTCCAGTGATTCTTAGTATTTAAACGAGGAAAAGGGTCATGACATGAATAAACTAAGTATAAGACTAAACCATTGTAACAAGATAACAAGGGGGTAAGCATGGGATATGGAAAGATAAACTGAATGTACTAATAAACTGAATGCACTTCTACTCCTTCTTTGCTTCGCAACTACCCTGTTATACTGATTTCTATATCTCTACACTACCTACTAGTGTCCAGACTAGTAATCTATGATCATATGATAACGTGTCCCAATCCCCGTATTTGCGGTTGCCTTCAGGTGTACATCTATTATGGGGATTCCATTTATTAGCTAGATCTAATCTAGGGTTTATTATCGAGCGCTTCCTAGAATCAACCAGGGTTTACGCTACCCAGGGCCACTAGGGTTTATACTACCTATTGAGCGCTTCTCGGATTCAGGGTTTACACGACCTAGGTCCAACTAGGGATTATGCTACCTACTTTGTATTAATTTTCCATGTGTCTGTGTCAGTCGGCCCTCTCTTGCGTGTAGATACCCTGTGCTGGCCCCACCATAAGGTGTATTAAGCCTTATGATAGCGACCGGACATGATTCAAGAAGCACAGTGTATAACTACTGGTACCCAGTGCCTGCTTTTTCCACTCCGGAGTACGTGCACGCCCGTAAACTGTCGGAACCTACACGGATGTGCCCCCTGCCACTATTTTGATCGCTTATAATCAGCCCAGTAATCGTGCCCCACCCTTCCTAGCTCAGGGTACCATGATACTTCTATGTGGGTTAGTGCTGAAATGGGTCCTCGTTATTAGGGTTTCCAACTGGTTAAGTTTGCGGGCCTATATATATATATATACACACATAATATTACCCACCTACACGTGATGCACTTAACCCTCCCGCCGATTCAAGCATGTCTATTTAATGGTTAAGTTTGTGGGCCTATATGAACTAATATTACCCACCGATCCCGATATATACTTAACCCTTCCACTGGTTCAAGCATGTTTATTTATTGGTTAAGTTTATTGGCCTATATTACTAATATTACCCACCAACCCGATATGTACTTAACCCTCCCACTGATTTAAGTTGATATATATTCTTGGTTAAGTGATATCCATTCATTCAAGTTAACTTAACCTGCCCACACATCATGTTATATATATATATATATATATATATATATATTGGTTAAGTGTTCCCCTTGTGTTACTTTACCCCTATCACATATCATGTTATATATATATATATATATATATATATATATATTGGTTAAGTGTTCCTCTTGTGCTACTTAACCCTATCACACATCATGTTATATATATATATATACATATATATTGGTTAAGTGTGTCTTATTAACTTAACCTCACCCACTTGTTTAATTAACATGTTATGACGGTTAAGTGTTCTAATTTTACTTAACCTCACCCACTTTCTTAGTTAACATGTTATGACGGTTAAGTGTTCTAAATTTACTTAACCTCACCGTCTAGTCAAGTTAGCATGTTAAACACTTACTTAACCCTACCCACTTGTCTAGTTAACATGTTATTATGGTTAAGTGTTCCCTTAGTTACTTAACCCCCCACAAATCTCACCTTGTTAACATGTTAAGTTGGTTAAGTGTCCAAATTAACTTAACCCCTGTCAACCTTGTCCAGTTAACATGTTGAATTGGCTAAGTGTTTTCTCGATTACTTAACCCCACCCTTCTTGTCTTTGTTAACATGTTATTACGGTTAAGTGTTTCCCTAATTTCTTAACCTCACCATTTATAGCTTGATTTATTCATGAGCACAAATTAATTAATTAATTAAAGCACCAACCACTCACATTAGACGGATATTGTTGTGGTTACTGGATGTGCTAGTCGGTTCCGGGCAGGTTTACACCATAACTCAGTCCAACCTCGGGTCTTTCTGGGCTTGATGCACTAACCACCCACATTAGACAGGTATTGTTGTGGTCACTGGATGTGCCGGTCGGTTCCGGGCAGTTTTACACCACAACTCAGTCTAACCTCGGTTTAGGCATATTCGCCTTTTACTAAATTTACATATTTATGTAAATTTTTCCGTAAACCAATTTAACCTAGATCATATTCAACTCTCATGCAAATTAACATACTTATATTCTATGCCAAAACTTGATTTGCCAATCAATTAACCCAACTTGCAGTTTATACCAATTTAGATTTAATATTCCCCTTTTACAATTCATGCCCAATCTAGATTAATATTCCAATTTACAGTTCATGTCAAAACTAGATTTAATATTCTAATTTACCGTTTATATCCAAAACTTGGTTTACATGCCAATTACACACTTTGCGGCCAATTAAATTTATCAATTTATGCCCAAGTCTAATATGCACGTAAATCATTCACTATTATAGCAAATTTAGATTATGCCAACATATTTATTATGCCCAATTAACTTAATTAAGCTACGCCCAATCCCCGCATCATAATCGTACGTATAACATGATTTCACAAGTTTTCTATGTACTCATGAAATGGCACTAATCAAAAGGAATAGGGGATAAGCACAAGAATTGATATAAAAGATTAGGCATGAAAAAATAATGGCTCCAACAGGTTCGATGTACATAATAGTGAATAGGAATAAACAAGCCAAGTTACACACTAAATATGATATCCACATAATCAAGGGAATAGGCATAGGTGATTTGGTCCAACATATTGCCTGTTCAAGGTACAACATGATCGGTTAATTGTAACAATGGGAATAGTCATAAGCAACTAACTACAATAGTCATAAACAATTAACCACAATAGTCATGGGCGACTAATCACAATAATTTATTAACCAATGTCATAGGAAATAGTCTCATAGTTATGATTCATAGTCGTAGGCAATAATTTCATAGGCGACAGTTCATGGCCATAGTCTTAGACAAAGGTCTCATAGTCATAGTCATAGGCAATAACTTCATAGGCAACAGTTTCATAGTTATAGTCTTAGGCAAAAGTCTCATAGTCATAGTCTAAATTAGATTCAAAGGCATAGATAACTTTCGATTTGACATAAGCACGAATCAAAGATAATTAACTTGCAAATTGGTATAGTTTTGTATTTTGATTCATTACATTCACAATTCCAATTACACGTTCAAATCTAAGGAATAACCGAACTTACAGTAATCGGTTTAGAAAAGGAAATTTGCTATGATTCGAGTGACGTTGCTTGAAGCGGAATGCCTATGGTCCAACTTGAAGCTTTAACTTGATTTGAATCTCCAATTTGAAGAAGAACTATAACTTGTCTTAATAAGATTTATTTTAATGGTGGAGGCTAGAGAGAAACAACATGTAGACGCCTAAAAGAATTTGTGTGGAGAAACATTAGGTCTAGGCATTCTTTTATAAGTGTAGAGAGTGTTTTAGAGCCATTAGATCGCCCTAGAAGCCATCTGGTCCGTCCAGAATTGGTCAAAATTTGCAGTCCAGATCTGGAAAAACAGGGCAGGTCGACCCCTAGGTCGACCCCCTGGTCGACCTATAGGGGGGAGGTTGACCCCCTGGTCGACCTATGTACACAGGTCGACCCCCTGGTCGACCTGGGTCCTGGGCAGGAAATTTCCCGCCCAGCCCGGTTGTGTGTTTTGAATTCGAATTTTGAATATGTTTTTATTTGTTTAAATTCTTGAAACTTCCGAAGGCCACAACTTCTTCATACGGAGTCCGATTTACGCAAACTCGGACTCTATCTCAAGTAGAATTTCGAGACGAACGCAATGGCGTAACCAATTTCCCTTAATTCTTCTTCTAAAAATTATTTATACTTTAATTTGTGAAACTTAATGTTACAGAATTACGAGGTGTTATAGAACCTAAGAAGGGTAGAAAGAATAATAAACCCCATGACAAGAGGAAGTGTCTTTATTGTGGTATAACGGGCCATGTAATTAAGACTGTAGGAAGAAGAAGAAGCGTGGTTGTTTTCATTACAGTGAGGCAGGGAATCTGATTAAAGACTGCCCGAGGAGGCAAGGACAAGGGCAAGGGAAGAGGACAGAGCCTACTTCTGGAGGGCAGGTTCATGCTCTCATGGCACCAGGACAGGAGAGAGGTAGAAACATTTCTGTCGAAAGTTTGATTTTTCTTTTTGATCATCCTGTTTGAACTTTGTTTGATTTTGGTGCTTCGCATTCGTTTATATCTTCTTCGTTAGTTGAAACACTGCACCTAAATACTACTTTAGTTATGGATCCCATTGTAGTCTCAAATCCTATTAGTGATTTGGCTCATTTATCTCTGATTTGTAGGAATTTGAGAATGCCTATCTTGAGTGTTAAGTTTTAATGCAATGCCCATGTGCTTGGTTTCATTGGCTATGGTTTGATTCTAGGGATAGATTGGCTAGCCAGATATGGTGCCACCCTAAACTGTGAAAGGAGGGTAGTTAGATTGTTGACTCGTTGTGGAAAGACCCTTAATATTTCATGTGACCCTAGGGGTTCGATGATGCTTAGCTACCTAGAATCACTTGATGCATCCATCGATGATCTGTAATATGTTCAAGTAGTCTGTGGATATGATGATGTCTTTGAGGAGGTTAGGGGCTTACCTCCAAAATGCGAGATAGATTTCCGTATATACTTGGTGGACAATGCAAAGTCAGTTGCATTGCCTATGCACCACATGGCTCCAAGAGAAAGGAGGGAGCTTAGTAAACAAGTGAAAGAGTTGCTTGAGAAAGGATTCATAAGAAGAAGTATCTCGGAGTGGGGTGCTCTAGTTGTTTTTGCCACGAAGATTGATGGTTCATTTAGATTGTGCGTGGATTATAGGAAGCTGAATAAGCTCACGAAGAAGTAGAGGCCCCATTTCCAAGAATAGGTGATTTGTTCAATCAGTTGGGTGGTTCTTCGTTTTTTTCGCAATTTTACTTAGCTATAGGTTTTCATCATTTGAGGGTAGCTGAGGATAGTATAGACAAGAAGGCTTTTAAGACTCCTGACGGTTTCTTCAAGTGGCTTGTCATGCCTATTGGTTTGACGAATACACCCGTATATTTTGTAGGTTTGATGAGTAGGGTGTTTTGGGAGTTTCTAAACAAGTTTGTGGTAGTCTTTGTGGATGACATCTTGATGTTCTCTAGAAGCGAGGAAGAGCATGCCCTACACCCTAGGGAAGCCTTAAAGACCCTTCGAGCACATCAACTCAAAGCTAAGTTCTCCAAATCTCATTTTTGGAGGAAGGGAGTAAGGTTCTTAGGGCATGTGGTCTCTAAGGAGGGGATAGCAATCGATCCCTCAAAGGTGTGGCAATCCAAGATGGGAAGATCCGAAAGAACGCAACAGAAGTAAGAAGTTTTCTTTTGGGCCGGGATGAAGAAGGATGTGGTAGAGTTCATTTCTAGATGCTTAGTGTGCCAGCAAGTCAAGGCTGAGCAAAAAAAGTCTGGTGGTTTGCTTCACCCTTTAGAGGTTCCATAGTGGAAATGAGAAAGTGCTTCCATGGATTTCGTCGACGGGTTGCCGAGGTTAAGGAAGGGTAATACGGGGATTTGGGTAGTAGTGGATAGACTTACCAAGAGCGCCCATTTCATTCCCGTTAAGAGTAAGAGAACAGTGTCATGGTTAGCATCTGTTTATCTCAGAGAGATAGTTCGTCTACATGGCATACCTTCTAGTATTGTGAGAGATCGAGAACCCATTTTCACTAGTGAGTTTTGGAAGTGCTTGCAAGAGGTGGTAGGAACGCAATTATGTTTGAGCACTGCTTATCAACCTTTGAAGGACGGTCAAACAGAAAGAGTGAACGGATTCTAGAAGATCTTTTGAGGTTATGAATCTAGTTCGCCTACAACAACAGCTATCAGACTAGTATTGGCATGGTACCTTTTGAAGCACTATATGGACGACCTTGCCGATCACCTACTTGTTGGTAGGAATCTATGGATAAGATTTTTCTTGGGCCCAAGATGATTGGGGAAACTTCAAAGAAGATAGACTTGATTCGAAGACGCATGAAGACGGCGCAGGACCAGCAAAAGTCATATGCTGATAAGAGAATGACCGATTTTAAGTTCAGTGTTGGAGACACAGTTTTTATTAAAGGGTCACCATTAAGAAATGTAGCTCGTTTTGGGTTTGTAGGTAAGTTGGAACCAAAGTTCATAGGACCATTCCCGTTACAGAGCAAATTGGACAAATGCCTTATAGAGTAAAGTTACCCGAGAAGCTTAGTGGTGTTCATGACATATTTGATGCGTCGCATTTGCGGAAGTGTTTACATGATACCGCGGAAGTAGTAAAGCCGAGCATGCTTAGAGAAGTGGAAGTAGAACGAGATGCCATGGTTAGACGAGTTCCTACATGCATCCTTGGATCGGAGGTCAAGAAATTACGCAACCGAGAGGTCAAGTTGGTTAAAGTTCAACAAGGAGATAATCAAGGAGATGCGATTTGGGAGACGGGAGACAAGATACGTGCATAGTACTCTTTCCTTTTTTTGAGGATATGTTCTTAACTTCTCCTTTCCTACAGCTTTGTTCATATTTGTTTCTGTCGTTTAGTACATCCTCTCGATTATATCTTCAATCCTTAGGTAGAAGCCCATGGATGTAAACATGTGTTTGAGACATGTTATGATTGATGGTTGCAAGTGGATGCAAGTGTTTGCAAGTGGTTGCTCGTGGACGCATATACACACACTTTAGGCACTAAGATCGGCTTAGTCACTCTCACATTGCATATGGATTCGTGTGCATACTTTTATTTTATGGATGGAAATTGAATGTGTTATCATATGGATGCTTCATTTGAATGAATGGTTGTGCACTCATATAGAAATGATATGTATCATTAGGATTCTTTTGCATACATAATGGACGCATGGCACTATCATGCTTCGCATTAAGGAGGTCAACTAAATCAGTAGACCGCCTGATCTTTGCATTAGATAGGGGACATAAACACACGATTTTGCATACGTTCATATAGCATTAGAAGTCTTTTAAGGACAATGGATGCTTGTGGATGATGGACGAGTAGATGGATGATTGGATGGTAGGATACATTCTTCTTAACTTGAAGATTTTGGGGACGAAATCCTTTAAGGAGGGAAGAATGTAACAACCCGTAACTTTAAAACATGACATAACATATAATTAAATAATAATTAATTTTTAAAAGAAGAATTAGGTGAAACGGGTTACGCCATTCGTCTCGGAATTCTGCTTGAGATAGAGTCCGAGTTTGCGTAAAACGGATATCATATGAGGAAGTTATGGACGATAGAAGTCGGGCAGAAAAATCAGAAAACAGGCTGGGATAACTAGCGCACTTGTGAAGTGCGCCAGAACGAAAATGCACTGGCGCACCTGGGAAGTGCGCCCATGCCGAGGCAAAACCTGCACAGAATTCTGGAGAGTTCTCTGATGACATGTCCTTCGGGGAGTGGCTGGATGATGTGTTTTCTAGTCAAATGGTTCAGATGATCTCTAATCTAATCTAAAGGCCCTAATTCACCTAATACATCTATAAAAACACACCTAGACCTAACCCTAATTTCATTACACTAATCTGTGGCGCCTCCATGTTGCCCTAATCTAAATTAAAACTAGCTTCTCTTCTCTTCTCCAAAACAAATCAGAATTAGAGTATTCAAATTGGAAGATAAGAATCAAATTCTACCACAATGGTTCAGCTAATCAGATTCAGATCTATTCTCTCTTCTTAATCCTGTCGTTGTGAGTCCACGTTACTTTAACATATAATCAAATTAAAAGTGATTGTGATAAGATTGTAAATTAGATTTCATGAAAATGCCTGCAAGATGAATCATATCAAGTTGTGTAAATTCTTATCTTTCAGATTCATACCCAAAGTTTTGTTACCGTATGCCTATTGGATCTATTTCATTGTTCTATGCCAGTTCATATTCCATATGCCTATTGGATCCATTTTATTGTTCTATGCCAGTTCATATTTCATATGCCTTTCTAATCCAGTTTATCGTTATATGCCTGTTTATGTTTCACATGTCATTCGTATGTTTGCGCCAATTTTGATGTTGATTCTCTTCTCCTCTTCTTTTCCTTTTTTATGAGATTAGGCTAACTTCGAGCCTAACATATTGCGTTGAGATTTGCGTACGAATAACGTTTGAATGATTGGGAAAAGTTTGGGAAAATTTGTAATAAAATGAGATTATTGGCATAAATCAATTTGAGTATAACCGTGTACAAATTTTTGTACATGAGATTTGGCATAAGTTGGATTGGGCGTAATGGGATATAATTTGTATACATGAAGTTTGGCTTGAATTATTAATAACAATGAACGCAAATTAATTTGGGCGTAATTTGGCGTAACATGTATACATAAGATTATAGGCCTAATTTTTATTAAAATTATAAACATAATTTAGATTGGAAATTATGGTTAAATGGAGTATATTTTAATCCAGGGTTTAAAATTGGGACTTGAATCAAGAAAGTGATAATGAATGCCTACGACACGAGGTTGGATTCGAATTGCGGTATAAGACTGCCCGGAACCGCCCGACACATTCAGAAAACCGCAATTTGGTAATCTACTATGAGAGGTCGAAGGAAGAAATTAGATGCGTAATAATGCAAGGGCACGAGGCTAGATTGGTTTGCGGTATAAGCCTTCCCAAAACCGCCCGGCATATCCAGCAACCGCTAAACGGCAATCTAATGTGTGGGGTCTTGCAAGATTACAGTTAAAATAAATTAATGAACACTTAACCAAGATAAGACATGTGACTAGACATGGGGATGATAAATGGTTAAGTGGGTATAGGGCTGAAAATCAAATCAGACAGCCCGATGTCCGTCATGTCCGACCCGAAATTTGGTTTGACCGTTTGACTGTCCGTATAGGGGACGAGCTGAATTCAAACATGTTGCGCTGTCTGCTCGAAAATTTGGACACGAGCCCGAACAGGGCATGTCCGAACCGGAAGTGTCCGTGAACACTAGATAGCTATTAAATATTAATATACAATTTAACTAGTTAGTTGTCGGTTCCAAGAAAGATTATCTATCCTTTTAGAAAATCCACCAGGTTAATTATCACTTTCAATTCCCATGAATTTTTCATCTTTCCCAATTCGACCTTTTCAATTTCCAGTAAAAACGATGCTTGATCTTCTCCATGCTCCATCAGATCTTCTCTATGCTTCATCCGTATTATTTATTCCGTCCCTTTGCCCTAATTCTCAACCCTAATTCGACCAAGTATTTTAGGTATTTCTCAATTTGGGAAACTAGTGGATAATCGAAGTTAAAAGCTGCTTCTTCTTACAATACAAATCGCCAATTCATGGCTTCTTCATCATAGATTATTGTTAGGCACGGTATTTCATTTTTCCTTTAAAAATTTGAACAGAAGTTTTTTTCATTTTGTTCTGTCATATTATATAAGAACGTCTATCCTAAGCTACTTCTACATCGCAGTTTATTTTTCTTTTTGTTCTGTCATATTATGTAAGTTATGATACGGAGTTGGATGGAAACAAAGAAACATATAAAGTTATATAGTTCTACATTTTGAGAAAGAAATAGCTTTTAATGATAGCTCATCATGAATTTTATACATTTAACACAACAACCATGTATTAATAATTTCTTGGCTTCTTCATTGTAGTCCATCCGACCTTCGGGTCTGTTAAGCTATTAATTTCATGGCTTTTAATGATAGTTCATAATGAATTTTATACATTTTACACAGCAACCATGTATTAATAATTTCATGGCTTCTTCATCACAGTCCATCTGACCTTCGGGTCTGTTAAGCTGTTTTTATCATAAATTTTTGTTCTGTTAAGTTGTTTTTCATCCATTTTTGACACAGTAACTAATAATTTTTTATTTAACTACAGTTTTATATTTTTGTTATATGGTTCATGAATTGCCTTTATATCATTTCATTTTTAATTCTTTATTATTTTTAGGTATTAATGATGACATGAAAGACAAACAACCTCGAGAAGCAAGCACTGGTGATGATGATTGCCAAGTTATGAAAGAAGATGAAGAACAAGAAGATTCTAAAGATAAAAGAGACGTCAAAGAGATTGAAGAAAAAACACGAAAAAGAAAATCAGAAGTTTGGCTTGAATTTGAACGTCATACAGAGGTAGCTAAAGATGGCAGCATAAGAAAATATGGTATATGTGTTCATTGTGAAAAAAGATAATGATTACTAAAGATGCAAGTACAAAAACATTTAAAAGACAATTAGACAAGTGTCGTATTCGAATTGTGAAACAAAAACAACAACAAAATTTGGGTAAAGATATTTTCAAAGAGAAAGCGTCTAATGATAGTGGTTTGGTTGGAAAATTGGCTCTTCATAAGTATGACAAGACAAAAATTAAGGAAATATTGTCTACAATGATTATTGTTCACGAGTATCCATTTAGAATGGTTGAGCACGAATTTTTTATTTTGTATTCTCAAATGTTGAATCCTGAATTTGAGAAGATATCAAGAATAACCATAAAAAGTGAATGCATGAAAGTATATGAAAATGAGAAGAAAGTTTTGAAAGAAATGCTAAGGGATATGAGTAGGGTTAGTTTAATAACCGACTTATGGACATCAAATCAAACAATATGGTATATGAGCCTTACATGTCATTTTTTATACTCGAATTGGAAGTTACAGAAGCGTATTTTAAACTTTAGCAGTTTATCCCCACCACATACCGGTCTTGCAATAGATGATGCTATTTTTGGGTACCTTCTAAATTGGGAGATAGAAAATAAAGTATCTTCCATAACTCTTGATAATACATCGTCTAATGATTTAGCTATGAGAACATTAAAAGAGAATTTTTCATTGAAGGGTAGACTCTATTTCAAAGGCAAGATTTTTCATGTTAGATGTTGTACACATATTTTGAATCTTATGGTGTAAGATGGATTAAGTGAAATAAAGTGTGTGTTACAAAATATTCGAGAAAGTGTGAAGTATTTTAAAATGTCACCACAACGACTTAACAAGTTTATGGATATTGTCAAACAGCTAGAACTTCGGGTTTCTAAGCACTTAGTCCTTGATGTTCCTACGCGTTGGAACTCAACATATAAAATGTTAGAATGTTCCATTCAATTCAAAAGGGTGTTTTCTATGTATCAAGAAATAGATCCTTCATACACTTGGTTTCCTTCCGCATTTGATTGGGATAAAGCTGAGTCGGCATGTCAAATCTTAGAAATTTTCAATGAAGCTTCCAATATTTTTCCTGGCACTTCCTATCCGACATAAAACCTCTTTCTTCCTGAAATTTGGAAAATTAAACAAACTTTGAATGATAAGGTGGTGGAATTTGAAAGTTGTTTTTATATGCGTGAAATGGTGAACAAAATGAAAGTTAAGTTTGACAAATACTGGGATGAATGTAATCTATTAATGTCACTTGCTGCTGTCCTAGATCCTAGATACAAAATGAAACTTATTGAGTTTTGTTTTCCAAAAGTCAACCCAAACATTGAAGCAGAGCAAAACATTAAATATGTAGTTTCTGCATTGCAAGAATTGTATTCTGAGTATGTGTTGAATGCTACAATGGACCTGAATTCTACAAGAAAAAAAGGAATTAGCTCTAAATGCAATGATAGATAGATGACGAAAAGTAGATCTGAGTTTGAGATTTGGGCTGAAGAGTCAGATATTATAGAACCGATTGAATCAGAGTTGGACATATATTTGAGGGAAAGTCGTTATAAATGCGCTGATTTGGATTTTAACATACTGGACCGGTGGAAATTGAATGCTTCAAAGTATAAAATATTATCGAGCATGGCACGTGATATACTTTCAATTCCAATCAGCAGTGTTGCTTCTGAGTCCGCGTTCAGTGCTGGTGGTAGAGTACTAGAGTAGTTTCGTAGTTCATTGAATCCAGAAACAGTCGAGGATTTAATATGCAGTGGTTACTGGTTAAGATCAAATTATGCATTGAAAGAGGTAAAAAAAATTGTTTACATATGGATATTAAGTTAAATACCTGGTATTCATATTGTTATAATAATGAAATTACTAAACTTCTAAAAAAGATGATTACTGATAAGCATGTTTTGCTGCTGCTTGTTTCTTTCTGTTTTGTTAATAGGTGCAGCAAGAAGAAGAGGCGTCCAACATTGTCATCTTTGATTGAATTAAATAGAAGCATCGTCAACGGTAACTTAACTTCTGTTCTTTTTTATAACTGCACAAATTTTGTTTTGTTAGTTTGTATGTACGTGTTATTACATTTTCCATTTTCCTTTGATTGCTGGTTTTGTTAGTTTTGTTAATAGGTGCATGTAATTTAACTTCTGCTAAAGTTTTGTTAGTTTTGTTAATAGGTGCAGTAAACAAAATTTGTATGTACTTTAACTTCTGCTAAAGTTTGATACTACATAGGTTCATATCCTACATGTTATTAAAATAGAATGAAACCTATGTTCATGGACATGTTTCTGACATGTTTCTTTCTGCTCATTGATAAATGAATTGCATGGACAGTTTATTATTTGTACACATTTCTTTTTCTTTATTGACAGTCCACTAAAACATACATATATGATTAGTTATAGGCTATTAATAGAGTAACAGATAATGATATACAACTCATAAATGAAATATACCTTATACAGTCCACTACATGTACATACAAACTAACAAAACAAAATTTGTGCATACAAACTAACAAAACATAATTTGTGTGCAGTAACAAAAAAAAGAACTGAAGTTTGATACTTTAATTCCTGCTAAAGTTTGTGCAGTAATAAAATGTACATACAAACTTTGTTAATAGGTGCAGTAAACAAAATTTATATGTACTTTAGCTTCTGCTAAAGTTTTGTTAATAGGTGCAGTAAACAAAATTTGTATGTACTTTAACTTCTGCTATAGTTTTATACTACATAGGTTCATATCCTATATGTTATTAAAATAGAATGAAACTTATGTTCATGGACATGTTTCTGACATGTTTCTTTCTGCTCATTGATAAATGAATTGCGTGCACAGTTTATTATTTGTACACTTTTTTTTTTGTTCATTGACGGTCCACTAAAACATACATATATGATTAGTTATAGGCTATTAAGAGAGTAACAGATAATGATATACAACTCATAAATGAAATATACCTTATACAGTGCTTATACATGACTTGTTATAGGCTAGTAAGATGTAGTTGTACCTTAAACATAGTATGAACTGCACAGACTAATAAAAACTAAATCTATTATGTGTACTAATGGTTTTTTAATTTTTTTCCTTTCTCAGGTAGAAGAATTGATGAAGATGGTTAGAGGACTATTTTGGAAAGATGTTTGCTTTACTGAATTGATTGTTTTGACTCTTTGTTACATTTGTAGTTTCTATGGTGTCTGGTAGTATGGCTTAAATCTAGATGAAAATTGTATTGCCACCAAAATGTTTTTGTTGTGTCTATTTTGGTTCTTGCTGCTCATTGAAGAATTATGCTGCCACTAAAATATTTTGGTTGTCTCTGTTTAGGCTCCTGCCTGTTGCTACTCGTTGAAGAATTATGTTGTCATTTAACATATTTTTAATAGCTAGCCCATCTAAATTTGATAACCCAATTCAATGCTTGTCATTATTATTGTTTTTGTTGGGTATGCAAGCATGTCTAAGTCCAATAAATGATATTAGATTATTCCATATCAATCGGCTCGAAAACCGTCCGAGTCCGTTCTGTCCGATCGACCTGAACACGACGGACACGGGCATGATATATTTTGGACGGTCCGAGTTCAATCATGTCATATGCAGTCCGCATTTTAATGAGTCGGACACTTGTCCGTCCGAATTAATTTTCGGTCCGAATTCGGTAGCTTTGTTGTCCGGTCCGATCCGCTCGATTTACAGCCCTAAGTGGGTAACATGGGTAGCATGCGAAACATAATTAAAGCACTTAATCAAACTGAGGCATGTAGTAAGACATGGGAATAGTAAAAGGGCTAAGTGGGTGACATGGATAGCATGCGAAAAACAATTAAAAACACTTAACAAAGATAAGACATGTGGGAATACATGGGAACAGAAAAATGGTTAAGTGGGTGACTTGGGAAACATGTATTGCATGGGTAGCATGTATAACATAAATAATAAGCACTTAACCAAGATGAGACATGTGATTAAACATGGGGATAAAGAGGGGTTAAGTGGGAATTCCTAGTGGGGACCAAGCTTAGGAGGGAAGCTTGTGTCAAGTGGGTGGACCTTTTCAACCAATAACCCATTTTGTATCTATGTGAACTCGAACTAGGTCGAGGACGGGACATGCTTACTGCTTTGATTGTAAGAGGACAATAAAGAGTTAGCGGTGGCAATGCAAGTCCAACGGAGTCATGTGCGTGCGTGGGTCCGGGCTGGTAGGTAAGACGTTGTTGCATCGTGTAGATATAAGCCGTGCCTTTTAGTAGTATCGGGTTGCCACTTTAGGGAGTGATACACCCTACTGTGGGACCAACACAGGTATCTACGAGTTAGGGAGCCGATCGAATGGGGAAGGTAGGGGGTACAACTAGTGGAGATAGGAGCTTGCGGCACCTATGACAGTAGCTAGGAGTACACGAAACTGCCATTATTATTATTATTATGTTTAGTAAGGAGGTACAACTAGTGGAGATAGGAGCAGGCGGCACCTATAACAGCAGCTAGGAGTACACGAAACTACCATCATCATCATCATCATCATTATGATTAGTGGGGAGGGTACAACTAGTGGTGGTGGGAGCAAGTGGGGCACCAACGAGAGCAGCTAGGAGTACATAACCGAACAAGGAGGATAGTGGGTACATCTAGTGGAGATAGGTGCACAAAGGTTACCTATAATGGCTGCTAGAAGTACACAAAACTTTCATTATTCTATTTAGCCAAGAGGGATCATCTTTTAGTATGAAACTAGTATCGGTGCGGTGCAGAGAATATCTTATAGTGGTTAGAAGCGCAGTCAATATTGCATCCTATTCGTCTTATTACCTTATCATATCTGCTTATGTTACAGTCATCTCTTATATCCAGTTTATGTTCTTATCATGTTGCTTTACTAATTATATTGTTAAAGTCACTGGACTCGCCAGACTTTATGTCTGACCCCTTTTGGTTTCGCCTCTTTTCTTTCCTCCCCCCCCCCCCCCCCAGGTTCTTAGGGTGGGCACGTTGAAGCTTGATTCAGACTCTCGTGCTTGGAGTGCTGAAAGCAATGCTTAGCTTTGTTTCTCTTTCATATGGCATTTTGGATTGGGAATTATGGTATTAAAAATTATGTACTCTGACGGCTTTTGCACAAGATTGATATTATGTACTTGGTTTTGATGTAATGGGTTTAAAGATGTAACCAAACTTAATTCTGTTCCCGCTGCAATAAAGTTACAAATTTTTCAAGTACTATTTTATGTATCTGTCTTGTAATATTCTGTTCTGTTTACTTATAACGCTCCACGAAACTTAATGCATTCCTTTTGTGATTGACATTAACGGACGTCGGTGTTACACTCAGCATCCATAGGGATATCTGTGCTTGGTGGTATATTGTCCTTCTCAACCGACTTAGTCTTTATTTCCTCCTCTCCAATCCTTTCAGCGGGCTTGGCACCTACATCACAAGAAGCAACATTTATTAATTTAGTAGAGAACGTGGTCCGCTCAACTGTTTGCTCCACAATGCGACGGTAAGTTATAACAGCTTTGACAAATTATGGAGATACATTCCGCCGAATGCTCGTCTAGAGCTATAATAGAAACCTCGGTAGGTAGAGGAATAGTAATTCCAGAAATTAATGGGTCATCAGGATTGTACTCCTCGTCCTCAACATCCTTGAATTCCACGGCTGAGCTAGAACCTTCCTCAACCTTATTTTTTCCTTTAAACTAACGCCTCTCCTCCTTTATAGATTCTTTAATTACATGCCTCCCTTCTGCTAGCCTCTCAGATTCCTCACCATTGAGGTAAGTCTGCATGAGCTGATCCTCATCAATAGTCTCAACCTGTAAACGTTTCTTTTCACCTTCAACAATTTGTTCCCATACTCGACGAATGGTGGGATAGTTCTTGATCCATGAGATGTCTCGGGTTCGAATAAACTGAGCAAAGAAGTCCATCAACAATTCATTGAATTCTTCTATCACCTGTTCAGCCATGGCAAGTTTAGTGTTAGCATCGGAAGCAGGCTTGAGAGCTATATCGGCGTGTCCTTCAGCAAGAACTGCCCTTTCCTCAGCATGAGTTAGTCAGGCCTTTAGACTATTCCATTTCATTCTCCCAAACAACTTTTTTCTTAGCAAAGCGACCATGTGATAATTTCAGCTCAACATTATCTAATCTGAGACCTTCTATATCCTTTCTCATGGTTGTATGCTCCTGGATGTTTGAGTCGAGCTCGGTGTGGAAATGTTTCTCCGCTTCCTCGAATTGCTCCTTATAATTTTTGGCATCCCGCTGAGCCAAGACAAGCTGAGCTTGGGTATCTTCTAATTTCTTCTCGGATTAATCTCTGGACTTAATGTCATTTCTCGCATTTTCCCATGCATCCTTTACATCCACTTCAAGATGGCGAATGACCTCGGAGAGCTTCTTGGCGTGCGTCTTCATTCCTTTTTGCTGTTTAGCCACAAAGCCAACCCGGTTCTGGACCTCTATTTCCCAATCGTCAGGGACTGGTTTAAGATCTGGAACAAAGTGCATCTTTCCAAAGTAGAGACCAGGGAACTGATCTCGCAAATGTTTCAACTTTGCCTGATTTTCAGTAGAGAGAACTATCGACTGTGTAGTGGTAATGTCGATGTTATGTTGTTTGGAAGGGACAAGAGATGTATTCCCCTTTTCCAATTCTTCGCTTCAATCCTTATGCTTGCCTTTGGCCTCATAATGCTTTTCGGGAGATTTCTCAAGAGGATGAACACTCTTCGGAGGGATCGGAACCTTGGGTGGCTCTTTGCCTCCCCCCTGTTGAATTTGATGACTATGATGCTTCTCAATATCATGCCTTGGGGGGAACGAGAGCGTGGAGAATGAGGTTGGTGGGAATCGTAGTGCTTCCTGCAATCTCTCCCTCGACTGTCACCGCGGTCATGCTCGGTAACAGGATTGAATCCGGGTGTGTACTCGCGAAGATCCCGATGAGAATAGCGACAATGAGTTATTTTTCCTGTAAAAATAACAAGCAAGTATAAGAATCATGGGTCGATATGGCATATAAATGTTGTGATGTGTGGTGTGTGTTTCTTGTGTGATCCTCCCAACAGACCAGGGCTTGAAGCCAGGCTTTTCTATACAGTATCTCCACCCTTAACAGGAGTAGGCTCTTCCTCAGAGATAGGAAAGAATGGATCTGTTCCAATGCCCTCAGAAGTGTAAATATCATCTGAAACACCCCACCTCTGTTAAGGTCACTCACAAAGGGAATGCCTTAACTTCGGTGGAGCATTATAGGTAAAAGATGCAGATAAATTACAAGACAGACAAATAAAGCAACGGAAAATGAAACTTTACTTTATTTATAAAATAGCTTGTACAAAGATTGTCTACAATACCAAAGTATCTATCTTGTTTAACAAAATAAAGAAGCATAAATGATGATAATATTCCCCAATAGAGCAGGAGCCAGCCATAGCAGTGGAAAAGAAAGTCCAGAGCAACACATCGACTAATCTTCAATTCTTGCAAAGAGAAATGGTCCAAACTAAGTTGAGCTATTTCCTCCCTGACTACCTAGGGAGGGAACGGAAGAAAAGAAGACGAAAGAAAGTGGGTCAGACAATAAGTTTGGTAAGTTCAGTGATTACTAGCATTTAAACAGGAAAAGAATCATGACATGAGATAAGCTGAACATAGGACAATACTCTACAGTAAGACAACAAGGGTAACAAGATAACATAAGTTTAGCACAAGATATAATAAGGCAAGATAAAATGAATGCGCTTCTACTCTTTCTATGCTTCGCTACTACCCTATTATTTCAATTTCTATATCTCTGCACCACCTAACTAGTGTCCCAACTAGTAATCTATATAAAAGGATAATATTACAACGTGATCCCAATCCCCGCAATTGTGGTAGCCTTCAGGTGTACATCTATTATGAGGATTCCACCTCAGTCAGCCTAATTGCCATAAAGATGTTAATTGTAACCTTACTACCCTATCGACCGGCTCCCTACTTGTACAAATGTTCCATGTGTCCGTGTCAATCGACCCCCTCTTGCGTGTAGATACCCGGCACTGGTCCCACCATAAGGTGTATCAATCGTTATGATAGCGACCCGACACGAATCAATATGCACCATGTATAACTACTGGTACCCAGTGCCTTCTTTTTCCCAGTCCGGCATGCCCGTAAACCGTCGGAACCCACATTGACGTACCCCCTGTCGTTGTCTTGACTGCTTATAATTAGCCCAGTAATCGTGCCCCACCCTGCCTAGCTCAGGGTATCGTGATACATCTATGTGGGTTACTGCTGAAATGGGTCCTCGTTACTAGGGTTTCCTACTGGTTAAGTGTGTGGGCCTATATTTACTAATATTACCCACCAAGCCAATATGTACTTAACTCTCCCACCGATTCAAGCGTGTTTATATAATGGTTAAGTTTTGTGGGCCTATATTTACTAATATTACCCACCAACCCGACGTATACTTAACCTTCCCACAGATTCAAGCATGTTTATATAATGGTTAAGTTTTATGTGCTTATATATTTACTAATATTACCCACCAACCCGACGTATACTTAACCTTCCTACGGATTCAAGCATGTTTAAATAGTGGTTAAGTTTTGTGGGCCTATATATTTACTAATATTACCCACCAACCCGACGTATACTTAACCTTCTCACATATTCAAGCATGTTTATATAATGGTTAAGTTTTGTGGGCCTATATATTTACTAATATTACCCACCAACCCGACGTATACTTAACCTTCCCACAGATTCAAGCATATTTATATAATGGTTAAGTTTTGTGGGCCTATATATTTACTAATATTACCCACTAACACGACGTGTACTTAACCCTCCTACTCGTCATGCCATGCTGGTTAAGTGGTTCTTATTAACTTAACCTTTCTCACTTATCATGTTGGATTGGTTAAATGTGATTTATTAAGTTAACCCTTTCATTCATCAGGTTATATTGGTTAAGTATTTCCCATTTAACTTAACCCCATTCGTTCATCAAGTTATATTGGCCAAGTGTCATTAATCAATTCAAGTTAACTTTACCCACCCACTCGTCTTGTCATGTTGGTTAAGTGTTTCCTTCTGGTGTTAACTTGACCCTACCTTAAATCATGTTATATTGGTTAACTGTTGCCCTCTCGTGTTAACTTAACCCTTCCCATACATTGTGTTATATAATTGGTTAAGTGTTTTCCTCTTGTATTACTTAACCTCACCCTATGTCATTATATATTGGTTAAGTGTATCCTCTTGTGTTACTTAACCTTACCACAAGTCATTATATATTTTCGTTAAGTGTTACTTTATTTAACTTAACCCTATCATCTGCTTAATTAACATGTTATAACGGTTAAGTGCTGCCTTATTTAACTTAACCCTACCATCTGTTTAGTTAACATGTTATAACGGTTAAGTGTTCCCTTAGTTAACTTAACCCTACCCTATATCATGTCTTGTTGGTTAGGTGTCCTTTTTCCATTCATGTTTAACTTAACTCACCCATATGTCATACTGGTTAAGTATCAGTTAGCCTAACCCTCCCATACTTAGCATGTGTCAATAGCATTAATTCATTCATTAAAGCACCAACCACTCACATTAGACAGGTATTGTTGCGGTCACTGGATGTGTCGGTCGGTTCCAGGCAGTTTTACACCACAACTCAATCTAACCTCGGGTTCTTATTGGGCTCAATGCCCTAACCTCCCACATTAGATATGTATTGTTGTGGTTACTGGACAGCCGGGCGGTTCCGGGCAGTTTTACACCACAACTCAATCTAACCTCAGGTTAGGCATATTCATCTTTCCTACAATTTACATATTTCTTATTTGTGATAAATTCCATATGTAAATTATTCCCAATTTAATTATGCCATAATTATCCTTTTCGTTATGCTCACAATTAATGGTATACTAAATATACCATTTCATGAATCAATCTATGCCATGTAATTTTCATGTTTATCCTTCATATTTATATGTAAGTTATAAATCAATTATTGTCATAGCCCACTTTCCTTCTAAATCATGTTCATAATCTTTGGTATATAAATTATACCGTTACATGCCATAAACCATTGACATGGTTATGAGCCAAATATGTCAATTACATGAAATTTCAAGTTCTCCCCTCCCCCCCAAACGTTATCCCCGTTAAGCGTTCGCATAGATTACATAAAATGTTAAGGCTTCGTAATTTAGCCTACCTTAAAGTCAAAAGCGGAAAACGAAGAAACATGTAGCATTCAACAAACATAATATGACTCCAACATATGTCACATAATATTTAGCATAGAATAATGAACTTACATTTTTAGATCCAATTTAATATGAAACATAAGCATATGAATTTGCATAGAACTACACAAATTAAACTTGGCATGTAAAGGTGAACTTGCAATGAATTGGATCTAATTAACCTAGATCTAAAACATATAAGGTTGCAGATCTAAACATTTAGGCATATGTGAACATTATTCTGCCTAAATCTTGCATGTACATAATAAGATAGAATCACCAAGCTTGCATATAACATGATAGTTAACACCAACCAGTCTCATAAACACGATGGATTCCATTATGTCAAACAAATCAGTTTCATAGGCATAATGGTTTATTTTATGTCAATCACTATAATCTTATAACTCACAATAGGCAGGATCAATCACAATAGTTTCAGAATTATTGGTAATTCAAAATGGACAAGAATCAAATTTCATTTGTCTTAAATGTGAACATCGTTCTAGATTCAAGTTACAACATGTCATGATCTCATTTAAGAAATTCGTTTAAATCTAAGTAATAACCAACATACAAACAAAAGAGAAATCTTGAGTTTCGAAATCTGTTTTCTGAAACTGAATTTCTCGCCTTTAATGTAGACTAATCGTTGTTCTAATTTAGATTTGATTTGATGTTCTTCTTAATCGATTACTAGTTTGGATTTGATTTTCTAGTTTGGAGAGAATGAATGGAGGCTTAGGCTAGCTTGCAGACGAACATCATGACGGTACCATAGTTTTAGGGTTATATTGTTAGGGTTTAGGTTTAGCTACGTATATATAGATGTTTAGGATTATTTAGAGCCCTTAGATGAACTAGGAGTCCATCAGTATCACCCAGTTCAAATACACATCATCCGGCCACTCAGAAGAAGACACATCATCACAGAACACTCCAGAATTCTGTGATGGATCAGTATGGGCGCACTTGGCAGGTGCGCCAGTGCATTTTTGTATTGGCGCACTTATGAAGTGCGCCAGTGCATTCTGGTCGACTTCCGGTTTTTCTGCCTAACTTCGTTTGTCTATATCTTCTTCATACGTTATCCATTTTACACAAACTCGTACTCTATCTCAAGCAGAATTCCGAGACGAACGCAATGGCATAACTTGTTTCATCTAATTCTTCTTTTAATAATTAATTATTCTTTAATTATCTCTTATGTCCCGTTTTAAAATTACAGGGTGTTACATTCCCCCCTACTTAAAGGATTTCGTCCCCGAAATCTTCAAGTTAAGAAGAGTGTATATCCTACCATCCAACATCCATCTACTCAACCATTCAATCACAGGCATCCATTGTCCTTAAAAGGTTTCTAATGTTTTTCATGAACATATGCATAGTGTGTGTATATGTCCTTACCCAAATGCAAAATCAGGCGGTCTACTGATTCGGTTGACCTCCTTAATGCGAATTATGTCAGTGCCATGAGTCCATCATGTATGCAATTATCCCTAGTCATGTAAGTACTATATGCGTGCATATTCGTTCATCCATATGCAACATCCATATGATAACACATCAAGTTTCTAGCCATATACAAATACATTCATATGCATATGCAATATGAAAGTGACTGAGCCGATCTAGTGCCTAATGTGTGTATATGCATCCACGAGTAACCACTAGCAACCACTTGCATTCACTTGTAACCATCAATCATAACATGTTTCAAATACATGTTTACATCCATTGGCTTCTACCTAAGGATCAAAGATATGACCTAGAGGATATACCTAAAAGACGGAAACAAGCATATATAAAATTCTTAGAAAAAGAGATCAAGGATATACCCTTAAGAAAAGGGTATGATGCGTGAGTCTTTCAGTCTCCCATGTCGCGTCTTCTTGAGCTTCATTCCACTGTATCTTAACCAATTCAACTTCATGATTGCGAAGCTTCTTGACCTCCATTTCCAAATTGCACTAATAGAGATAGGACCTCGATCACTTACTATGATAGAGGGTATCCAATGTAGTCGAACTATCTTTTCGAGAAAAACAGATGTTAATCATGATACCAAGTGTATTTACTTAAGATGATTAGAAGTCTATCCTCTACTTAGCTTATCCATCGTGTTACAAATCTGAGGGTCTAAAGCTAAAGGTTGCTATGTACTTTTTACCTCTCTTAAGACCAGTCTTACTTAGCGCGCCTGCCACAACCATTTATTTCTCATGCAAACCATCCTAGTCGAATTCAACATCCCTCAAGTACAAGCCCCAAAGGCCTAAACCAATATCAGACATGCACCCAAGGAATACCTTCTCCGAATTTAGACGATTTATGTGAGATGATACTAGAAAAACAACCAAACAATTGAGCACTTAACCGACTCTGGCTATCTTCGCCAATCTTGCTCCAAACTATCGTTGATCGCATAACTGGCTTTGCATTGTCAACTACATATATGTGGAAGTCTATCTCATGTTTTAGGGGGCAAACCCCAAACCTAATCAAATCATCTGCGTATTCATGGACTACTCTAACGGATCACAAATCGTCGATGAGTACATAAAGTGATTCTAGGTAGCTAAGACAAACTGATCCTTTAGGATCGCACGAAATTTTGAGGGTATTCCCGAGGCAAGTAAATAGTCTAACTACTCTCCTTTCGCAATTACTAGCTAACCAATCCATGCCTAGAATCAATCCTTAGCCCATGGAACTAAAAACATAAGCACTACACCTAAACTCAATACTTAGTATAGCTATTCTCAAATCCTTACAAATCAAAGATAAATGAGCCGAACCACCAATTGGATTTTAGATAATAATGGGATCTTCTACTATACAAGTACTAAGGTGCAGAGTCTCAACTATGGGAGCAGATATGAACGAATGTGAAGCGCTAAAATCAAAAGAGTGATCAAAAGAAAACTAAACTTTTTCAACCGAAACTTTACTACCTCTCTCTCAGTTATGCTGGCGGTAAGAGCATGCACTTGCCTTTCGGAAAATCCTGTCCTTTGTTCTTGCCCTTGTCCTTAATCATATGACCCGTTATACCATAATAAAGACACTTCCTCTTGTTTTAGGTTTTACTATTCTTTCCTTTTTACCTCCTTTGTGAACCAAGTCTATATCCATGAGTTCCTCATCCTTGGGTTGTGAAAGCCCGTAACTTCCCCGGTAAGGAAAGCCCGGATTGCTTTGAGGACAAGCCACATCGGGACACAAACAGAAGAAAATTTCATTGTATATTACAACAATTCCATCAGAATACAAGAATATATAGAGTATGAATAAATATTACACAAAAAATATCAGAGATATAAATTACATTTAAATACATCGCAGTGGAAAAACAATACAAAGCACAACTGAAAACAGATATATGGATACAGAGCTTTCCGAATACCGCCTTAGCTATAAATCAGGATCCTGTGAATATAAATCTGCAAAACAAAAACTACTAGCTACCCATGTCGAAAATAAGGGCACCCAGTGTTTAGGTTAAAACAATAAACTCCAGGCCAGTCATGTGACTGGTATGAGAACTAAAACAGTTATTAATCTTTATTTTAAAGTTAGGTAAATCAAGGGACCACGCCGTATAACACAGCATGGGTTTCCTCCCAAGAACACCGGTGCATAAAACAACAGCGCAATGCTAAATAAAGAACAATGAAGCTATTATAAGACCCAGGTCCCATCACATAATGCAACACAAGCCGGGGGATAGGGTTTTTACCTTATAATAGCCAAGAATGCTTGGTACGTGAAATTTCATCTTTTATTATTACTATAAGTGTATAGTGTCAAAACAATTTCAATCATAAGTATCAATCATAGACGGCATAAGTGCCCCATACCACTATGTCGCCATACTAGGCTCTACAATCAAAACCGCAAAGTCACGTATTGGAAGTTGGATTTCCATCTGTGAACAGAGGCTAGGGATCGTCCTCACCGCTTCGAGACAATCTAGCCTACCATGTCTCAGGCAAGCGCGCAGGCAAGCCTTGGAGCAGTAGGGCCGGTCCACTCGATGTGGATTAAACTTAAACCCTGGACACTACGTCTTCCCACCCTATGGGGCGTAAATGAACCAAATGACTCCATATCTGAGGCGCCTCGCAACAGCAACAACCACACAGATGAAAATAATATAAATGTCAGGGCTGGTAGGTCACTGACACCACCCTAGCTAGAAAGAAACGCATGCCCTCCCTGAAGACCTCTCCCGTTTTAGGTTCACAACCGGGGTGTGAGGCTCGCGAATCAACGCTACACAAAGTTGTATCACACAGGCGGTGCTTTGATCATCATCCACAAGACTTTGCTTTTCAACAAAAGTCTTGATCATTTTCCACTTAGGCATGCCACACAGGTAATTCACTCCATGCGATTGATATCCATCAATATATAACCTCTGAGCTCGTACGTCTCAGAGAAGGGCGTTAAGCAAGAGAATAAATTCTCCGCCACCAAACATATATATATTTAATAGAAATCAATCACACAGAATAAAATCCAATGTCAGACACACAGTCCATTTACATGTTCGTTCTGGGTCTGAACGAAATCGAAGGCACCTTGTACCTCGCATATCCATCGATCTCCAAGTACGTCTGGACAATCACCAACTGATTCCCTCCTCTTGGGTGTACAGGCCAATAAAGATCATCGGTAATTATCCAAATGACGTGAAGACCTCCGGTCTTCGACCACCGCCTTCATCCTCGACACAACGTCGAATCAGTTACTCAGAATGGGATAAACCCGGTCTTTCTGAATAACTCGCGTATATAATAAACAAGTGTTACACAAACACAACATATGTCTCATTCCAATTCAGAATATTCTTTTATTCAAATATTCTTATACTTTGGGAAAGGTTCGCATTAATTTTATCAAAGACAAATTCTTTAAATTTATTCTTTAATCTTCTTTTGAATATCAATTCAAACCAAATTATGGTTTATCCAAACTAGTCAGGATTAACGAACCCTACTAAAGTAATCATTTGTTTTAATTTCCCAATCCCAACCTATTCACCCCACGAAATAAAACTGGTAATACTTCATATCTAACACCACGGTGTTATCGGTAAATTCAATTACCATTTCATGTTCAAATCTAATTAAAGATTTAACTATCGCCTGGAGCAAAACTGGTGATACTCCATTCTCGATCATTTCAATCTAATTAAAGATTCATTAAAACTCCATTTGGTTTTAATCTTCCCAAAAATCACTATCAATGATTATTTAACTTGGGAAATCATATCATGTCTTTAACAGGGTTAAAGAACCAATGTCATTTAAAATCGGGTTCACAATAAACCCAAAATCACATTTTATATTAAATACAAGGCTCTGAATAGAAAATATATCAGCTTATATTCAATATCAAATTCTACGACCAACAATTATCGTATTGGAAATAATGATATAAATATATATATTTCAAATTTCCTTAACAATATCTGTACAATCACGAAATCCAACATCGAAATATTCCAAAGACAATTTCGATTCAAATCCATTCCAATTCAATTATTGGAAATTCTGGTTATTTTCAAAACCATTTCAAATCCACTTTATTTATTTTAAAAATAACTGGGATTATAATTCTAGTTCAAAACTAGTTCATTTCGATAAAAATCTATTTTTATCTTTTCAATTTTGGGATTTTTCACCCCAATTATTCACAAATCATTTCTTATGATTTTACACAAATTTTACTATTTTCAATAATTTTATCAAGGCTCATATAGTCGATTTCCATCAACGGCCATCGAACTGCACTTACAACGACCTTTTCCAAATTTGATTTGGACATAATTCCAAATCCAACCGTTAGATTTCAAATCTCTAATATTCGTTAGAAAGCTATTTTCGATACGAACCCAACGGTTCCGGTTTTAGGAGAATCTGATGGTCGGATCTCCCGTAATGTCCATTCGAAGTCAATGGTCGAAATTTGCGAACTGTCGCAGCGTGGCGCGTTCTATTCAGGCCATTATATATATATATATATATATATAATATTTCGTCGATTTCCTTTCAAAACTTATTTTATAAATCGTTTTAAATTCGTTTTCAAAACCATTTCAACTTCATATTCAATTTTAAATCAAAATTAAATATTCCATATCATTAATATATAAATGATAGTATTTTCAAAATATTATATTTTGAAATCAATTCCTTTTCGATATTCATTATAAAAACGAATATAATCGATATAAATATCGTTCGCGTCAAAATGGCGAATATCTAATCAACACGGCTTTATATATTTCAATAACTTCGTTATTCTATTCAACAAATGAATATTTTCTTCAACACATGAATTTTCTTTTATTCAACACATGAATATATATTTTATTCAACACATGAATTTTCTTCTATTCAACACATGAATATATATTTTATTCAACACATGAATTTTCTTCTATTCAACACATGAATGTATATTTTATTCAACACATGAATTTTCTTCTATTCAACACATGAATATATATTTTATTCAACACATGAATTTTCTTCTATTCAACACATGAATATATATTTTATTCAACACATGAATTTTCTTCTATTTAACACATGAATATATTTTTTATTCAAAACATGAATTTTCTTCTATTTAACACATGAATATATATTTTATTCATCACATGAATTTTCTTCTATTCAACACATGAATATATATTTTATTCAACACATGAATTTTCTTTTATTCAACACATGAATATATATTTTATTTTCCAACTTGGAATGAGGCCCAATCAATTACCATATAATGTTAATTATATGGATTCCCTACAACACGTGTATATAATAGCAACGATAAATCATCGACCATCATCTAGAGTGCACCACACAACTGCATAAGCATTAAATATAAATATTTAACGCTTATAACAGCCTGTCAATCAATCGATCGACATACAGCTAATTATTGGGACTAGTGTATGTCCAATTTCATCCCAACACCCGTGTGGGGTTTCAATCAATCAAACACATATTTTATTTGTGCATTTGGACGATGTGTAAAATTTATCGTCCCAATCAATATCAGTCAAATCGGTGTACAAAAGAAAATCGTTCAATTTGTAATGAATATTTATTTTACTTCAACACTTGAATATATATTTTATTTCAACACATGAATTTTATTCTATTTAACATATGAATATATATTTTATTTCAAAACATGAATATATATTTTATTTCAACACATGAATATATATTTTATTTCAACACATGAATTTTATTCTATTCAACACATGAATATATATTTTATTTCAACATATGAATATATATTTTATTTCAACACATGAATTTTATTCTATTCAACACATGAATATATATTTTATTTCAACATATGAATATATATTTTATTTCAACACATGAATATATATTTTATTTTCTAAATTGGAATGAGACCCACTCAATTACCATATATTGTTATTTATATAGATTCTATACAACACATGTATATAATAGCAATGATAAATAATCTACCATCATCCAAAGTGCACCACACAACTACATAAGCATTAAATATAAATAATTAACGCTTACACAGTCTGTCAACCAATCGATTGACATACAACTAAACAATTGAGATTAGTGTATGTCAATATCATCCCAACACCCGTGTGGGATTTCAATAAGTCAAACATATATTTTATTTGTGCAGTTGGGCGATGTGTAAAATTTATCGTCCCAATCAATATCAGTCAAATCGGTGTACATAAACAAATCGTTCGATTTGTAAATGAATATTTATTTTACTTTAATACATGAATATATATTTTATTTTCTAAATTTTCAACTGGGCATAACTTTTTATCCCCGCTATGAAATTTCAATTTTTCGGATTCGTTGGAAAGATTTTCTCAATTAGATTCTAATATTTTCGGTTCGCTAAAATCCGGTTTATTTTGAATCCTGCACATTCAAATGAACTTTGAAATCGAATTTTCGAACTACCGCGCCATTTTCAATTCCTTTTATAATTATAAATAATTATTTATATTCTAACGACGATTCAAATAAATATTTCCGTTCTAATTCTATTGAAAATAAATTTCTCATCGTTGTTATTTAAAATAATTCATTTTAAATATTCAAAATTCACTAAAATTGTCAAAATAAAATTTTTAAATTGGCTCGGATTTCCGGGTTATTACAATCTCCCCCACTTAAAACTTTTCGTCCCCGAAAAGGAACAGAGCTGAAAGTTATTTTACAAACTAACCCAACTTTCCCTATTTTCATTACGGCTTAAGTTCTTCAACTTTTCAGTTTCTAAGAACTTTTCAATTTTTTCAAAAATTTGGCTAACACACTAAATTTTCGAAAAATTTCTCCATAACCTCCCCTGTACCGGGAGCTTCAGGATATTTGAAATAGCCTCCCATGGCCCTCACCAATGCAAAAGAAAAAGAAAAAGCCAATCAGCTCATAAAATCGTCCAAAACCCAAGAAATACAATAAACATGTACCTATTTGTCAGACAAACAATTTTATTCCTCTTCTCTAGCCTCCTTGCTATGACTTGTTCAATGTAAGTACATGTACATGCATGCAAATGTGATAAATTTTCAATACAACTCACTATTTGGTTCAATTTGCCTAAAGGTTCAACATTTAATTAATCAACCAATAATCAACCAACACAATCATCAATCAATTAATTGATTAACATTTCAAATTCATAATTTTGATATATATACAGAAAATCATGTTTTTGATGCCAAGTCACAACAATATGTTCTAACTATATTTCGGTTCTCACACAAGTCAATTGGAAATATATAGATATCCCACTTTCGGCACTCGAATATAAACATTGACGATGGCGCGCCATCATCAGAATCAGACCCGGGCGACTAGAGTGTAATTCTATATCTATCGAATATATTTGAGGCTTCAATACACGCGGATCAGACATATACTAAAATCTCTATATACTTGATTGTCCAAATCAATACAAATAAATATTCAAATACGTTGAATAAGGTTTAAACTTTCAAACAAAAATTGTTTTTTATTTATTTTAAAAACACTACTCTTCACACTCGTTCTAGGATACTACTGATCCCGTCTCTAACGAGTCATTCTCATTGGATATTGCTAATCCTACCTTTGATGGATCCTTCCGTATGGTTCTAATGTGCCTTGTTCTCGAGCTTTGAAACCAAAGCTCTGATACCAACTGTGAAAGCCTGTAACTTCCCCGGTAAGGAAAGCCCGGATTGCTTTGAGGACAATCCACATTAGAACACAAACAGAAGAACATTTCATTGTATATTACAACAATTCCATCAGAATTCAAGAATATACAGAGTATGAATAAATATTACACAAAAAATATCAGAGATATAAATTACATTTAAATACATCGCAGTGGAAAAACAATACAAATAACAACTGAAAACAGATACACGGATACAGAGCTTTCCGAATACCGCCTCAGCTGTAAATCAGGATCCTGTGAATATAAATCTGCCAAACCAAAACTACTAGCTGCCCGTGTCGAAAATAAGGGCACCTAGAGTTTAGGTTAAAACAATAAACTCCAGGTCAGTCATTTGACTGGTGTGAGAACTAAAACAGTTATTAATCTTTATTTTAAAGTTAGGTAAATCAAGGGACCACGCCGTATAACACGGAACGGGTTTCCTCCCAAGAACACCAGTGCATAAAACAACAGCGCAATGCTAAATAAAGAACAATGAAGCTATTATAAGACCCACGTCCCATCACACAATGCAACACAAGCCGGAGGATAGGGTTTTTACCTTATAATAGCCAAGAATGCTTGGTACGTGAAATTTCATCTTTTATTATTACTATAAGTGTATAGTGTCAAAACAATTTCAATCATAAGTATCAATCATAGACGACATAAGTGCCCCCATACCACTATGTCGCCATACTAGGCTCTACAATCAAAACCGCAAAGTCACGTATTGGAAGTTGGATTTCCATCTATGAACAGAGGCTAGGGATCGTCCTCACCGCTTCGAGACAATCTAGCCTACCATGTCTCAGGCAAGCGCGCAGGCAAGCCTTGGAGCAATAGGGCCGGTCCACTCGATGTGGATTAAACTTAAACCCTGGACACTACGTCTCCCCACCCTATGGGGCGTAAATGAGCCAAATGACTCCATATCCGAGGCACCTCGCAACAGCAACAACCACACAGGTGAAAATAATATAAATGTCAGGGCTGGTAGGTCACTGACACCACCTTAGCTAGAAAGAAACGCATGCCCTCCCTGAAATCCTCTCCCGTTTCTGGTTCACAACCGGGGTGTGAGGCTCGCGAATCAACGCTACACAAAGCTGTGCCACACAGGCGATGCTTTGATCATCAATCACAGGACTTTGCTTTTTAACAAAAGCCTTGATCATTTGCCACTTAGGCTTGCCACTTAGGCTTGCCACACAGGCAATTCACTCCATGCGATTGATATCCATCAATATATAACCTCTGAGCTCATACGTCTCAGAGAAGGGCGTTAAGCAAGAGAATAAATTCTCCGCCGCCAAACAGATATATATTTAATAGAAATCAATCACACAGAATAAAATCCAATGTTAGACACACAGTCCATTTACAAGTTCGTTCTAGGTCTGAACGAAACCGGAGGCACCTTGTACCTTGCATATCCATCGATCTCCAAGTACGTCTGGACGATCACCAACTGATTCCCTCCTCTTGGGTGTACAGCCCAATCAAGATCATCAGTAATTATCCAAATGACGTGAAGACCTCTGGTCTTCGACCACCGTCTTCATCCTCGACACACCGTCGAATAGTTATTCAGAATGGGATAAACCCGGTCTTTCTGAATAACTCGCGTATATAATAAACAAGTGTTACACAAACACAACATACGCCTCATTCCAATTTAGAATATTCTTTTATTCAAATATTCTTATACTTTGGGAAAGGTTCCCATTAATTTTATCAAAGATAAATTCTTTAAATTTATTCTTTAATCTTATTTTGAATATCCATTCAAACCAAATTATGGTTTATCCAAACTAGTCCGGATTAACGAACCTTACCGAAGTAATCATTTGTTTTAATTTCCCAATCCCAACCTATTCACCCCATGAAGTAAAACTGGTAAATACTTCATATCTAACACCACAGTGTTATCGGTAAATTCAATTACCATTTCACGTTCAAATCTAATTAAAGATTTAACTATCGCCTGGAGCAAAAATGGTGATACTCCATTCTCAATCATTTCAATCTAATTAAAGATTCATTAAAACTCCACTTGGTTTTAATCTTCCCAAAAATCACTATCAATGATTATTTAACTTGGGACATCATATCCTGTCTTTAACTGGGTTAAAGAACCAATGTCATTTAAAACACGGTTCACGATAAACCCAAAATTACATTTGATATTAAATACAAGGCTCTGAATAGAAAATATATCGGCTTATATTCAATATCAAGTTCTACGACCAACAAATATCGTATTGGAAATAACGATATAAATATATCTTTCAAATAGCCTTAAAAATATCTGTATAGTCACGAAATCCAACATCGAAATATTCCAAAGACAATTTCGATTCAAATCCATTCCAATTCAATTATTGGAAATTCTGGTTATTTTCAAAACCATTTCAAATCCACTTTATTTATTTTAAAAATAACTGGGATTATAATTCTAGTTCAAAACTAGTTCATTTCGATAAAAAATCTATTTTTATCTTTTCAAATTTGGGATTTTTCACCCCAATTATTCACAAATCATTTCTTATGATTTTACACAAATTATTACTATTTTTAATAATTTTATCAAGGCTCGTACAGTCGATTTCCATCAACGGCCATCGAACTGCACTTACAGCGATCTTTTCCAAATTTGATTAGGACATAATTCCAAATCCAACCTTTAGATTTCAAATCTCTAATATTCGTTAGAAAGCTTTTTTTGATACGAACCCAATGGTTCCGGTTTTAGGAGAATCCGACGGTCGGATCTCCCGTAATGTCCATTCGAAGTCAATGGTCGAAATTCGCGAACTGCCGCAGCGCGGCACGTTCTATTCAGGCCATCATAGATATATAATATATATATTATATATATTTTATCAATTTCCTTTCAAAACTTATTTTATAAATCGTTTTAAATTCGTTTTCGAAACCATTTCAACTTCATATTCAATTTTAAATCAAAATTGAATATTCCATATCATTAATGTATAAATGATAGTATTTTCAAAATGTTATATTTTGAAATCAATTTCTTTTCGATAGTCATTATAAAAACGAATATAACCGATATAATTATCATTCACGTCAAAATGGCGAATATCTAATCAACACGGCTTTATATATTTCAATAACTTCGTTATTCTATTCAACAAATGAATATTTTCTTCAACACATGAATTTTCTTTTATTCAACACATGAATATATATTTTATTCAACACATGAATTTTCTTCTATTCAACACATGAAAATATATTTTATTCAACACATGAATTTTCTTCTATTCAACACATGAATATATATTTTATTCAACACATGAATTTTCTTCTATTCAACACATGAATATACATTTTATTCAACACATGAATTTTCTTCTATTCAACACATGAATATATATTTTATTCAACACATGAATTTTCTTCTATTTAACACATGAATATATATTTTATTCAACACATGAATTTTCTTCTATTCAACACATGAATATACATTTTATTCAACACATGATTTTTCTTCTATTCAACACATGAATATATATTTTATTCAACACATGAATTTTCTTTTATTCAACACATGAATATATATTTTATTTTCCAACTTGGAATGAGGCCCAATCAATTACTATATAATGTTAATTATATGGATTCCCTACAACAGTGTATATAATAGCAACGATAAATCATCGACCATCATCCAGAATGCACCACACAACTGCGTAAGCATTAAATATAAATATTTAACGCTTATAACAGCCTGTCAATCAATCGATCGACATACAGCTAATTATTGGGACTAGTGTATGTCCAGTTTCATCCCAACACCTGTGTGGGGTTTCAATCAATCAAACACATATTTTATTTGTGCAGTTGGGCGATGTGTAAAATTTATCATCCCAATCAATATCAGTCAAATCAGTGTACATAAGCAAATCGTTCGATTTGTAAATGAATATTTATTTTACTTCAACACATGAATATATATTTTATTTCAACACATGAATTTTATTCTATTCAACACATGAATATATACTTTATTTCAACACATGAATATATATTTTATTTCAACACATGAATATATATTTTATTTCAACACATGAATTTTATTCTATTCAACACATGAATATATATTTTATTTCAACACATGAATATATATTTTATTTCAATACATGAATATATATTTTATTTTCTAAATTGGAATGAGACCCACTCAATTACCATATATTGTTATTTATATGGATTCTATACAACACATGTATATAATAGCAATGATAAATAATCAACCATCATCCAAAGTGCACCACAAAACTGTACAAACATTAAATATAAATAATTAACGCTTACATAGTCTGTCAACCAATCGATTGACATACAACTAAACAATTGGGATTAGTGTACGTCAATATCATCCCAACACCCGTGTGGGGTTTCAATCAATCAAACACATATTTTATTTGTGCAGTTGGGCGATGTGTAAAATTTATCGTCCCAATCAATATCAGTCAAATCAGTGTACATAAGCAAATCATTCGATTTGTAAATGAATATTTATTTTACTCCAACACATGAATATATATTTTATTTTCTAAATTTTCAACTGGGCAAAACTTTTTATCCCCGCTATGAAATTTCAATTTTTCGGATTCGTTGGAAAGATATTCCCAATTAGATTCTAATATTTTTGGTTTCGCTAAAATTCGGTTTATTTTGAATCCTGTACATTCAATTGAACTTTGAAATCGAGTTTTCAAACTATCGCACCATTTTCAATTCCTTTTATAATTATAAATAATTATTTATATTCTAACGACGATTCAAATAAATATTTCCATTCTAATTCTATTCAAAATAAACTTCTCGTCGTTATTATTTAAAATAATTCATTTTAAATATTCAAAATTCACTAAAATTGCCAAAATATTTTTTTTTAAAATTGGCTCGGACTTCCGAGTTATTACATGGGTTGTGCTCCTTTGCCAAACTCCCTCATTCTCATTTTTGCTACCCTTGTGTAACTTGTTGACAAGTCTCTTGAAAGCTGCCTCCATCGCATGGAAAATCCTACAAAGCTCGAAAGAAAATTAGCCATAGGTGAAACTATAGTGGCTATAAATGGAAGTTGGGCACTTATTTGCCCTTTGACAAGTGTCGCAGTCACGTCGAGCCTACGGAACCATGTCGCGATGAGGTTACCTCCCAGAAAGCCAGGAGCCCCGGAGACTCAGGAAAGAAGGAAACAAGGATTCAAACAGAGCATCAAAAGATAATGCATATGGCTTTGGAGAATCTGCCTTTAAAACAAAACTTTTCTTTTGAAAATGCTTCTTTTAAAACCGTTTTGAAAATAATTTTTCAAATCTTTTATCTGATCCGGTAACCTTCAGCTCTGATACCAAGTTAAACACCCCACCTCGTTAAGGTCACTCACAAAGGGAATGCCTTAACTTCGGTGGAGCATTATAGGTAAAAGATGCAGATAATTACAAGACAGACAAATAAAACAGCGGAAAATGAAACTTTACTTTGTTTATAAAATATCTTGTACAAAGATTGTCTACAATACCAAAGTATCTATCTTGTTTAACAAAATAAAGATGCATAAATGATGATAATATTCCCCAATAGAGCAGGAGCCATCCATAGCAGTGGAAAAGAAAGTCCAGAGCAATACATCGACTAATCTTCAATTCTTACAAAGAGAAACAGTCCAAACTAAGTTGAGCTATTTCCTCCTTGACTACCTGGGGGGAACGGAAGAAAAGAAGACGAAAGAAAGTGGGTCAGACAATAATTCTGGTAAGTTCAGTGATTACTAGCATTTAAACAGGAAAAGAATCAAGACATGAGATAAGCTGAACATAGGACAACACGCTACAGTAAGACAACAAGGGTAACAAGATAACATAAGTTTAGCACAAGATATGATAAGGCAAGATAAAATGAATGCGCTTCTACTCTTTCTCTACTTCGCTACTACCCTGTTATTTTGATTTCTATATCTCTGCACCACCTAACTAGTGTCTCAACTAGTAATCTATATAAAAGGATAATATTACAACATAATCCCAATCCCCGCAATTATGGTAGCCTTCAGGTGTACATCTATTATGAGGATTCCACCTCAGTCAGCCTAATTGCCATAAAGATGTTAGATGTATCCTTACTACCCTATCGATCGGCTCCCTACTTGTACAAATGTTCCATGTGTCTGTGTCAATCGGCCCCCTCTTGCATGTAGATACCCAACGCTGGTCCCACCATAAGGTGTATCAATCCTTATGATAGCGACCCGACACGAATCAAGATGCACCATGTATAACTACTGGTACCCAGTGCCTGCTTTTTCCCACTCCGGAGTACGTGCATGCCCGTAAACCGTCGGAACCCACACTAACGTACCCCCTGTCGTTGTTTTGACTGCTTATAATTAGCCCATTAATCATGCCACAACCTGCCTAGCTCAGGGTACCGTGATACATCTATGTGGGTTACTGCTGAAACGGGTCCCCGTTACTAGGGTTTCCGACTGGTTAAGTTTGTAGGCCTATATTTACTAATATTTTCCACCAACCCGATATGTACTTAACCCTCCCACCGATTCAAGCATGTTTATATAATGGTTAAGTTTTGTGGGCCTATATTTACTAATATTACCCACTAATCCGACGTATACTTAACCCTCCCACGGATTCAAGCATGTTTATATAATGGTTAAGTTTTGTGGGCCTATATATTTACTAATATTACCCACCAACCCGACATATACTTAACCTTCCCACGGATTCAAGCATGTTTATATAATGGTTAAGTTTTATGGGCCTATATATTTACTAATATTACCCACCAACCCGACGTATACTTAACCTTCCCACGGATTAAAGCTTGTTTATATAATGGTTAAGTTTTGTGGGCCTATATATCTACTAATATTATCCACCAACCCAACATGTACTAAACCCTCCTACTCGTCATGTCATGTTGGTTAAGTGGTTCTTATTAACTTAAATTTTCTCACTTATCATGTTGGATTGGTTAAGTGTGATTTATTAACTTAACCCTGTTCATTCATCAGGTTATATTGGTTAAGTATTTCCCATTTAACTTAACCTTTTTCATTCATCAAGTTATATTGATCAAGTGTCATTAATCAATTCAAGTTAACTTAACTCACCCACTCGTCTTGTCATGTTGGTTAAGCGTTTCCTTCTGGTGTTAACTTGACCGTACCTCAAGTCATGTTAAATTGGTTAAGTGTTGCCCTCTCGTGTTAACTTAACCCTTCCCATACATTATGTTATGTAATTGGTTAATTGTTTTCTTCTTGTATTACTTAACCCCGCCACATGTCACTATATATTGGTTAAGTGTATCCTCTTGTGTTACTTAACCCTACCACAAGTCATTATATATTTTGGTTAAGTGTTACTTTAGTTAACTTAACCCTATCATCTGCTTAATTAACATGTTATTACGGTTAAGTGCTGCCTTAGTTAACTTAACCCTACCATATGTTTAGTTAACATGTTATAACGGTTAAGTGTTCCCTTAGTTAACTTAACCCTACCCTATATCATGTCTTGTTGGTTAGGTGTCCTTTGTCCATTCATGTTTAACTTAACCCATACATATGTCATATTGGTTAAGTATCAATTAACGTCACCCTCCTATATTTAGCATGTGTCAATTGCATTAATTCATTCATTAAAGCACCAACCACTCACATTAGACAGGTATTGTTGCGGTCACTGGATGTGTCGGTCGGTTCTGGGCAGTTTTACACCGCAACTCAGTCTAACCTCGGGTTCTTATTGGGGTCAATGCCCTAACCTCCCACATTAGACATGTATTGTTGTGGTTATCGGACAGCCGGGCGGTTCCAGGCAGTTTTACACCACAACTCAATCTAACCTCGGGTTAGGCATATTCATTTTTCCTACAATTTACATATTTCTTATTTATGACAAATTCCATATGTAAATTATTCCCAATTTAATTATGCCATAATTATCCTTTTAATTATGCTCACAATTAATGGTGTACTAAATATATCATTTCATGAACCAATCTACGCCATGTAATTTTCATGTTTATCCTTCATATTTATATGTAAATTATAAATCAATTATTGTCATGGCCCACTTTCCTTCTAAATCATGTTCATAATCTTTGATATATAAATTATACCGTTACATGCCATAAACCATTTACATGGTTATGAGCCAAATATGTCAATTACATGAAATTTCAAGTCCCCCCCCCCCCAACGTTATCCCCTTAAACATTCGCATAGATTACATCGAATGTTTAGGCTTCGCAATTTAGCCTACCTCAAAGTCAAAAGGGGAAAAAGAAGAAACATGCAGCATTCAACAAACATAATATGGGTCCAACATATGTCACATAATATTGGCACAGAATAATGAACTTGCATTTTTAGATCCAATTTAATATGAAACATAAGCATATGAATTTGCATGGAACTACACAAATTAAACTTGGCATGTAAAGGTGAACTTGCAATAAATTGGATCTAATTAACCTAGATCTAAAACATATAAGGTTGTAGATCTAAACATGTAGGCATATGTGAACATTATTCTGCCTAAATCTTGCATGTACATAATAAGATAGAATCACCAAGCTTGCATATAACATGATAGTTTTAACACCAACCAGTCTCATAAACACTATGGATTCCATTATGTCAAATAAACCAGTTTCATAGGCATAATGGGTTATTTTATGTCAATCACCGCAATCTTATAACTCACAATAGGCATGATCAATCACAATAGTTTCAAAATTATTGGTAATTCAAAGTGGACAAGAATCAGATTTCATTTGTCTTAAATATGAACATCGTTCTCGATTCAAGTTACAACATGTCATGATTTCATTTAAGAAATTCGTTTAAATCTAAGTAATAACCAACTTACAAACAAAAGAGAAATATTGAGTTTTGAAATCTGTTTTCTGAAAATGAATTGCTCGCCTTTGATGTAGACTAATTGTTGTTCTAATTTAGATTTGATTTGATGTTCTTCTTAATCGATTACTAGTTTGGATTTGATTTTCTAGTTTGGAGAGAATGAATGGAGGCTTAGGCTAGCTTGTAGACGAACATCATGATGGGACCATATTTTTAGGGTTATGATGTTAGGGTTTAGGTTTAGCTACATATATATAGATGTCTAGGATTATTTAGAGCCTTTAGATGAACTAGGAGTCCATCAGAATCACCCAGCTCAAATACACATCATCCGGCCACTCAGAAGAAGACGCATCATCACAGAACACTCCAGAATTCTATGCTGGATCAGTATGGGCGCACTTGGCAAGTGCGCCAGTGCATTTTTGTACTGGCGCACTTGTGAAGTGCACCAGTGCATTCTGGTCGACTTCCGGTTTTTCTGCCTAACTTCGTTAGTTCATGTCTTCTTCATATGGTATCCGTTTTACGCAAACTCGGACTCTATCTCAAGCAGAATTCCGAGACGAACGAAATGGCATAACTCGTTTCATCTAATACTTCTTTTAATAATTAATTATTCTTTAATTATCTCTTACGTCCCGTTTTAAAATTACGAGGTGTTACATCATCTGGCAAAGGAAGCTTGACTAAATCACCATATATTTGTTCTTCTGTTTGTAAGTCATGAGTTGGATATTTATTCGGTGGCGGTTTTTGCGGAGAGGGTTGCCTTTTGGGAATGGAAACAACTTTCGGTTCATCGCCTTGAAATTCAACTCCAGTATACACATTCAGATCTTCATCATCTTGGACACTCATCGGTGAAGGACTTTTTGGAAGCTCAGGTGAGGTTCTAATTTCTGTAGTCACATGCCCTTCGATTGGAGGCATGCTACTAGATTCTCCAGGAACGGGGACTATAGAAGCTTCAGCCGAGGGCACATACTTATAGGGCTTGCCTCCTTGACCGAGACCTCGCCTTATATCAGAAGTTGGTGTTTATGCAGATTCTCATCATTTTTGCATTTCTTGATTTTTAGAAATTCTGACTCTCTTTTCCTAAGGCGGGTCAAAAGATCTTCGTATATTTCGCCCTCTTGCTTATTACGATTGGGAACAGTAAAAGAAAAAGAAATATTAGTGCACCAATGTATGCAATTGGAGAAGACACTTAAAGGCCTGAGACTTACTTGACTTAAGACACCTCCTCGCACACCTAGCCTGGCGTTTTACATAAAACCACTCAGATATAGCATCGCATAAGTTGCCGTGTCCATCAATCAGGACTTTCTTAGTGGGGATAGACTTAAAGAAAACAAAACTCGGGTTCGCTGTAGAATGACGTTTAAAGTGGAAATAGAAGTTCAGATCTTCATAAAAGAGCTCAGTATCAAGAATTTCTGCGTATGCGATGTACAGCCTATATAAAGCAGCATAAGCATTAGGGTGATGTTGCATGGGAGCAATATGCATTCGTCTCAGAAAGTTGATGATGAGTGGATGAAATGGAGGAATAGCGCCTATTGAACACATGACCTTACTGATGGCTATGTACCCTTCCAGAGAAGAATGGGGCCTATCCGTTTCCCCTGCAACTTTAATGTCACCCCATGGAATCCCATGCTTTAAACGCATTTTCTTCACCTTTATATCGTAAAGTGTGGAAGCTATGGAATCACTGGATCGACTAACTCTAGGGCACTCTCGAACTCATCGGGAGCGCAATTATTTTCAATTCCACCCTCTCTTTCTTCTTCCTCAAGTGATGTACTCTCAGGTGATGTTGATCCTATACCAATATCCTCTTCATATTCAGATCCGAAGTTATCCCAATCTGGGTCCGACGGGAGTACGTCGAGATTATAATAATTTGAAGACTCTGGAGCTGCATTTTTATCTGATAATCTTGCCGAATGTCAATCTGACATATTTGTTGTATTGATAAACAAGCATAAAAAATTAGAGCGTGGATACCCGTGACCCCCGTGTGTCCAAGTGCTAGTGTATGCCAGTATGTGCAGAACTAGGAAGAAAAACAAGAGGTAAAGTAAATAAGAATGTAATTGGTCGTCATATATCTTTGAGTTATGTTCTTATCTAATCCAGATTAATCTATTCAAGGGCTCTAGCCTAACTGTCCATCAATATGGTGATTAACTCAAAATTGGGTTCGGCACACCCATATGACGTAGCTCGCCTACACTGAATTAGTTTACAAGTAAAGCTCACTATGTACACATGCTGGGATCGAGTCGTAGGTACGGATCGGCTCATGTTTCTGAACTGACTTGTGTTGTCCTCAGTTCGTGAGTTAGGGGCGTCTCATGCTGGGAAATTGGTTCGTGTATGACTTCGGCTCGCCCCCACGACCCGTTTTCACTATATGACCCGGCCGCTCCCTCTCCTCCGTTCACAAAGGGTTCAGCTTGCGCATGAGGATGGGTTCCATTCATCGGAACAGCTCGTGTCGAAGGGAGGCTCGTGAACATACCCCTTTCAGGCAAGCACGGGATCGGGTCACTGAATCATGACCCAACCCGGTAACCTCTACCTCTTCACGAACCAGATCATAAGAACACACTTTTCCTCCAACCTTTCCGCTTCTTATCTCCACGAATAGGTCCTCAACTGACCTGCTACCTTAAAAGTACATCACTTTTCCCTCATCTCGTTGACTTCCAACCCTTGGCGAATTCACTCGTGAACCTACGAAACCTCGCCCCCATAACTTTTGCTTGGGTAGGGATGCGTCACCGACGTTGGCACCGTGGTAGAAACTAAAGTCGGTGAAACTATAGAGGAGGGGATATCATGGAAATCGATATAAACCTCGAGGAACATCTCGCTCATAAATTGGATTAGGAACAACAATGAAAATTAAGGAAACATCTTGTTTGAAATTACCTATCTAAATCGAAATTCCGAGCTTTGGTAAATCAGATTTAAGAAATTAGGGTTTCGGGTTGGAGCAAATGAAATTATAGCGGTAAAGAGCAGAGAGAAGAGGTAAAAGTAAAATACATATAGTAGGGTATGAACCCTTTGGATATCAGGCCTCAGCCCGCTGCTATGCAAACAATTCGATGGGCCTCTAATAATCAGCCCACACACGCAACAACTCACACGAGAGTAAGCCTCGTTGACCCCAAACAAGAGTCGTGGTCTGACCCGGATAGTATGATATAGGACCTGATTTAGCAACCAAGCTTTTGAGATAACTAACGATTTGAAAGATTTTTAATCAATTGGGATGATGATTAATGCCAAGATCTCCAAATAACAGTTCAGAAAATTTGAAGTTTTTACCTAAGAGATTGCTTATTGTGTGCTTCTAGACCCTAAGTGAGGAAATCAATAAACATGGGAAATAATTGGAAAATTAATGCGGTATTTATACTCGCCTCAAGAAATCAGAAAATGCGTTTTTCGCGAAGTGATGCGACCTTATAGACAGATACGACTATTGACGCTACCCTTTTCGAGAACAGATAGATGAATGATTTCGAAGCATGCTCCATCCCTGATAAAACGTACTTCGAGGGGGCAAAATGTTGGCTAGCTTTTTGACCAAGTCACAAGAGAACAAGTATCCACGATTAGAAGAATGAAGGCTTGCACACACAAGCTCAAAGTGAATACATCCCTGCTCGTGACACATAGTACCCAGCTCGTGAATATGGCTTGTGATGCCCAGGACATGACTCGTGGTCCATATCCTTGACCCACTCGTAGTCCAGCTCCACGACCCGCTCGTAGTGCTACCACACGAGTCAGCTCGTAAAATGGGTCACAAACCAACCCTGACTTTAGGAAGAGATGGACAAGACTTGGTTAGTCCCCGTCAAGCCATGAACCAAAAACCAAGGATCTAGTGACACGTGTTAATAGTGGTCAATATTAATAATGGCCATATTGACCACTTCTCCACTCACTCACGAACAGCTCCGAGATTTTCGGGATGGACGCCACGTGTCTTCACGAACCGCTTACAGAAATTGCCTATAAATAGCTCAGCACTTAGCATTTTTGAGGATCTTTTCGCAATTGAGAACTTTTATTCCACCATTATCATACTTCTTCTATTTTTAATCAAAAATATCTCAAATTTGTTGAGTGAATTACAATTGTAAAAGTTAAATCGAGAGGAGATTGTGATTTTACTTGTATTCAATCGTATAATTGGAATCATATAAAGTGGACATAGGCTCTTTAACGTCGAACCACTATAAATTTGGTGTGTCTGCTGCATTTCATTTTATTTCTAGTTACAATTCTCTATGCTTCAAGACAATTTGGGTGTTAGAACCATATTTTGGTATAACAATAAGTATCAAATTTTATTATTAATTATTAAATAATTATTATAATAAAATGATATTTTCATTATTTTGGGAATAATTATAAAAGAACAATTTAAAATTTTGGGATTTAGCGTAAAATATGTTGGCATACTGACTGAAGTTTGCGATGAAAGCAGAGGACTTAGTTAAGAATTTAGTAATTGCATTGGGTATGAGCAAATATTATTTTGCTAATACTAAATAAGCAATGATTATAAGTTATTTATTATAGAACGCAAATTATTATTTATTATTACTTATAAATCATTAATTAGAACAAATTATTTATTATTTATTAATTATTGAACATGTTAATAATTATTAAAAAATAACGCTAAAGTATATGTTAAAAAAATAATATAAACATCTCTAGCAAATCTGTTGGAATTCTGCTGCAAAATAGCTTTAATAAATATTCGTTAGTATTCTGTCTGGATTTGCAGCGGAAAATAGCGGTGGAATTTTTCTGTCGGTAATTTGAAGCAGTTTGCAACAACTTAGCGAGGGATGACAGAAGACAACGGTAATAAATAAAAGAAAAAAAGTTGGAAAAAAACAAAAAAACTATCCCTTGCAGATCACATGGAAATCTGTCGCAAATTAGTGACGGAAATTTCCGCTTCTAAATATATGACGCTAGATCAGTGTTTTCTTGTAGTGACAAGAATTCTAAACAGAATGATGTAGTAGATCAAGAAACAATACAAGACGAAAGCTGGTATCAAGATTCAGGGGCAACTAATAACATAACAAATAATCTGAAAAACCTGAACTTAGGAAAAAAGACTACAAAGGTAAATAGAGTGTATGCATGGGAAACGGTAAGTCCATACCTATCACTCATATAGGTAAAAGTACAATTAGTGGTAAAAAAATCTTCTCTTAAACAATTTACTTAGAGTTTCAAAAATTAAGAAAACCCTTCTGGATGTTTCACAATTTGCCCATGATAATAAGGTATACTTTAAATTTTATCCTGCATATTGTTTAGTTAAAGACATACTTACTACAGATGTTTTACTACAGGGTAATCAAGAAAATGGAGTATACAAGTTTAATCACGTGAAGTGCAAAGAAAGGTTATGCAACCCTACAGTAAACAATGTAGAGAAAAGTAGTGAAGTGTTTGATGTATGGCACAACAAGATTGTACATCCAAGCATTGGTACTGTAAAGCAGAGTCTCAATCATAATAATATCATATGTTCTGGTATACCTAACTACTATATATGTAATTATTGTCAAATGGGAAAAAGCCATAAATTGGTTTTTCCCAATTTTATCACAAGTTATTCTAGACCCCTTGAAATGATAGCAACTGATCTATGGGGTCCTGCACCTATACAATCATATTACAGATATAACTACTATATTTCTTTTGTTGATGCCTACACAAGGTTCACATGGATATATTTCATGAAGTCAAAAGATGAAACACACAACATTGTGACACAATTAATTACACGTGTGGAAAACCAATTAGGGACACAAGTAAAAATAGTTCAAATTGATGGGGGAACTGAGCATAAACCCCTTATGAATATTTTAAAAGAAAGGGGATAAATCACAGAACCACTTATGCTTAGACATCTGAACAAAATGGTTAAGTGGAAAGAAAACACTAGCACATAGAAGAAACAAACCTGACTTTATTAGCTCGAGCGTTAATGAATCTAAAGTTTTGGTCTGATGCATTCAGTACTTTAGTTTTTCTGATAAACAGATTACCAACTGAAGCACTAAATGGTCATAGTCCTTATGAGAACCTATATAAAGTCAGACCTGATTATAATTATCAAAAAGCTTTTGGATGTTTATGTTATCCATACTTAAGGCCTTACAATAAACACAAACTAGAATTTAGATCAAGGCCTTGTACTTTCATAGGATATAGTACACATCAGAAAGGCTACAGATGCATTGATGACAATGAAAAAAAAAATGTAAGCAAACATGTGGTATTTAATGAAACCATATTTCCTTTTAAAACCAAGGAGGTAAAGACAAAAAACAAGGTATACAGTACCAGAGAGTATGAAGCATATATTGTTCTTTCCAATATAGAAGATGCAAGAGTCATTGAAAGAAAGACAGGTGAAAATGAAGCGGATTCTGATGAGTCAAGGTTTGATACATATGAACCACCATATCTGCCATATAGTTCACCTACAAAAGAATCAATTCAAGAGAGCCAGCAGCAAGAAGAATGTGAATCAGAAAGCAGTGAGAAAAGCAACTCACATACAAGCGGAGAAACACAACCTGAAACCAAACAAACTCCTGCTCCTTCACATCCAATGACCACTAGATCAAAGAGTAGGATATTTAAGCCCAAACTGTATTCAACTGTGCTTACGCCAACCACATTTAATCAAGCCATCACCAATGATAAGTGGAAAACAACCATGGATGAAGAATACCATGCCCTCATCAAAAACAATACATGCGAATTAGTTGAGCCACCAGAAAATAAAAATATTATTGGTTGCAAGTGGACTTATAAGGTTAAGAAGAACATAAATGGAACAGTCAACAAGTATAAAGAAAGATTAGTAGTAAAAGGGTACAAGCAACAATAAGGTTTTGACTTCAATGAGACATTCTCCCCAGTAGTAAAACATGCAACAATTAGAATAGTTCTAATTGTTGCACTGCAAAAAGGATGGTCTCTCAGACAACTCGATGTAAATAATGCATTTTTGAATGGAAGCTTACAGAAGAGGTCTACATGAAGAAACCAGAAGGATATAACAAGAAAAACAACTTGCGTGTAAACTTAACAAAGCTGTTTATGGGCTAAAACAGGCTACTAGAGTATGGTTTGACAGATTGAAAGACACTCTATTAAAGCTAGGGTTTCAATTTGCCAAATCAGATAACTCACTCTTTATCAGCGAAAATAGTAATATAATGATGTATGTGCTTATATATGTGGATGATCTTATTATTACAGTTGATTGCAACTCAAAAATAGAACAATTGGTTCAATATTTAGACAAATAGTTCTCCAAAAAAGATCTGGTGAACTAAATTACTTTCTGGGCATAGAAGTAAAGAGAATATCAAAATCATAAATCATTCTACTTCAAAGGAAATATATCAATGAATTACTAGATAAAACAAAGATGCTTGAAGCAAAGCCAAAAACAACTCCCGTGATAAGCAACCAACAATATTCTAAAAACAGGAGGGAACCAATACTTAATATATTTAAATGCAAGAGTATAGTTGGTGCATTACAGTACACAACAATAACTCGTCCAGATATAGCTTTCAGCACTAATAAAGTCTGTCAATTTATGCAGGCACTATTGAGTGAGCACATGAAAGCAGTAAAGAGAATACTAAGGTATCTAAAGAGAACCATCAACCATGGACTATCTATGAAAGTGGAAAAAAGTCTAAACATCACAAGATATGCATATGCTGATTGGGCATCAAATATAAATGACAGAAGATCTACAACATGGTGCTACATATACTTGGGAGGAATTTTGATATCATGGTGTTCAAAGAAACAGCCAACCATTTCTAGATCAAGCACAGAAGCAGAGTATAGAAGTGTGGAAAATGCAACAGCTGAAGTGATGTGGGTTCAATCATTATTACATGAACTACAGATACAAACTAATGGCAAACCAACAATTTGGTATGACAATCAAAGTGCAGTGTATATGGCAGCCAACCCAATGTTACATGCGAGGACCAAGCATATCGAAATAGATCTACATTTTGTAAGAGAACAAGTAGAAAAAAGAAACATAGAAATCAATCACATACCAGCATACTATCAGCGAGCAGATACCTTAACAAAGTCACTTTCAACACCATGGGTAAAGAAATTACCTGACTCACTTACCCCATCCAACATTCGGAAGCAAGGAGAAGTTACTAGGATAACAGAGAAGCCTCCAGGAGGACACTCAATCAGAACAAATCAACTCAAGGTTGCTTCGCCAAATCACTTGCAAGCTCCAGAAGTCGAGTCGAAGTATTTGGAAGCAAGAGACTCTCATACAAGTATACCCAGTAGAAATTCATCTCAAAGACACATCAAATCGAAAGCGAAATCAAATTGGGGAATTCAGAGGAAAACCTATTGTTGGCTTTGTTGGTGTTAGAATGTGTACACCATAACCCTTAAGATGTTTTATATGATGGATACAAGTTATTTGGGCTGAATACCACAAATGGGCTAACCAGTTATTCTCTATTTTATTACATTTCTTGGCCATGTGTTTGTTACCGTTGGCAATTATAGATCTTATCCCAATATCTGAATTGTATTATAATTAAGAGCTTACCTCTGTACATTATCTATTATTGAAACGAAGCTTTCCTTTGTTTTCTTCTCCAATACATTCGTTCTGCAATTCTTCTCATAATTCATACAATAAAATCTCTCTGCAACACTACGGAGCATCAGATCAATTAACTCAGAATCCGAACTTTCTCATTTGTTCAGAGAAATTAGATTTTTGTCTCCTGAGGTGGAGTCGTCTTAAAAGTATTGTAGAATATCTCATTAGTGTCGTCCTTATTCCAAGTAGGAATAGCTATAATAATAAAGATATGAGTTAGAATTTTAGATTACTCTAAGCAAACTCGAGTCCAAGGTTATGCACTTACACCCATTGTCTAGAGATGGTTAAATCTTTCTGGATATCGAACAAAGAAACGCTGGATCTTAAGGGATTAAAGTGTGTTGGAAAACTTTAGAAAATCTTGTGATTTCTTTGAACCTTTATAATGATAAATGAAGGGAAATCTAGCCTCCTCTTAAAGAATAAAAGAAAATTGAATGAATAGGATATATATAAGCAATTCGGATGGGCATATTGATTTCATTGAATCTAAAAAGGAGAGAACCACATGGCTTGAAGACCATGTGATGAAACAGGTTGAGTGAAGGTACCATACCATTCGGATACCTGAATATATGGAAATCCGTAAAGCCTGGAAGTGGCCAATGCATGAATTCCCTCTTTAGAGGAAACTGCATATTGGTTTCCGGTATTCCAAACTCTAGGCAGATAATTCTGAGCATTTTGGCTAACACTACATTAGAACACCTCTCAAGTGGATTAAAAAACTCTCAAGGGGCGAGGTAATGAGTCCATAATAGGTCCAGGAAGGTCAACACTTGGTATGACATAGAGGGAGCACAAACTGATGATCCGACCGGAATAGAAGATGTGGGAATTGTTGTAGAAGACTCTGCCTCAAAAGGATTAAAGAACTCTTGGCTAAATGTGAATTACACTTGGTAATGAATAAATTTACATAATAAGACTTGTGTTCATACCAGTTAGGCACATTATATTTCCAAATGGTTTCCCAAAAGTAAATGTTTGTAATTCAAAGGAAACTGATTTGTGTTTGCCAATTTGATTCTAAGAAGTAAACGTGGAAATTACAATGTGTTATCTATTAAATGAAGGTTAATGAATCCCAAACTTTACAAGTGAACAATAACGTGTAAATAACTCACTTATACTAGAAAAATCGATTTATATTTCTCTTTCTCTTTTTGAACTTACCCATTATCAATTGAAAACTCATTAACAAATTTGTTGACGGAAGCGGCACGGAAAGTTTTTCCTTTCAAGATTGTTGGACATATGTAAGTAGTGTAGAGAAAAAGGTTAAACTGTCAATATGCATGGATTTGGTCATTTTCTGTTTAACAATTTCAACTACGGAAAATTCGTGAAAAGGAATCTTCAATTTTACAAGTTTAATTTCTTCTTGAAAGTTAGACATATTTAGTTGGGCATAAATCTAGTTTAATGTCAACTATATATATTTGAGTTCAAGTCCAAAATCAACTAGTCTAATTCAAATAAAGAATTCCATCGATGTCAAACCTATAATATCAAATCCAAATTGCAAATATGCTAGGTCATTTGTCCCTAATGTTTCTAAAACCTTCAGTTCCAAGATTGATTAAGGCAAAGTTCGAAATCAAGTCAAATTGGCAGGCTATGGTTATAACTCAATATATCATCTTGGGTACAAAGTGCCAGCGACTGGGCAACATGCTTCAGGTAAGTGGAAGGAAACAATCAAAGTTGCCGAAGGCGATAAGGGTTGGTGGTAGAAAATGAACGATCGTAGCAAAAGTTGCTTAGGAGTTGAATCAGGTGACTTAGGGCTTAAGGGAATCGGTTTGGACAAAAGAAAAAGGTAGATTTAAGGGGGAGAGTCTAATACGCATACGATATAAATAATAAAAGACAATCAAAATTTCTCTACATAATAGATTCGTTACCAAGTCATAGCATATGACTCAGTACCGAGTCAATATGCATACCCGATCAACTCCAAAATTTGCACACATGAACTCCTCCCTATTCTAAGATATTCTACAAAGTTTAAATCAAACAATATGGTTATTGGAAATATTGATAGCACATCATAAAAATCAAATAGATAATTGTTAATTTATGGATAACTTCTTGGAAACAACACTATGTAATCAACATGATACTCACGATAGAAAATCAAAGATAGCTTATTCCAGAGCATGTCGCGTTTTCAACGAAGATACACTCTGGAAGGCAAATGTTAACCTGATTTTTACTCAAAAGGAAGTGTAAAGGATTTAGAACATAGGGATAGAGCCAGAATGATTTGAAACTCAGCCAAAGCACTTGAAAGAAATGGAGAAAGATCCCTAGTAATAATGACACAAAAATATCCTAAGTCTATTAGTTAGCATCGAGTCATACCTTATGAGAAGGTACCGAGTTATACCTTATAAGGAGGTACCGAGTCATACTTTATGAGAAGGTTTCATATAGGCTAAGTGCGAGTCAACCACACCACCTCTATCACGTTCTTTTTTATTCTCATAGGCTACTCTCCAAGTTTGGTAGCAATCCAATGTATCTAACTCAAGTACCTGATGACTTACCCAGTTCAAGTTGCAATTCAAACTAACACAAAAAGCTATCAAATTTTACATAAAGCATTATGACGAAGTAAAAAGCCAAATACTAAAGGACTCAACCTCCAAGACTTATTAATGGAGTAAGCTCAGTACCGAGTAATGATCTGTGACTTGATGCTGAGTCAATGGCACGGTTTTAGGCTTCCAATGTAAGATCGTTGATGTTGAAAGTCTGGTCCAATTCGCCTCCAAAGCCCTATAAATACCAAATCACCTATAACATAAACTGAATCTGAACTTTGGCTGTCTATGTGCTTATAAGATCAATCTTCAAGCTCATCCTTCCTCACAACAATCACTAAAGAGGCTATTGTGACTCTCCATTCAACCTTTATACTTGTGACCTTTCCGACTAAATCGACTATAATCAAACATCTTAAATAGGCAGTCAAAAAATAACTATTCTTTAAAGTGAACATAGGCTTTATTAATTGTCGAACCACTCTAAAATTATGTATTCTCTTTTCTAGGTCCCTTCTTTTTAATTTATATTATCTATCTGCTATTGAATCTTTATGTTTGATACCTGAACTGTCTAAAAACCTAGTGCTTTCAACTTTATTAGGTGTTGATTCCATTTTTGGAGTTAATAGCTGCTTGCAACAATTTATGTTTGGTGAAAAGAGTTCCACTCTCTCTAAGGAAAAATCTTTGACATTGATGCCTTCACTTACAATTTTGGTTGGATCTCAATACACCAAAACAGGTTATTGCCAACGAGTATAACCGTCGCAAACAATTTCAGCAACGCTTATTAGTGTTGCTACGGGGGCGTGGCAATGTAGTACCAACGCTTATAAGCGTTGGTAGATTTTCTCTCCCAACGCTTATAAGCGTTGGTATACTTTCATTCGCAACGCTTATAAGCGTTGGTAGTTTTTTGTTTGCAACGCTTATACATGTTGCAATATTTTTGTTTGCAACGCTTATACATGTTACAAGATTTTCATTAACAATAACTAATATGATTATAATATAGATGATATTTAATATGAATCCAAAGTAGATATTATTCTCAATTTAAAAAGTATAATTCAATGAATACCAATAGACAACATTCATAATTAAGTAACGACATAGAATTAATATCAGTTAACAATATACAAGTATAATACATAACTAAGTTGCTAAATTCGATACATAATTAAGTCGCAAAATTCAATAGATAAATGAAATTCTACAAATACCGAGTATAAAACATGGTAGCATTTCTCTCGAATTTCTTTTATATCCAGCCTTCCAAATCGTCGTTCGTGAAATATTTGTTTTTGGATTTGCTAAGGCCTACAAAAAAGATAAAAGTTGACAACAATAATTAATAACATTCTATAAATAATTTACAAAAGATAATTTTAATACCAATTATTTGGCTTGGCATTTATTTGTGTTATTGTTGGAAATTCTTTTAAGGCATTGAACTATAATGCATCTATCAATGAGACCACATCAAAACTGAGTTTATCTCAGTTGGAAACTGAGTTTGCAAGCTCAGTTTCTAACTGAGTTTGAAAACCCAGTTCAGAAACTGAGTTTGCAAACTCAGTTTCTAACTGAGTTTACAAACTCAGTTAAACTGAGCCTGGCTCGGTTTTGATTCGAAACCAAGCCAGAAAGGCTCAGTTCAAAACTGAGTCTGGCTCAGTTTAACTGAGCCTTTCCAGCTCGGTTTCGAATCCGAAACTGAGCCGAATAAGCTCGGTTTCCAAACTGAGTGGCTCAGTTTAGAAACTGCGCCTTTCCAGTTCAGTTTCGAATCCGAAACTGAGACAAGCTCAGTTTTGTTCCTTTTAAGTTCACTAATCCTTTTCACTATCATGTACACAACATGCTTTTCACTACCATGTACATACCAAAAGCATTTTCACTACCATGTACACAAACTGCACATACCAAAAGCAGGGAAATACAAGTGTTCTACACTAGTTTGGACTTGAAACGCTAACCTGTCTTAGACGAAGGAGCTGCAGAATCTTCTGAGACTTCGGATCCATATTGAAAGTCTGCAACTGAATTTGAGACTTGAGTTATAAAATGGATAGTGGGTTAAATATCAACAATCATTATCTTTTAATGACTGTTATACTGCACTATTGTTGTCAACAATCATTATCCTTTTGAATTGTGTGCTTCTTTAATTCAATCTATTTTCACAATAAAACTCAACTATAATTATATCAATAATGTTCAACTTGTATTCTTGTTTAGAACCAAAGAAGCATGTGAAATTACCAGAATAAATAATTTATAAGAGTCTATTAAGAAAGATATTTTAGTATAGAGTTGTGTTTAATGGACATACTTAATTGAGCTGGCAAAGAAGTGATCTGTTCGGAACAAAAGTTTGCTTTAAAAAAATTAAAATAAGAATAGATTCGAAGTTCATCGTAACTGATACAAGGTTTTGTAATGATGAATTATTATGAGTGTTTGTAATGATGGCTTATTATGACATGCATCTATTTAATATCATTCCTAGTAAAAGTGGTAAAGAAAACCATATACCCATGTCATAATTGCTCAAGTTTGAAACAGAAACTATCTGAATGAAAAAGAAAGCTTAGACAAACATAAAAGGACACTCCTTAGTATAGTTATATCATATCCATGAATAACATAACATGGCGGAATAAGTAAATCTTACTTTTAGTAGTTCAAGCGTGGGAAGCTGGGCTTCAAGTGGAGGAGTATGTGGCTTTGCAGACTGAGAAATAATAGTATAAAGTACCATCTATATTGAAGGTGATCACTTGGTCTTCGCTTTCTGTAGAAATAATAATGATATCGTCCAGCAACTCAAAACAGAAAAACAAAGACAGCAAAAATAGCCATAAAAACTGAAATCACTCACCAAAATTTTCTTCATCAAATGTGGTACAGAAGAAAAGTCAAGGAAACATAATATTCTAACATGTACAATCTTCATATTATACCTAACATAATGCTATATGTTAAAAAAATTAAGTAACAAATACAAGGACATTCTTCTCTAGGCGGAGAAGCTCTAACCCACAAAAGCAAACAGTAGCATTTTTTGAGGAGTGGGATAACTCGAACTCTTTCTCAAATAGTAGGTCATACTGTATTTGGGCACATGTATCAACTGAAAGTGATGCTATAACTAGTTTATTATCGTCAACTTTCAGGTAGACAGCAATTTTTCCCTTAACCTTAGATTCCCCAAGTGAAGCCTGATTGTAATCATACATCAAAAATAAAATTCAGATTGGTTAAATGCATAACCTGCTCATAGAATCATTTTGAAATGTTACTTGAGATAGATGTATGTATTTTCCTTCATCTAGGTTGCATTTAACAAATGCACCTGGTTTGACTTCAACACCTTAATTTTTCAATACCAGCTGGTAGCTGCCAAAAAGCTTAATAAAGAAGGACATTAAAAATAATATTGTGAGCCACTAAAAATGGTGGTTTAACTAGCATTTTTATCCTAACAGAACAAATTAATGAGATACATGTTCCAATTAGTGTGTTTGTGCAAAGAATAGCAGATTTCATAGCCACTGCCTAAAAATCAATTAAACCGAAAAAATGTAACTTGCTTAAGCGCATCATAGCTCAAAGAGAACTTTTATACATTCTACAGTGTATACTGCTACAAGTTTCCTCTTCGTTTCTTAAACCAAATGATAGTGCTCATCACCTTCGATAACATAAACCCACTACTTGCTGATTTATAATTTAGTTGATTATCCTCTCTCTCTCTTTTTTATCAGCCACTTAACCCCAAAAGTTTAGCAACATTTTTATCAATGAGATTCAACGTACAAAACAGAAAACATATTATTTTGTGTTCCAAGTTCAGGAAAATAATGGAAGTTAAAAAAAAACAATCCATCCCCTCCACTAATCCACCATCGTACTAAGATCTTTAAGCATCTAACCTGCCCATCACCTGAACAAGCTAAGTACCTAAACAAGCATCTAACCATCGTACTATCAACACCTTAAAAAATGATAGTGCTCATCACCTGAACAACCTAAGCCTCAAGCACCAAAATCAAAATTGGAAACGTGACTGCATCCTGAAGCCAAAACAGTCGGAAATAGAAAATAGGAGAACAGTTAATAAAAAGATTCATTTGCGAGAATAGGAAAATAGGGGAAAACCCAAAAACCTGCGGAAATCACCTGAAGCCAACGTCGAACTGGAGGAGAGCAAGGCGAAGTCGATTCTTCAAATTTGCGAGATCTTCAAATCGCGGAAATCAACCGTGAAGTCTTCCAATTTGCGATTGGTATGGATTGGTAATAATTAATTAGTTGATCGGAAATGGATAGATTGAGAAATTGGGACAGAAATCGATCAATTAATTGTGATGTAGCTCTTTTCTATTTCCAAAGAAGAAGTTGCTCTTTTCTATTTCCAAAGAAGCGGCCTTGCAAGTGAAAAGCGTTTATAAAGGGGATGTGAGAGGAGTTAGGGTTTACGGACTGAAAATAACTGGGTGTTTACATTTTTGCCCCCGCGAACCAAGCCTAACAACCCATATAAGCGTTGCCAATAAAAAAATTATAATTATGTATTTTTGGCGACACTTTTTTAATATAGCAACACTTATTATTGTTATTACCCTGCAACATAAATAAGTGTTGGCGATTGTGAAAAAAAAAGGTTGCCAAATGACGATTATGGTGTAACTCCCACAACCCTTGCTCCATGCGGTTAACTAATTATGGATGGCAATGTTATCAATCGGGCACCCGCTGATTGGAGACTTATAATGGATCCTCCAGACAGAACCCTGATAATGATAACCGCCAAAATTCTTCATCGTATCCACTTGTCATTGGCATCTCGTAAGATGTGGTGGTTTTTCCTTCAAGGACGGACTTCAACCATGAGCAACCTTAAGGGACGTACACTACATATCATCGTTATATGTTTCTGAATGCCGTCATTCTTTCGTTTAATCCATTCCTTGTTAGCATTCATCAAAATACCAAACTTTCCCTTTCTCACTTCCAACCAAATATATATGCTCTTCTATCATTCTGTTCATATGAAGATTCAAGCACCCACTGACCTTCAATGAGCTAAGGTATCTCTTATTATTCAAGAAGATAAAAGATTATCTGTGGTTTTTCATTACCGAAGCTTAGAGAAATCGCAAAGTCATGTTGAAGCTTCATATTAAACTTTCAAGCATTCAAAAATCAATGTTTCTTTATTTGGTCCCTTGAGTGATTCGACCACTTCTGGATGATAGGAAGTAAATGTTTGGCTTTTCACTTGAATTTATTCAAAATGTTGCGAATTTCTAACTCATCCAATAATCCTTGTAGTTATTCTACTTATGAACAAGGACACTGCACTAGAGGTTGTTTTCAATGCCTTAAAGGACATTCATGCCAGCGCACAAATGATCAAGTTACTTTTGACCGACGAGATCCTTCATCAATATGAGTTGCTACATCCAAAGAGTTCCGTTTTCAGTGCAGAAGTCCCTTCTCCTATTCATCAAAGAGTTTATATTGACATACTTCCCTGCCTCACAATCCTAGCGTTACAGGGAAGGATGTAGTCCATCTAGGGAGTCCCATGAAATTTTTTATGGAGGAGGCGAGACACTTACTAAGAGCAGTGACCGAGCTAGGAAGCCACAAAACAATAAGGAAGAAGAAAAATAAGTTGTGCACCGAGGGAGCAAGACTGCAATGGTTGTTGAAAATGTAGAATAGAGATTGGTTGCAACGATGACTGACGACGACTTCCTTCTTAGTGAAAAAGGTAGTGGATCTAGTTTTGTTAAAGATTATGCTGTGAAATGAAGGGAATAAAAATAGAGGAAATCAGATAGGGTGGATGAAGAGAGAAGGAGGTGGAATAGCGATAAAGACATGGAGGAGGAAATAAAGAAATGAAGGGACAGAGAGGATGATTAGAGCCTCTAACGAAATAGGAAGCGTGAAAGCGGTGATAAGGATTTTGAGGGAATAAAGATTCACATCTCAAGAGAAATATTCTGAGAGACGTAAAGATGAGCATGACCCCTTCGCAAGCCATACAACTTCTAAGTCTCCTACTATCCCAGATGTTGAGATTCATACTTCCACTACTTCTATTGTTCAAGTTATCCAAACTACTTCTACACAAGTCGCCTTCGCTACTGGTTCATCTTCCAGACTTCATGATATGCTTTCTTTTACTATTCCTACCACTCATTTTTGTCTATCAGCTACACTGCCAGATTAGTTCTTAAAAGGATTGAAGTTTGATTGAGATTGTAGACTTATCGGAAAAAAGATCCAAAGCATCACATCTCCCTTCCAAGTGACCTAGATCAACTCGAAGGATTGCATAAAATATGCAAGGACCTTGTAGATACAAGTCGAATCAACTATCATAGGGTATTGTCCTTTGAGGTTGAAAGGGAGGATTATGATAGGTAGGTGAGGGAGTGTGATGATAAGAATGCTCAATTAATAAGGGGAGGGACGCAATCCTTGACAGTAAGAATATAAGTGCCAAATTGCTAAAAGAATTTATCAACTTATTAAGAGAGTGAAAATTCTCCATAGTTTTCTACTGAAGAAGGCTCACTTAAATAAATTAAGGTTAAAATTTAGCATGAGACCGAGAAGGTACTCACAAAATCCCGAGAAAAATCCATCGTCGAATTTTCTAAAACCGTGAAGTCTCAAGATTAGATCATCGCCTAGCACACCTACGAGTTTTCTTCGCTTCCTGAGCGAGTTTTACGTCTAGAGGGTGAAAGTGATAAGTTTATGACAAAGAAATCTAATCTCAAGAATACCATCAATCAAAAGTTGGAGCACCTAGATTCCATGATTTCAATTTCTACGACGAAAAAAGTGAGTTGAGTTGCTTAAAGGAATATTCCCTTATATACTTTTCTTGGTTTGGGAAGAGATTTTATCCCATCTTGAGAATGTTGGGTACACCAAAGTGGAGCAAATAAATAATTGTTTGAATAAGGAGTCAAAACACGTGCTTCTTACCAACAAGGAGGAGGAGGTTGGGCTCAAGAGGGAGCAAGAAGCCATTTGAGTTATTGAAGCTCAAGCCATAGCTAAAATAGATATCGTCACTTAGATTTTGATAGCTATAAATCCTTTAGGACATGGTAGGCGATCCTTACAGTGCAAAGGTCAAGAAGATCCTTCTCCTTCATCCCAGGGCATTATCTCTATAACTTCCACTATAGCAATTGTTCTTGTCAACTCGACCGAAACTAAGGCTATTCCTATGGTGGTGCAGGCTACTAAAGAAGGTAGCTCACATTCAAACTCCTTTTGCACATAATATCCATTTGTGACACCCCACATCCCTTAATGTCACCCATATGAGGATGCATTAAATTTTGTGAAGCGCAATAGGTATAAAGTAGTAATACAAAGGTTAAAATTTACAAGACATAATATAAAATGCAGGGGAAAACCTTTCAAAACTTTTATTATTTTTAAAACATCATCACAGAATTACGGTTTCAAATACCATAGAGTCATAAAGCATCTGCCTCGTGGAAATTAAGTACAAGTACAAAACCATAAAAATCATATCCCTCATTAGTCATAACAACGGTCATATAACAGGAATTGAAATAATACATGGAATAAGAAACAGTACAAGTCCAAGCTGAATCAAAGAGTCACGGTCACCACTGCAATCCACCGCCCTAAGAACTTGGGAGGAAAGGAAGAGAGAGAAGAAAAAACAAAATTGGTTAGACATAAAGTCTAGTGAGTTCGGGTGATTTTTAGCATAAGCATGAGACAAAAAAGTGTCAAGATAAATCAATAGTACTAGATATGTAAATACGGTAAAATAGGAAATACGGAAAACAAAGTGAGATAAGCTACTCATTCATATCCCACCAATTATAATATCGTAAAGATTAGGCCTTCCCTAATTTCTACCCAGTGATTGGCTTCTAAAAGAGGATGTGAATAATCTACGCTAGCCATCGCATTCGGGGTTATCACTCCCGAACCCATCAACTAAGAAAGACATAGCCTTAATTACAGGCGTTACAGTGTATTATCGTCCACTTTCGGACTCATGCACGCTCATGACTCCACCGAAGCGTGCTTGTTCCTACCTCTCGTTTGGACTTCTTACTTCCCAGTTCTGTTTATGTGTGCGTTGATCTCTACCTAGTGCGAGGCCACATTGATAACCAAGGAATACTGACTAATACAGATCCCACACAAAATGCATATGACACAAGCCTCCCCGAGACATGGTCCCCAAGCTAACTAGTTTATCCCCTTATATATCAAAGAAATGGACCCATCCCACTTATTAATCCAGTGTTCTAACTTAACTTATTTTAAGTTCATTAATAATCCCTGTGTCATAACTTGTTTTCTCCTAGACTGTAATTAACGAAAGTAACTACACCCTGTTTCCTTGCTTATTAATTCAATGTTTTAACTTAACCTTTTAAAGTTCGTTAAAATTCCATAACATGTTATTCCATAGATTGTAATTAATGAAAGTAATCTACAATCCCTTTTTCTTGCTTATTAATCCAGTGTTTTAACTTAACCTTTTAAGTTCATTAATAAGCCCATAACATGTTTACAAGTTACAATAACATGTTTTTACTTAATGTGTAATTAAGTACATCTTACGCCAGCGCCCATTATATGTCCACTTAGTATATAATTAAGTCCAACCTATTTCGATTTACTTGTTTGCATATTCTTCCTTTTTAGTTGCCCCAGTTTTATAGTCTAAGGTCCACGGTTCCCAATTTCCCAAATTTCCTTTTTATTGTTAATTCATACCATTCCAATTTATCCTAATTTTATGCAATTTAAACGAAAAAGTCCTAGCTCTAGTTGGCCTAGGCTCAGCGCAAAATAAAAGAAAAAGGAGAAAATATAACCAAACTCAAATATGAACAAACTAATAAAATATGCATAATAAGACTATAAATAAAACAATAACAGAAAGGGGATAAGGAAGAAGAATGCAGACATAAACAAGTAATAAATGAATAAGGGATAGGTAATTGACTGTAATTAAAGAACAATAACATACAAGAATAAACTTATAAACACTGATAATTTCAGGTCCAATATACTTACTGTCAAAATCCTTTTTAAATTGAAAATCTAAAAATAACATGAAACTCACAGTGATATGCAATAGATCCAAAAAAGGTATTTAAAATTGAAATATAAGAATTATCCTTTCAGTCTATATCTTGACATCACCCTAACCCTTTTCCTAATTTTATTTCAGAATATAACTTAGTGGAGGAAGAAGATGAAGAAATGTTTGGTGTAGGAAAATAGTGAGGGCTGCTAGTCTATATATAGGTGTGCTAGGATAATTTAGACCGTATGATTTTAGGATTTTAATCCATACCATAGAAGACACATCATGCCGAGTCATCAAAAGAAACTTACACACAAAACCGTCCAGATGCAGGTGCAGACATGCTGCCTGGCTTCGGGTGGGTCGACCCACCTCCTGCGTAGGTCGCCACAGGGTTTGACATGGGTCGCCCTATTACCATTGTATTATTTATGAGTTTATAAATTAACAATTTTTATTTTAGTTCAAATTTCGTCTAATCATAACTTGCTCATACTTTGTTCGATTTAAACAAACCAAAGGTCTATCTAACTCAGAATTTCATAGCGAACGCAACGGTAAAGTCCATTTATCTAGTTATGAATATTTTATTAATTAATATTGAATTCATTAGTCTTCTTTGTATAATTATTGTTTATTAAATTTTGGGGTGTTACATTCTCCCCTACTTAAAGGATTTCATTCCCGAAATCATAAAGTTAAGAAGAATGTTATTAATATTATAAACCATCTACTCGTCCACCAACCACTAGCATCCATTGTCCTTAAAATTTATAATGCTTTGTATGAACATATGAAAAGGTGTCTTGTATATGTGCCTAAACTAATGCGAAAATTAGGTAGTCTACTGATTTAGTTGACCTCCTTAATGCAATTTATGTTTGTGCCATGTATCCAATATGTATGCAAAAGAATCCTAATAATACATATAAATTCTATATGTGTGCAAAAACCAGTCACTAAAATGCAACATCCAAGTGATGATTCATCTATTTCCATCCATAAAAATTTAAAATGTGCACACATCCATATGCAATATGTAAGTGTTCTTATTAAGCTGATCCCTAAACTAGTGCTTAATGTGTGTATATACATCCACTAGAAAATACTTGCATCCACTTGCAAACATCAAACATAACATGTCTCAAACACATATTTTCAAAAATTACTATCATCCATAGGCTTCTACCTAAGAGATTCAAATGATAGGAAAAACAGATTCAAAATAAAAGCTTAGAAGGGAATTAAGAACATACTCTCAAAGAGAAAAGGGTAAGAAGCGTGAATCTTTTCTTTGGGCTCCTATGTCGCATCATCACAATCTTCTCCCCATTTTAGCTTCATCAACTTGATCTCCTTGTTACATAACTTCTGATCCAAGTATACGGGTAGAAACTATTCTAACTGATGCCTCCTTCTTTATCTCTACATTCTCAAGGGTAATTGGCTCTAGTACTTCTGCAAAATCATGCAGACACTTCCTCAAGCGGGAAACATGGAATACATCGCGGACTCCCTCCTCTCTGGTAGTCTAACTCTGTAGACCATTTGACCTATCCTCTCAACTATGGGAAATGGCCTCACAAACCTTGGTGCCAACTTCCCTATCGAGACAAAACGAACAACATTTCTCGAAGGCGACACCTTGATTAAGACCTTCTCTCCTACCTCAAACTCTAAGCCAGTCCTTATCTGATCTGCATATGACTGCTGCCCGTCTTGAGCTGCTTTCATCCATCTGCAAATCTGTTCTATCTTCTCAAAAGTTTTTCTAACCTAAGTCCCAAGTAGAAGTCTGTCCGTAGACTCCTACCAACACGTATGTAATCTGCAGGTTCGTCCATAAAGTACCTCGAAGGAGCCATTCCAATACTCATCTGATAACTATTATTGTAGGTAAACTCTACCAATAGAGATGCTCCTCCGAAGTTCCTCCGAAGTCTAGGATACACAATCTCAGATAATCCTCGAGAACCCTATTGACCCTCTATGTTTGTCCATCGGTCTAAGGATGATATGAGGTGCTAAGATGTAACTGTGTCCCTAGTGCATCCTGCAAGCTCCTCCAAAACTCACTCGTAGAGATGGGGTCACAGTCACTAACAATACTAGAGGGTACCCCATGAAGTTGGACGATCTCTCAACGGTATAACGATGTCAACCAAGTCGTTGTCTTCTTAGTCTTGACTGGGATAAAGTTTGCTCTCTTAGTCATTCTGTTAACTATAACCCATATACTTATGCTGCTCCTCCTCAATCTGGGAAGACCATCTATAAAATCCATAGAGTCTTACATTTCTAGTGTGGTATGTCTACAGGCTGAAGCAATCCGCCAAGCTTCCTCTGTTCAACCTTCACATGTTGGCAAGTCAGACATTGGGCCACATACTCCGCCACGTCCTTCTTTATACCAGTCCAGTGAAAAACCCTCTTCATATCTCGGTACATTTTGTCACCGCCCAGATGGATAGTCATCCGAGAGTGATGAGCCTCCTTTAGAACTGATCTCAACAAATCCCTAACTCTGGGAACACACAACCTTCCATCTTGATGTAGCCACCCCTTCTCATCCACAGAATATCTAGAAAGGTGGATAGAGGTCTCTCCTTTATTGAGTTGATCCAAGATGCAAACTAACTACTGATCCTCACGTTGAGTGGATCCAATGCACTCCAAATGAGTAGGTCGCACCTCCAATGATGCCAAAAAACCGAGAGTAATATCCGTAGATGGCCTAAAATCGAAAGACGAGATAAACTCCAAGCTCTGCCACTCTATGAATAAAGACCTCAGTGTCATTTTTTGCAACCATCTACAACCACATTCCCCTTCCCTAGGGTAAACACTATCTCAAAATCATAGGATGTAAGGAACTCCATCCAACGATGTGGTCATAAATTGAGATCTTACTGCGAGAACAAGTACTTGAGCGACTTGTGATTCATGTAAAGCTAGAACCTCTCACCGAGTAAATAGTGCCTCCATGACTTGAGTGCAAACACTATAGCAGCCAACCATAAATCATGGGTAGGGTAGTCCTTCTCATGAACCCTTCACTTCCTATTCTTGTAGTTGACCACCCTACCCTCTTGCATCAACACAGCACCTAAACCCATGCTGCAAGCGTCCGTGTAAATAGTAAACATCTTGGTATCATCAGAAAGAGTCAAAACTGGAGTTGAAGTAAGGTCCTTCTTTAATCCTAGGAATGCATCCTCGCAAGCTATATCCCAAGCAAAAAACTAGATTCTTCTTCGTTAGACGGGTAAGTGGAGATGAGATCCATGCAAAGTCCTTAGTGAACTTTCTGTAATAACCCGCCAATCCCAAGGAACTCCTAATCTCTGTCGCATTCTTAGGGGATTTCCAATCTTGAACTATGACAACTTTAGCGAGGTCCCCCGCTATTCCATCCTTGGAGACAATGTGCCCTAGGAACCTTACTTCCTTCCGCCAGAAACGACACTTAGAAAACTTAGCCTTTAGTTGGTGTGATCTGAGAGTATAGAGAACTTCTCCCAAGTAAATGGCATGCTCTTCCTCGCTCCTCGAGAAAACCAGAATACTAACCACAAAAACCACTACAAACTTATTATAGTACTCCCTAAAAACCTGACTCATCAAATCCACAAAGTATGCGGGTGCATTGGTCAGCCCTAAGGGCATGACCAGCCACTCAAAGATTCCGTTGGGAGTCCTGAAAGCTATCTTGTCTATACTATCATCTGCTACCCTATGCTGATGAAACCGTTGGCTAGATCTGACCGTGAGAAAATCGAAGTGCCCCCAATAGGCCAAACAAGTCATCTATCCATAGGAATGGATGTTTATTCTTCTTGATGAGCTTATTTAACTCCCTATAGTCCATGCATAGACAGAGAGAGTCGTCTGCCTTGGTCACAAAGATGACTGGTGCCTCCCACTTAGAAATACTTTGTCTAATGAATTCCTTCTTGAATAACTTACTCATTTGCTTACTGAGCTCCCTCCTCTCTTTAGGAGTCATATGGCGCACTGGTAAAGCAATAGGCTTTGCATTCTCCACCAAGTCTATCCACAAATCTATCTCTCGTCTGGGAGGTAATCCTCTTACCTCAACAATCACATCTAGATAATCTCTGACTATATGTATTGAACTAAGATCATCAGTAGAAGCATACATTTTTGGTTTATGCTTCCAATATATTTTTAAAGCTATCATTATCTTAAGTACAAAAATGTATGATATTTTAAGCATCAGATGATGTATATTACAAATTATCGTTTTTTAGCAATGTACTATTAGCTGACGAATGGTCATCATTTTCTTTAGCCTTTTTCCTTTTATTATCACTTGAGCCGCTTTCTTGAGCTAACTTACAAATCTAAACAAATCATATCACAAAATATGGCTAACTTCTGCTAGAGTAACAAAAAGTGACCTATTTACAGTGATAAAAATAAACTATCTTAGCACGATTCATTTATTTTTCAAAAGTTTATTCATAAACAACGTTGGTGTAATCGTGCTTTCTAAATATATTTTTTTATTGATTTGATTTTTCCTCAGTACAAATATAACAATTTTAGTGTTCATTCAAAAAATAAGGCTAAACTAATGGTTCTTAACAGAACCAGAAGTATGCTGCAAATGATATGTTATAGTGGAGGGGCCTAGCTCGCATACTTGAAGATAAGGGCTTGATCAGAGAAGCAACTGAACAGGTATGTACATGCATGCGCTCTCTCACAGACACACTCGCATTTATTATCTGAAATGCAAAATGAAATCGATAACATATCTACTGAAATTCCAAGTCATTTTATTTGTGTATGTTGTTACAGGTACACGTTACAGTAAACAACCCCGGAGCTTACGAAATCAGGGCTACGGTTCCTATGTTCAGAACAAGAATAGACTCTAAACGTCTACTTAGTAGCATATATGATCTCTTTGATGAAATCAAAACCATATTCAAGTTTTTCGGAGTGGGGAAAAGGGTGGGCGGATCCAGAAATTAGAAGGTAGCATCTTCAAGGGAGGAAGAAGGATCCTCCGAGGAGGATTAGAAGAAAACTGAGGAAGCAGCAAAAAGATAGAAGTACCGCCGGGGGAAGGGTTTCTTCCAAGATAGTGGCTAAGAAAAAGCAGTGACATGCGCTTGGTTTCATGTAAGTGTATAAATTCTGGAATTTATTTGATGAATTCTATTAAATCTTATCTTTGGATATTTTATAGTTCATATTTGCAATATGTTTCACTTTTCACTACCCCACATATCATATCGCTTCATAATTTGCATTTGTGCTCAAATTTAATGAGTCTGGAAGTTAATGCAACATTAGTATTAGACTGTACGGTTATACATTAGAATGTTGATATTTGATTCTCTAGTAAGTGTTGTTGCCTGCAATTGTAGGTCTAGGAATTTCCACCAACTTATCAATATATGCTTGGAACGGACAAGGAAGATTATGATAAAATCAGGTTTGTAAATCACGCTACTTGGGAGGGGATTTCTTTGATTTCATAATCAGTATTTTAAAATTGTACTCCACTTGTTTGCTAAGTTCGAATTTAGATCTAGATCTTTGTTGAAATATATGTTTATTATAACTACTCACCTGTTGCTTATTATACTATGAAATACACAGTAAGTTTTTTTTTTACTACAAATAAACATGATTAGAAGCATTTATCATTCAGCATTCAAACTTCTTATTTTGGGACAAAATCGTACTTTAAACGTTAGGTGTAGCTTGAGTCATTTTATGTGATTATGTGCTATTTTTCTTTCTCAAATCGATCTTGTAGTTTAGTATTGCTACAATAATTATTATAATTATGTTCTGCTCATTGATCACAGTGGCCAGTGAGGCACTTCTGCTTCTTCCCTGCTGTCATATTCATAACGGATTATTATTTAAATCATTTTTGTGATAACCATCTGCAGTTTCTGATTTTTAACCTTTTTTTAACTTATTTATCGATGCCTTCCATTTTTTAACTTTTTTATTGCTTGCTTTTATTGATTTGAACTTTTAACATAGCGTAGTTAGGTTATACTTGACATTTCCAGTGTTAAATAGAAGAGGGGTTTCGAATGTGTATGCGTAGATTCATTCACTTTGTAGTAATTGTGAAATGTTTGGAGAATCGTTTCAAATTTGAAAAATGGAGTTTGGAAATGGAAACTAATGAGGATAAGGATGTCAATAATAATATAGGGCCGTAGATTAGTTTTCAAGCGTTTGTGTATAGGTGGTATCAATTGCCATTTTAAATTGATGAACTCCATTTTCGGATATATGTGTTAGGGAACTTCATTCAGGAAAAAATTGTTAGAAGGGACCCAACAATAATAAATGTCAAGTCTTGCTAAAATCATCCAGTTTATTTTTAATAATACGAGTGATATAAAAACATTTAAAGCCAAACATATTTAGTTCTACGAGATAATGTATTGCTAGTAGCATTCATATTTACACTTTCAAATATTGATCAATCAAGTTTGTTGAAAAATTACCATAACTATAATATAAATACTAAACTACAAGGCCATTTATTCTCACTGACAAACTGCGATCAATTGGTAGAACTAAAAAAGTCTCTTTTGATAATTATTATAATTATATCTAATCAATCTTGTATTTTCTCAAATCGGTAAACCTAAAATAGTCTCTTTTGATAGGCCGTACGCATTTATTAAAGTCAAACTATTTGTTCTCACGCTTTATGCTGGATTAGAAGGCTATCATATTAATTCATGTCAACTTGATGTATTTCAAATTTGTTTCTTGCTGTTTCAGGAATAGCCTGAAGTGGTTTATCAACTATATACAAATGGACCTGAATATATTGTGTCATCTGATGTTGCTCAGCACATTGTATCAGAATTTGAAAAGCAAACATTGAGGGTAAGTCCATAAGCTGGTTAATGTATTCTTTAAACATTTACATGTATAGTGTATGTACTGTGACTAAAAGTTCACAATTATTATTAGCACAAATTTTTGGCTTGTACATATTTAGCAGTAGCTTAGCTTCAATAAAAGTGTACAATTACTACCTGCATAAATATAATACTTCTTTGTGCGTTTTTGTCTTCCAACTCACATCCTTCGTTATGATGACCCTCTAGGAATCTTGGTTTATCAACACAAATTATTCATGGACGAGTTCTATTAATATTGTTATGTGCTTGTTTTAGTAATAATCAATTAATATTGTTTGTAGGTAATTAGTTTTTATGGGGTGAAGACCATCAACAACAGTGGAAATGACTTTAATTATTGTACGTATTATGGTATTTGCTAGTACTTATTGTGTAAATTTGTTTCTGAATTGTTGTGTTATGTGAATTTGCTGATTTTGTCAAATAACCATTACTTAAATGGTTATGAAGAATGCTTACATGACTAATGTGTTCTTTGTTATTTTAATACGATGATTATATGATTGCTTGATTGTTTTAAATCAGACATTTATACGATTGTTGTTGATTTTAATATGATTGATATAATTAGTTGCTGGAAATAATATAAGCCATTAACAATATATAGTAGCATTTAAAATACGTTACAAAACAATCAATACCTTTTAGATGCGTTTCAGAAATGCTACGTAAACAAATGTAATATACCACCTGAATTTTTAGTGGCACAAAATATACTCTACAGAAAAGCAAAATGTGACCCACATATAGGCCGCCAGTAGCGTTTGGAAAACGCAACTACACTAACCATATGATAGCGTTTATCAAACGCAACCAAAAAATTCAGACTTTTAGCAGCAGGACCTATAGTAGCGTACATTAAAACACTGCCAAAAGTTTTCGTAGCATTTTTCAAACACTACCAAAGGTCTTCTCTAATGTGGTGTGACTATTTAACTTTAGGAAATTAATCATGTCTTTAATCGGGTTAAAGAACAAATGTTATTTAAAACATCGTTCACGATAAACCCAAATCAATCTTCCATTTAGTTCCAATTTAATGTATCTAAATTGGAAACTTCATTAAATCTTATTAAAAGATTTATATCGATCTCAAATTCCGTTTTCAACTGAGTTTAAGAACAGTAATATTAAAGCCCCATTCACAACACTCTAATTTGATATTTAATTATAAGGCTTTGAATAGAAATCATATCGACTCATATTCAATATCAAATTCTGGAACCAATAGATATCGTATTGGAATAACGATATTTATATCTTCCAAATTCCTCAACGATATCTGTATAATTACAGAATCCAATCACAATCCAATACGTTAATTAAAATTGTTGGACTACTAATCTTTTTAGAAAACATTGTCTAATCGTAGTCGAATATCTGATGTTCCTTTCAATTCTTCCCCCCTCACCTAATGGACTGATTTCTAGTTAAATCTCAGAGGTGCTACTAGACTGTACTGTTAGAAATAATCACATGTTCCTTTTTGGTTCTGTACTCTAGTTGTTAACTAGTTTGTTCAGATAAAAGTGTCTTTTATCTTTTCAAAACCTGGAATATTTCATCCAAAATCTTTTCAAATAATTTATTATGATTTCACATAATTTATTCATTTTTTTAATAATTTTATTAAGGCCCTTAAAGTCGGTTTCCAATACCGGCCACCGAACTGCATCCATAGCGACCTTTTCCAAAACTGATTTGGACATAAATTAAAATTTACCATTAGATTTTAAAGAACTTATTATCATTTGAAAGATCTTTTCGATACGAACCCAATGGTTCTGATTCTAGGAGAATTTGACGATCGGATCTCCCGTTACGTCAATTCGAAGTTATGGATTGACATTCGCGAACTATCGCTGCGCAATGCGTTCCATTCAAGCACGAATTCGATTTATAAGTAAAATAAAATCGAAAACATTTTCCAAAATAATTTATAAATAATATAAATTATTCACAACAGCCATTTGAAATTCTATTTCAATCATTTACCGTTAAAAACCAAATATTTCAATATTAAATCATTTTAATATTATTTAAATAAATAATATTATTTTTTCAATTTTGTTATTTTAAGCTCAAATCTCCTGTCAATCGTAATAAAAATAAACAAAGAATTTTCAAAAGAAAAATTCTTTTAAAACATTGGCTAAATAGCCTAATCAAACTTCACTTTAAAAGGTTACCATTCATTTCAAATCATAGATTCCGAGGTACCAAAATCGAATGGAAGTTAATTCAAAGTCATCTCGTTCAGTTATGAAAGTTCATCCACATTTTTATATCTTTGCATCCATTCAAAATCGGACGCCAAAATCAAACTTTCATTTTCATTAAATATTATATTATCAAAATATTATATTCTCTTCTGAATTGGAATGAAATCTCAACCAATATCCATATAAATAAATTTATATGAATTTCATTCATTATATGCATCCAACAATAGTTGTAAACAACCATCAAACACCCGATTCACATCTAGAGTGCAACTACTTCCATATAAGCCTTAAACAAACAATCAACGCTTATATCGACCTGTCAATCAACCGATTAACATACAAATAAACACATAGGATTACTGTACAATCAAACATCATCCCAAGACCCATGTGGGGTTTCATCCAATTCAAATTTACCACATGTTCATGAAATTAATCATAACTTATCCGTTTCAAGTTATTATTCAATCCAATCTATATCACTTAAATGGGTGAATATAAAAAAGTCGTTCGACTTGTAAATGGATGTTTAATCCAATATCAACTACCACAAAAATTTTAACATTGTTTTTAACATGTTAATCCACTCAGAATCACATCCAAATCTGTAACGACCCACCTTTTCAACCGCTTCAAGCCGATAATAAAACCAACTCGAACCATTCGAAATGACAGATTGTTATTAGCTTCTGAGGTAAATAGAATAAATCAAAGAATCACTGATACAGATACAGAGCAATATAATATCTCACATCGGAAAATAATAATACAATAGTAGTTTATGAAGCTATTAAACAAAAATTTACAACAGATTTTACATAGATAATACAACGGAAGTCTGATACAATGAATTTCTAATACATAAATAAATAATAACTGTTTGAAATAGAACAACATGAAAAGCTAAAAACTGGAACAATTGAATAGGTAGATACAAGTAAGCAAGACCCAATACAAGCTCCAACTCCAAGAGTGAATCTCGAAAGCTACAATACACGATCTAACCGAGCAATAATGCAAAAAAAAAACAACTCGGATCAAGACTAACATTCCCATGGAAGTAAATCAACTCAAATGAAATGCATCAGTAACTTAAAGGATGTTTGGGATCACTATCTTCTAAGGATCCGTCAAACAAATATCATATAATACAATACGCTATTATAATAATGTCTACGTTCAAATATACAATTGAAAATAGCGTAATCGGGATTACCATTATTACCCTTACACTGTTTATAATGTTGTAGTCTATAAAGTACCGTAAAGTCGAACTAGTGGCTATTAGAGGGCACTCCATAGGTATGACACAAATCAAAATCGTAAGTGGCTCTATCAGGATAAATATGACAAGGCATCGAGGCAATACCCATCAGTAGGATTCTACTGGATTACAGACCCAGGCCGATGATAACGCATAACCGCCAGCTACCGCCCACCCCAGACAATACTCTGAAAAATCAAAGGCGCCGAAATCAGTCAAAAAGTAATATATATATATATATATATATATATATGGTATCGAAGAATCATGCCTGCTAAGATATCTACCTCACATTGGCCTGGGTATGACTCATGTTTTAGTCATCTCAGTTATGACTCGAAGGTCAAGGCTATCTATCATCGTTCTCTTTCTTAAAATCCAATAAGCGCCTCCAAATCAACCTACTTCATTCTGGATTCTCCACCACGCATACGGTTGTTAAAGTGGTTTTCGGTATTGACAGAGAGTATAACAATACCCGATTCCGGTCTCTTTAACAACCAAACTTTTACAATTTTCACACCGTGGTCATTTTATAATCACTTTAAAAAAAAGCATTTATACAGAATCTCAAATTCAACTTTGAAATCAAAATTAAATATCTAGCTTCGATTATATTTAATTTTGAAAACCATTCACTTAAATCACATTAACTAAATTGAATTTAGAAGATCATATCTTGAAGGTCTCAAATTGTAAAATCGATACCAAAATAATTAACTTCAATTCTAATTTATTTTGAAGTAATTTCGTCAAAGTCCAAGTTCAAACCATTCATATAATCATATTTTTCACCTTATAAAAATTCTTTTTAAGTCGACTCATAAATCCAGCATTTTGGTTCAAATTATGTTTCTATATTTCAGTTCAAATCAAATCTTATATTTCAATTCAACAATTCATAACATATTTTATAAATTCAAGTTGTACAGTTCAAAGTCATTATTTATAAATTCAAATCATACGATAAAACCATTCTTATAAATTCAATTTAACAAATTTCTTTGTTCAAACCAAACGAATTATAAAATCAATTCCATATATAAGATTCATATATTCATATTCACATTCAATCACCTTAAAATCAGATTCATTTCATATAGATTATAAATTCAAGTTTGAAATATCAATTCTCGCAATTCACGTTCATTTCTTGTAAAAGTTCAATATTTAAACCAATTCAAAATAACACAATAAATCATCCATTCATTCATCTAGTTTGCAAGCAATTTGTGATGTGAGCTACCATATAGCATATAACAATTTATGATAATTAACCAGATACAAAAAAAGCAGCATAGGTAACCAATATATATTCAATTATGATTATAATAACTATAAAAAAATAGTTTGAGTGAGAGCTCTCACATTGGTCGTTTATCGTTAAATCACGATAAACGTTGATGAAGTAAATCAGACATTTTCCTCCACCAAAAATTGTCACGACCTCCAAATCACTGAATTCCGATAACATATGAAAAGTTATGATTTTTACAAGTTTGTATATATACTTCAACCAAACACTTAGTAGATATATTATGATTTAACTAAGCAAATTAAATATTTTGAACGAGATATTCACACCCCAAGCATCCTAACATTATGACGCTTCACCACAGACTTATGCAAGCTCACTACGGACCAAAGATTGCTTCTTTCTTCTTCAATCAACTCAACACTTTACAACAACACTCAATTGCACACTTACACGGAGTATACAAGGGAAAGTTGTGATTTTTATTGGGTTTCAGGCTTGAAGGAGCAAAGGGGACCCACAAGAGCTGCTGTCCAGTGTGGCACAGACCGAGGGAGGGTTGTGGGGTGCCTGTGTGGCAAGGTGGGGACCATACAATGTGGTTGGAGGTGCTAGATCTTGGTTTTGGGTGGAAAGGGGGTGTTTTTGCAAATAAAAGGGAAGCAAGGGAGTTTTTGGCAAAAGTGGAGGGGGCCCACGGTTGGCCAGAGGTGGGGGACATAAGGGGACGTCGGCGCAACATATGAAGGCGTGGTGGTGCGACTCGAAGGTGGCGGCGTGGGATGCTAAGGGAAGGAGGAAACCATTGGAGAAAGAGGAAGTAAAGGAAGGAGTAAAATGAAAAATGAAAAAACAGAAGAAGAAAAGGGAACAGGGGGAGGGTTTTTTGCATAATTGTCCAAGCCCTCACGCGGATCGCTGAGGTGGTGTGATCTGGTGAAGAGGAACAAAAACAACTTGTCTCGTTGGATAGTCGTCATTTCATTTCAAGCATTTTAAGCTAACGTATAGAAAAGCGTGTTAGTTCGCCTCCACCTCTTTTGATCGCACGACCACATACTAACTTTGTTTGTCATGGATTATTGGATTCAGACAACAAACGTAATTATGAATCCAACGGAACAGGTTTCGTCGAATTCCGAATTTGTTTGATCTTCCGTTTTATTTTTTGAAACGCGTTTCAGTTTAATTTCAACGTGCGATTTTAGCATGTGTTTTCTTCTCACGTGCGCACAAGCTAGCTCCAAAAATCAAGAATTTTGGAATTCTACAATCATTCGATGCTACGGATTCAATAAAAAAAGTTTCAACGAAATTCGAGGTCATCTCAACAATGTTCCTTTGTAAACTGCTCAAATCAGCTTTAAATTATCGATTTTTGAATTTTGACCATAAATTCTCATAAAATTATATTAAAAATAATTTGTAAATCGGTTCCAAAATTCTGGATTGTTACATGTGTGGAGGGAAATAAGCAGTGGGCAGTTTCGTGTTTCTTCCAAGTGCGGCGTTGTTGGTCGTCTTCAAGAGATCGGTCCTGAAGGAAAATTGTTGGCGAGAAAATGGGCTTTCGACTGGTGGTGGGTTAATCGCGATTGGTGGCCGATATTGGCTAAATTCCGACGAACAAGGGTTTTCGTTCATGTTTAAAATTCCGGCGAATGGAGGAGAGATGGAGCACGGGGTTCTTGGCGTGGGGTCGGCCTAGAAAGGGGGTTGTGGCGACGGTGTCGGGTCGACGGTTGGTGGCTCGTAGATGGTGCGGTGGTGATCTGATGTGGAGGAGCTGAATCAGATCCGTTCAAAAAAAACATAAAAGATCTAATTTTTGAAAATGCAAACATGATGGTTTCTACAATCCAAACATAATGGATGTGTGTCTAATGTTTTATCCGATTAATAATATATGATTTGAGTAAATATTTACTTCTCAAAACTGTTTTCTACCTTTTTTTCCTTTTTAGTTATAATCAAAAGGCACAAAATAATTTTATATTAAACCGACATTTCTTATTTATATATTCAAGTTCATATGCTACTAGCACGTTAGATAATACTGATATCGGTTCGCATTCAAAAACTTTTTGTATGCAAATGCTAATATGATATTATTTGCATTCAAAAGTATTTAACAATAGATATAAATAGAACATTGTTTCACACTCCTGTAAAGGATGCTACCATCCAGATCGCCACGATCTAACTAGCCAAATTGACTGTCACATTCGAGGCCTTCATTTAAGAGGATCACCAACGCTCCATATCCCAATCCATGTTGAACTTTTTCTCAATCATATTGACGGCTGTGAGCATACACCAGGTGATCTATTCATTAACATCTCAAAAGTGAAAATTCACTTTAGGAAGCTCATCGTACTAACTTAGGCAATATATCTTATGTAAGAGGTTTTGGTGTTCCTCTGGTGCATCCTTTACGAACCGAACGAGGTTGGAGAATGGTGAAAGTTCACAACAAAAGAGAAATGAGTTTTTGTGTTGACAATGATACGACAAGAGTAATGTTTGTTTGTTCATATTAAATTTTTAGTTATTTAAAATCGTTTTATTTATTTTTGAGAGAATATTAATAATTAGTATTAAACAATAAATAAATGCCAAATTTACGAAATTAAAATCAAACACGTTTAGCAAGAAATCAATATATTGACTAAAAAAATTACAAAGAACATAATACGAAAACACTGAAGAAAATATATAGATAATAACTGGTTCAAAGTCCAAGCAGATGTCTTCCACCACTCAACCATTCTGAAGTGTGGCGAAGTGGGCAATGCTTCTACAAACAACTGTCGACCTAACCAATCAAATCGCTTAGGTGTAACGTCGCCTAACGGGTGAGTGGCAATCCCCCGTTGACAAAAAGAGGCCCATGTTACCAATTTACTTTTTATTGTTGCAAAAAAATATCATACTATTATTATTATTTTTTTTATTTACGAACTATGTTAATTTTTTGTTATTTTTTCTACAATTAATAGTCTTACAAATTAGAAGTATCTACAAAAAAAACTATGCTCATTGTTTAATTTAAACTTGGATCAAATTATTAGTTTTCTTTCGGGTCAGACGAGTTTGTTTTAGGTCTTAGCTTCTCTTTGGACATAGCAGTTTCATCATGCCTCCTTGTGGGATCGAGTTTTTCTCTTGGGATTGTTTAGCATTTCTTTGAGATGTAGTTGAATTGTTATTCCGTACCTTCTGTATATTGAGTGGTCGTCATACCACTTTATTGCAGTATTTGTATTATATTGAGATGTATCATTGTATATGTAAGTATGCATACATGTATCTATATTGTTCTATGATGAGATAGTCATTACTTATGTTGTTTTGTTCTGATAGATCCATAACTATCTATAGCTTTGCATTAGCGATTTACTGAGTATGTCGATCCACTTGAGTTATAAAAAATAATTAGACAACACTTGTCGACATATTCAATAGATTGTTAAGACAAGGTTATAGTTGGTCTCCCTAACCAGTCCTATTCTCTGCATTAGCAGACATGATTACTATGTAATTCTCTTTGTTAATGTGGACCTCGGGGTGGGGCGTTACATTTGGTGACATTAATTATTTAATCGGAAAAACGAAGGCGTCCACCTTTAGTAAGGAGACTTCATAGCGTCATTAACGAGGGACAGTGAGCATCCCTAAGAGCATTTTCAACCCTTGATTACTTTATAGTGTCATCAACAAGGGACAAAGCGTCTTGTTATTGTAAGTTACTCTTTCGTCGCGCTCGGGTCAGCGCTGTGGATAAAGCCAGGGTGGGAGTTGTTCCCTCGAAATTATTGAACTATAATGAAATGATTCAAAGTTGTATTTCACTTAACGCGAAAGCCAGCTGCTACTTGAATGAAGGGCACATAGTGCTTCCGCACTCTAATAACTAGGGCTACACACAAAGCACATCCAATCCGATCCAACCCACCAACCTGATCCAACCCACATAAACCCAACTCATCCTAGTTTGGGTCGGATATAAGTTACAATCTGTAATCCATACCATATACGGATCGGGTTTGATATTTTGTTCAACCCAACCTTATTTTAACCCAACCCTATACTAAAAAACTAATTTAATACCAGTCCACTTAAAATTAGAATAGTATAATCCTAGATTAATATTTATGCATTCTATATATTAAATATATGTAAAACATATTTCATGTCAATCCAAACTAGATAGAATTTGAAATTTATATATTATAAAGAGCAGTTAAATGTATTTTAAAATGAAACATGTGTTCTACTATGTATAAATTAATTTCATATGATGTGTTTTACAATGAAATTTTAATAAAATATAGCTTATAATAAATCAGTTATTTTAAATGCATTATGCTAGCTAAAATCTAATATATTATGCTAAATATTTTAATATTATTTTTTAAATTTTTTTTTTATATTCTCATTTTTTGTTCTATTCAAGCAAACCAACTCTACTAAATCCGATCCAACTTATACTTCAACTTCGCCCATATCCAACTAATATGGTCAGATACTGGTTAAACTACCTTAAACGCATACCTATGCGTGTTGGATGAAGTATTCGGTCTAATCCGACCCAGCCCATACTTTGTGCAGCCCTACTAGTGACCCACGCATCCACCCATTGGGGAGGGAGATTGTTTTGTTCAAACCACTAAAGGCTGAGAAGTAGTGCTTGTTTTGGGGTAATCCGTCCAAATAACACTCGATCAAACATGTCTTGCCTTGTTGCTCAGCAAAATCTTATTCATAGTCCATGGTAGTCGAGAGTTTGGGACATTTTTGGGATTCATAAACAAAATATTATGATGTGGCGAGTCATCAACAATGCTCTGTTAACTCGGGACAAAATCTGACTCTGTCAGATGGCGTACTGAGTGCTTTATTATGTCAACTTTGCTTGAATAAAAACGAGTTGAACTTGCACCTTTTTCTTTTGATGCAACATGGTGGGGAAGATTATTTATAACTAATTGACACACATGACATTATTTGGAAAACAGACTGAAGATGCTCTCGGTAAAGGACATTTGACGTAATAAACATGTGAATGCACCAACTCGTCTGAAAAGCCGTCGTCAGACTGCTAACAACAGAAGTGTCAAAAGACTCATACTTGGCCGTGGTAACTAAACACTTGCACATATCACTCACACATCCGTACATGGCTAAAACATGAAATACGAAATTAAATATTAATTTAACATGATTAACGCTCCAACTTATAAAAAAAGTTACTAAATAACAGCGTAGGAAGTTTGATCCCCCCGCATATTTTACATCTTTTAATATATATTTTTTCCACAGGCCAACCACTGATAATTAACTTATCTGCTATAATTTACACGTCCTCCGGTCTGCAACTCAATTCCATGTGCAAAAACCACATGATCGATATTCTTTGAGCTATATCGGTTTCTGATGAACCAAGTCAGCATAGCCTCGACTATAATCAGATGGAATAGGACCTAAAACAGCCGTTCTGCTGCGCTTTCACTAAGCATGATATGTACACATAGTCAGTCAGACTCTCATTAATCAACACTCTTCAGTCCTCTCACCTGTAACTGCTGTCTTTTTCTCCGTGAAATGAAAATAAATGGTTGAGAAACTCTTCTGGTTCCTCTTCTTCCTTAATCATCTGCCCAATGAAATAATATTAAAAAAAACGCAAGTTTATCGCTTATAATCACATATTGATAGATACACACAAACATGTCACATACCACGTAATATGCCTTGGTTAGCTTTCTCATAATGCACAACTATACAAGTCCATTCTTTACGAGTTTATGCTTGAGCAATGCTAATGCTGAAACTAAATTTCCTCAAATAACAATGAGCGAGTTCCCAACTTAAAAGGAATATTTTAGTGTCAAGGCCACAATCTATATGAAGTTTGGCAAAAATATAATCTATATGAAGTTTGGCACTTCATATGATGCAGTCATCAAGAGGGTTACCGCTCATGAGGTACGTCTGATTAGTATTCTCTATGATGCTCCTAGATATGTGGCATAAGAGAACTGAACTAGGGCGGATCTGCTTACCCCAAAAAATTGACTGTAACAATATACTGAAGCCAAGATTTCATTTTAATAGCTATATGCCACAAAGATTATGTACTAAGCATGAGAAATCGATAATTTTTATCCACTTCAGTCAATTAAGCACTAAGCACCTTAATGACAAGCATATATTTAGGAAAGCTCTCTAGACAGTTAGCGGCCCAAGACAACCATCTAATATATTAAACTTTGGTAAGTTAATATTTATTTATTTCATGTAATAATTGATTTTTGCAATTCAAACTCCGACCATATTTAGCGTCCATTATACACATTGTACATTTATTTTTGACGGCAAGAGTGGTACTATATTTAAGCATAACACATTTTTGATGTATTAAAAGTTCGAACTCATGACCTGTTGAACCTATGTCTACAACGGCATACCGCTAATCAGTTGAGCCAATAATCATTGACCACAACGTAAATATATTAAAAGAGTGATATTTTAATGAGCACTGTACTTTTTTTTTCCAGTTAATAAAATCATGGCAGTAGTATTAAATCCTAATATCCCATACAAGACTTCCATGAGAAATTCAAATATAGATATTCTCAATTATCTAATGGGTTACTCAGACATAATATATATGCAACTATTTTTCATATTAGCACAGTTTTCATGTACATTAATTGTGCACGTGTATCTGTTAGTAACTACATAATTTGCACAATGAATTAGATGCAGGAGTTGTCATCCTGAACTCCATTTTGATATTCCTTGTTTCCTTCCAATACAAAATCAAATATTTCAATCAAACATATTGCACCCATTGTTGAGAGATGTTAGTTATAACACACACCCCCCCCCCCCCCCCCCCCCGTTGCAAGACACAATATGGAGCAACAATTGCGCTTTTTGATCTCATTCACGATTGAGCAGTGTTATTAATGGCGCACGGCGCAAAAAGGCGCAAACCCTCTCTGGAGCCTTGGCGCACGGCGCGGCAAATGGCGCGCGCCTTTTTAATTTACTGCGCATGCTTATTTTTTTTAATATAATTAATATTTTAACAAAAGATTAAAAAAAAGTAGTTTTTGCAAAAATATACGCAACAATTTTTTTATGTGTTTTACCAAAAAAAACATAAAGCATAAAATTTCAAGCGTAATAGTTTTCGAATCAAAAAATAATAATACACATTAAAGATGAGCTAAAAAAACTGAATCTCTCCACTCTTGCTGCTCTAGCAGCAACACACCAAGTCAGGTCATCCTCATCGTCGAACACAAGCTCATCTTCAATATCGGCCATATATTCATTTAACCATTAATTACAATCATCAATATCATTCAAAGATACTGGACCAACAGTGTCACAAATATTATATGTTCTTTTTAATGCTTGATTGTATTTAACAAATACCAAATCATGAAATATTTTTATGTTACAGACAAATCGTACAAAGACATTCAACATATTTAACGTATATGCAAAAATAAAATAAAATCCAAGGGTATTTTCAGAGCTGCTTGAATGTTTATCTTATAAGAATATTTTTTCTTCCTCCAAAATTGCTTCTCTTGATATATCATTCACGGCTTCAGAGTTTCATTCATTTGTTTTTGCATCAATGCTAGACAATATTTTATGATCTTTTATACATTAAATTATATACTTCTGACAATATTAAAATGAATCTAAACTAAGTTGGATAATAAAACATATGTTAGTTCTAAATATCGGCATGCTAAGATCAGTCAATTACATAATTGTAAGGTTATTAACTCGTTGTAAGGTTATTAACTCGCAGATGATAATCGTATAGGAAATAATGATGATGTAATTATATTAACTAAAAAAAGATATTAACAAAAAAAAAAAAATTTCATATCATTATGATAATAACAGTAATGGTAAGTGTGATGGTAAGAGTATTTGTAGTAGTAGATATAACAGTTTGAAATGCGAAAAAAAACAAAAAACCATAAAATAAAGAAAATGCACGCCATTTTGCGTCGTGCGCCATTTATGCGCCGCGCTCCATTTACGCCATTTGGTGCGTCTTTTCATATGCGCTGCGCCACAAACAAAAATGGCGCAGACGCCGCGCCTCGCTGCGCCATGCGCTATGGCGCGCGCCGCGGCGCGCCTTTCATAACTATGTGATTGAGGCACGGATGAGAAGGCATACTAAATGCCGTAGACGGTGCATGATGTAAAAAGGTGCACCTTTCTAGTTTTTCTCCAACTGTTTTTTATGTACAATCCACACACATAAAAATCAGCATTCTGGCCGCATTTACTGTTTGTTTTTCAAGTTTTAACGTTTTTTTTTTTTAACTTTGCTTTAAAGAAGTAGTCCATTTTATATGTAATATAAATATATCATAGTTTGAAATTCCATTTGGTTAGGCTAAATTTCATTGATTCTAACCCACTTTTGGGGAAGAACAAACCGACATCGAGATGAAATTCGGTACCAATAATTAAAAAAAAAAATCAACAAAAACATTATGTTACACAGTAACTGAATATTCTGTCAGTTGGACGCATAAATCCAGTGAAAATCAAATGTTTTCTCGAATCAATAAACTCAGCGTTATTAATGGCGCACGACGCAAAAAGGCGCAAACCCTCTCTGGAGCCTTGGCGCACGGTGCGGCAAATGGCACGCGTCTTTTTAATTCACTGCGCATGTTTATTTTTTTAATATAATTAACATTTTAACAAAAGATTTAAAAAAAATCTATTTTTTTGCTAAAATATACGCAACAATTTTTTTTACGTATTTTACAAAAAAAAAACATAAAGCATAAAATTTCAAGCATAATAGTTTTCAAATCAAAAATAATAATACACATTAAAGATGAGCTAAAAAACTAAATCTCTCCACTCTTGCTGCCCTAGCAGCAACACATCAAGTCAGGTCATCTTCATCGTCAAACACAAGCTCATTTTCAATATCGGCCATATATTCAGTTAACCATTAATAACAATCATCAATATCATTCAAAGATACTGGACCAACAGTGTCACGAATATTATACATTCTTTTTAATGCTCGATTGTATTTAACAAATACCAAATCATGAAATATTTTTATGTTACGGACAAATCGTACAAAGACATTGGACATATTTACGTATATGCAAAAATAAAATAAAATCCAAAGGTATGTTTCAGAGCTGCTTGAATGCTTATCTTATGAGAATATTTTTTTTCTTTCTCCAAAATTACTTCTCTTGATATATCGTTCACGGCTTCAGAGTTTCATTCATTTGCTTTTGCATCAATGCTAGACAATATTTTATGATCTTTTATACATTAAATTATATACTTCTGACAATATTAAAAGGAATCTAAACTTAGTTGGATAATAAAACATATGTCAGTTCTAAATATCGGCATGCTAAGATCAACCAATTACATAATTGCAAGTTTATTAACTCGCTGATGATAATTGTATAGGAAATAATGATGATGTAATTATGTTTTCATATAACCAAAAAAAGATATTAACAATTTTTTTCATATTTCATATCATTATGATAAAAATAGTAATAGTAGTTGTGATGGTGGTTGTAGTGATAGCAAGAGTATTTGTAGTTGTAGTGATATCAATTTGAAACGCGGAAAAAAAAACAAAAAACCATAAAATAAAGAAAAGGCACGTCATTTTGCGCCGTGCGCCATTTATGCGTCATTTGCGCCATTTGGTGCGCCTTTTCATATGCGCCGCGCCGCAAACAAAAATGGCGCAAACGCCGCGCCGCGGCGCGCCTTTTGTAACTATGAATCAACTCAATATTTAACTTCACCCAAAAAAATGTACTTAAAACAGTTTGATCAACTATTTGAATAAACCATAAATGCCAACACAATAATAAGAAAACAAAATAATACAATCCACAAATTGCTTTCTTTTAACCTATGTATTGGTTATTATTAAATAATATACCTCATAAAAGATACATCATATTATACTAACAAAACATATGTTAAAAACCATACAACATACCCCAAAGTGCATTCCATTTATTATCAATTTTTTTATATCTGATATCTAATTTCTATATAGTACAATATACTGTGTCTATGAAATTTATCAAAAGGATCAAAATTCAGATATTTTCAAAATGGAATTATGTATATATATATATATATGAGGAGGGATCGGGGAAACCCTGTTGCACCCCCTACCGTTCGTGAGCTACGGCGATCCAAATCGAACGAGAATTTGTAGATGTTCAATCCACACATATATAATGATCTATCCAAAATTTGAGCTCGTTCGGACATTCGTATAATAATACATTTGACGTTTAAATTTAACGGTTTGAATAAATGTCTGAACGGTGAATAATTGAGCTATGATTTTGAAAATATTACGAATGTCGGTTCGAGCTCAATAGATCATTATATATGTGTGGACCAAACATCTACAAATTCTCGTACGATTTGGATCGCCATAGCTCACGAACGTTAAGGGGTGCAACAAGGGTGCTCATAAACAGGGGTGCCCCCGATCGCTCCTCTCTCTCTCCCTATATATATATATATATATATATATATATATATATATATATATATATGAGGCAGGTTCAATGACACCCATAACAGTGGAGCACCTCAATGGCCTCTTCACTTTTCCACCACACATTTCCCCTCTCTCTCCTTCCACTCATTCTCTCACCTCCCACTAACTAAAACTAATATAAACGAAAAGTGAAGTTCACAGGGATATTGGGGTGCTGCATTTTCGGGGTGTCATTGAATGCTTGCATACACACACGCACGAGCGACACTGGATGTGCTTCGCGCGTGATGACCACATGTACTTCATGCATGAATTATTTTTTTACAAATTTTGTGTAACATATTCAAGAGAATAATTCATACAAAATTTAGCTATATTTTTATGTTAAAATTACTGGTAGTTAGTTTGAATTTTGATTTCTATTTTGTAACAATTAATTTTCTTTTAATTTGAATCTTCACTTCTACTATTAACTAATAAGAACAAATTTGTAAAGGAATGTTAGATCCTATATTTATGTTATATTAAGATTTGAAAATACATATAAAGTGACGTTTGAATTTGTAAATGAAGTTTAGCATTAGATCCTACATTTAAGGGACGTAAACTTTGAAAATATTTGTAGATAATGGTTTTAAATTTGTAAATGAAGCATATTTGTTAGATCATATTTTTAAGAAGAATTGATAATATCTATAGAAGGTGTTTTTGGTAGTTCACATTGTTACCAAAAAATGTGATACTAAATGTATTACAACTATTAATAAAGATACATGTCTATATGTCTGCGTGGCAAGGCACGCCTAGACCTCACTTTTGCTACATACATACATACATATATATATATATATATATATATATATATATATGTATGTACGTATGTAGAGTTGACAATATGGTTATACTTTCAAATTTACACACATTTGCATCAAGATAAAATTGACATAGGATCGAAGTTGTAGACTTCTGCAGTTCGATATTGTCAAAACATACTAAATAACTGTTTAAGAAAATATTTTGTTTGCGGTAAGTATCGATGTATCTTATAGAAATATGGTATACTTTTTGGTTGACTGTACTTATAAATGTACTCATATAGAAATATAATATTAAAAAGTGTGAAAATTCAGAAGCAGAACTAGAACAAAATTTTATAAGTTTCAGAAACATGAAAGAAATTTCATTTTTTTTAAATGGTTGACCTTAACGCAAGTTGTGAAATAACAGTCAATAAAAACTAAAACTAGTACTTGTTATGGATTGCATTCTGTAAATTTATACATTTGATACAGTAACACTACGAATATTATAGACTTTTATAGCTCGATAGGATAAAGTTGTGAAATAACATTGACAAGGTAAACAAAATTTGATATTGACCATTGATTCTATTATGTACATCCATTAACTTGATGATACGGTACACTTTCAAAGTTACATACATTTGAATTTAGATAAGTTGAAGTAACATGCAAATTATTGGCTTTTATAGGTTGATGGTCGAAGTAAACTAAAAAACTATCAAAAAATATGAAGCAAAAAAAGCCTGACGCCTAGGGCTTTGTGGAGCCTAGGTGAGGGCTTAACATAGCTACATACACAAGAGATAGATTAACCTAATAGTAAAATAGCAAAGAGGACTAAATAACATTTGAACTGTAAGTTTAGAAAACCTTGGGCCGTGACCAAAAATTTATATTTCAATTCTGTTTCCATCGTTTGAGAGTTTGAGGATACCAATAGATTATAAAGGTTTCAATTCCAATTTCAGGGTCGAACATCTATATGTTTCATATTGAAATTCATTAATAAATATGCATTCTCTTATATATATATATATATATATATATATATATATATATATATATATATATTGTGTGTACGTGTCAATGTGTATGTGTGTGCACGCAAGTGTATAGACCGTTGCTTTTGTAGGTATGCCGCGATCGGTTGTTGACTGCTAACTGCACCTAGATACGACGACATCCAATCGCCACATAAGCCACGTACGACGGTTGACCATTGACGTGGCTAGGTATGGTCGGCGGTCAACTCCCGATCACGACGTCCCTAGTCAAAGTTATATATATACACACACATATGTGTATATACATATATATGTATGTATATAAACACACACACACACACACATATATATATATATATATATACAGAAATTTTTGTATGATTTAATTATCGTTGATTCATATTGATTTACATTGTTTTAAAATATATTGATATGTAATTTTTATTGTTTTGCATTACCTTACTTTAGTTGAAATTTAGATCAAATTATGCCCAAATAACAACTGGGTTTGAATCAAAGCAAAATAACAGTTAGCGTTTTAGTTGAAATTTTGATCCTTGTTCTTGATTTTGAGACTTCAAAAACATTAATTATATAGTTTCAATACATATGAGGAATGATTACACGTTTACAAGACTGATGAGCAAATCTTGGGTCCTGATGTCTATAACAACTAAACAATGTAAACTGATAAAAATTTCACTTGAGTTCTAATTTCTAGGCATACGCAAAAAACAGTGTATAACATGTGATCTTCTACTATATAATTATGCTTAAAGCTTTTTAAACATTGCTTTCTGGTAATGACAATACATCAAGATTCAAATCTCATATTCCAAACAGAATCTCAAACTGTCATCTTGGGCATGTCTCGTGTTGAGATCTTAAGATCTCATTTGGATGTCAAACAATTAATAATGATAATCACATATCGTCCAAGCACGAAAAATGGATCTCGGTTGAGATCTTGGGGAAATGAAGGAAAATTAAATGTAACGACCCGGATTTTTAGTCAATTTATTTTAAACATTTAAATTTGCTTTAAATGTTGATTTGATCATATAAATGAATTTTTATATTGAGTTATCGATTTAATAATCGTTATGATTTAATTTTGAGTACATTGAATTATCGTAATACTGAAAACAACTAATAACTGAATTTGAAGATAAAACTGAACGGAAACGATTTAAATGATCAATATAAATTGTATTTGACTATAAACGATAATAATAACAGTATATATTATCAAAGAATTAATTGTTTTTGAATTTAATTTATATGATATCGACTTAAATTGATATCTTCTCCATACCATCAAATGAGGCTTCGAAACTTGTTCCAATGTGTTCGGAATAATGGTATAACCCTAGGAATGTTAGGTTGCTATGTTCAAATAAGAGTTCGGAAACATAAGATAATTTAAATTAAATAAATTTACATCGGTTCGAGTTAATTTAAGTTCAACACATATAATTCCTTCCTAAACCAAAATTTGTTTTCCTTCTACCGTAAGCTTCCCAAAGGTACACTGCGCATCTACCTATTCCACATGCCTAGCCTAAGTTAGCAGTACCATTTGAAAACGACGTTCTTATCGTTCTCCTTTCGCACTTGTATAAATTGAGATTGCAACCTTCGTTTATCTCCATTCTCAAACCATTCGAGTCCTCTGCCTTCTTCTATTTCCTTTCCCAGTCACGAAAAAATATGGAAATCGAATTCTTTTTTCTCCTCTTTCCATTTTATTTCCATTCGATTAAAAAGGGAAATCACTCTCGCTCTCCTCTTTCCAATTCGAACCATCCTCGTATAAAAATCAATCAAAGTCGTGCGATTCTTTTTCCTTAATTTGAAATCGATACTATAAAAACGAAAAATCAAGTCACCATTCAAATTGAAGTCGCGATGATCTTGGATGACCTGAGGTGAATCAACAGTGGGTCGCGTTTTTTTTTCCGTTGTTGCCATGCGTGGGTGCGAGATGTAGAGGGAGTCGCGATTGCTACTGGTGGTTAGCAATGGAGAGAGGGGGTAAGAGGCGCACTGATTGTGTGTTTTTCGAGGATTGTGATGCAAGAACAGTCGCACGCCTGAAGCACTAGAAGTCACGATATGCTCTGGCAATTGGGGGTGATTCACGTCGCCTGGCAGTAGTGTAGGGATAGAGGTCGCGACAGGAAGGGGCACTGCGATGGTTTCAAAGTTGATCGGTGGACAAGCAGCAATGAAAGGAGCTGAAAGAGGGAGGAAGCAGTGTTCTGATATCGAACAATAAGGGTTTGGGATTTTCAAACAACGAAGAAGGCCACGTTTTCAATGGGTTTTACTGAGAAGATTAAGGCGCGCTAATACTTGGTTTAAGCAAGCCTTAACTTTGGCTAATACAGATATTAAGTTTAAATTAAATTTTTGATAAAATTAGAGAATGACAACTTAATTATATATATAATTTTGTAACAAGTATAAATTACTTGTACGTAGTTAGGTTCGAGCGAAATGAACTTCATTGGATTTGTATGAACGTAGGTCATGCATGGAAAATGATTCGAACTGATTTGGAAGAAGCTGAGATTTTCAGTTAAATTAAATCTTCAGTTTAATTTAATCGAAAACAAATCGATATTTCACAATAAAATCAAGGTGAGTAAGCTCACTCTCTGGATTCGTTAATAATTTATTATAAACGAATATTTATTTCATATAATGTTATATGTTGTTTGTTGGTTGTTTACATGCATTTAAATATTTTTGTGGCTATATATTAGTTATATTTAGGCTTGGTGTTTGTGGCTATTATATATATATATATATATATTGGTGGTTGAATATTTCCCGTAGTACCATTAGCGGATGTCCGCAATATCATTAGCGGACCCTATGCGCCCCACAATATATTATAGTGGATGACCTTCTATACCGCGATATCCTGCCTTGAAGCAGGATGGATACTATTTGTAGATGCAGGAAAACATGTTGGAGGGATCCAACTGGATTCCTCAAAAAAAAAAAATTGTTTGTTTTCATGTATATATGATGTGTTAAAAAACCTGTGATTGATAATTGGATGTTTTGGTTGTTTGAATATCACTGGCCCTATATATTGATATATAAAAATATCATGAAAAGTAATTTTGAGATTTAAAGGGAAAATCCATTTTTCTAAAATAGAATTTGAATTTTGAATGGACTAGACATATTAACTTGTTCTGAATAATAAAACAAGCAGTTCATTTATAAAAGATGTTTATAAATAAAGTGAAATAAATTATCATTGGATAATTTAGGGATTCAAATGTGAATTTAAAAAGGGGAATTGAAATTAGTTTAAAAAAGAAACGATAAAATATATTCCGATGTTTGAAATGTAAATTGAATGAAAATAAATCCATACGGATTTATGATTTGAATTCGACTATGTCGAATTTATAAAAATAAATTATTTCCAGAAAGAATATTTAACTTGTATTAGATAGAAACTGAAATTTTATATGAAAATAGATTCTACAATTATATATAAGTTATAATAATAAAATATTCCAAATAGGAATAGAATTTCAAATAGATTTTGAAATGGAACAAGTAAATTTATAAACGACGTTTATAAATAAAGTGGGATAATTATCATGGGATAATTTGGAATTATAAATTCAAGTATGAATTTAAAGGTGAATTGGAAATCGTGTCGAAAAGGGAATGGCGGATGTTATTCCGATATTCGGAATATAAATTGAATCAAATTTTATAAATAATTTATTTCTAACAGAATGGGAAGTTAACATTAAAAATGGAGTTGTGATCGAATTTATAACCGAGTAATGAAATAATCGATGATTAGGAATAATCGGAATTTTAAGTTAGATTTGGTAAATTGGTTTAATTTATATTTAAGAATGGAATTTGAATTTATATAACAAACAGAGTTTAAATGTTTATATTTAAATTTAATTATAACGAACTCGCCGCAGCGCGATAGTTCATAATTTGACGTTTCGAACTTCAATTGAGTATATAGAACAGAATTTAAGTCGAAATGCTTTGAAACAGGAATCGTCGGGACCGATTGAATAACAGTTTTCTAATGGAAGAGAAAAATCTGGATTCCGTCTTATAGATTTTGAGTTATGTCAAAATCAAATTTTCAGAAAAACAGTGCTATAATCGTTTAAAAACTATAACGGTTTATTTAATAAAATAAAAAGATTTTAAGCAAATAAAAAATAGATGTCCATTAGAAAAATCCAGATTTAAGTTATAAAATAAACATGAACTCAAGTGGAGTAAATGGAATGATTTTTGAAACAAAAATCAGATTTTTAATTATCGAATGAAGTTAACTAGTTAGAGGAGATTATTTAATGGAGTTGGATCGAAATTGGACTTTGGTTAAGTGAATGGGGTTTGTGAATTTATATTCGAAATCGAATATAAAACTTGAATTGAAAATGGAATTTGATTGGTTATAAGTCAATTAAAAATATACTTGAACGTAATATGTCCGGATAACAAGTGAAATAGGTAAAAAAGCTAATTAAAGAATAAATTAGCGAACTGGGTTGAAAATGATTGGACTGAGTTGGAATAAATTGGGAATAGACGTATATATGTGGAATACGTATGGAATGAACAGAATGAAGATTATAATTCGAGTGATCGACAAAAAGGTACACGTTTAAATTCCATATGAGATTTTATGAGCCTATTGGGCAAATCGCTTGGCTTTTTTATTTTATCTTTGAATGAAAAGGACCTAGAGAGGCGAATTGGGGTTTGAGCTATTGAGCAGTACAAATGAGGTGCTGGCGAAATTTTCCGAAAATTTAAGAAGTTAAAATATTTTTAAGAAAAATTGATAACTAGATATCAACATATCAATATATATATATAGAATTCGATAAGGACATGAACTTAAAATAAAACATAATAAACAGAAAAAAAATCTATAAATTAAAATCTGGAAAGAAGAGAAAGAGAACATATGCACGTTTAAAAAGATGGATAATTGATTTTATATGATGTTGATTACTCGAGATAAGTAGTCTTGTCCGTTTTGAAGTTAAGAATGTTATTCAGTCAAGGTCTGAGAGGTAATTATACCCCAACTTAATTGATTTCATTATTATTAATCGATGAATAGAAAGATTCGGTCTCGAATATCAATGTTTAAGTAAGATTTAGTTGAATGTAATATTTTGGGTTGTAACGATGTTTTACACAACATTCGTTTTAATCCAAGTAAGTGGAATTTTGAAAATAATAAATATTTCCTAAGTACAGAAATAAACGAGTTCGGGAAAGAGAAGTAATTGGAATGTTTTTCAATTATAAATAGAAGAATTTTTTAAGTATAGAAAATAAAAGAAGGTGATATTTCAAAATGTTTTCCAAATAGCGTAAGAGGCCAAGAGGATTGTTGAAAATATTGGATTAACAAATATTGATAAGGAAAAGGAAAAATGATTTAATTAATGAAATATTAATTAAGGGGCCCAATGAATTGTTTGATGCTTTGGATGAATGTTTGTTTTTATTCGATAGTTAAATAACCGACTATCGAAGTATTGGCCAATATCGTTGTCAATATGAAGAGACCGGTTGGATTATTATTCGAGAACCGCTCTGTACTGGCAGTAGCGTTGCGAATCAAATTATATGAAGACAAATCGAAAACGGAGTAAAGTGCAAGAGCTTTTTCTGTTAATCCTAGGTAGAAATTGACTAAGAAGGATTAATGGAAATTGGGCCTTCGGTTTCGTTTAGTCCCAGTACGAACATGTATGAACGAATGTTTGACAGAGTATTTCCAATGATCGCATTTGTTGGTCTATACAAATATATATCTGGTGGCGGAGAATTTATTCTCTTAGCATAATATCCAGAATATATCTATGCAAATCAATCAGTGATTAATGGATCTGACAATGTGGCATTCAAAGTGATTGTGCTATCAATGAAAAACATGTAATCGAAACCTCAAGCCTCGCAATCGAGAAATGGTATAAAATCGAGTAGGTCGCATGGCTAAGTGGGTCGCACCAATTAGGGTGTATTGTCACCTAATCTAAAGAAAATCCTTTTGCTTTTTTATCTTATCGTTGTTGTTGCTTCGGAACGGTTGTTGATCCCAACCGTTGGTGACAATACATTCGGTACTCTCAAGCGAAGTGAGAAACCGGTCATGTTAAGCCTGGATTGCAAGATGTTCTTGTTGAACCCGATATATTCCTCTCTAGAGACACATTGTCGGAAGGTGGTCCCATACCTTGCCAGTTAGAAATCTATTATCCAATAAGAGCCCGCGGTTTTGATTGTATACTAATGTAGAGCGTGAGATGCAAGCGTTCTGCTAGATTGCTATTTATTTGATTTAGACACTATTATAATATCAGAATAATAATGATTTCAAAGAATGTTTTGGGTTATCATAAGGTAAAAACCATCTGTGTTTATGTGTGGATCGGTCGTATGATTATCCTTTCTTTTAAAGAGGATTTTTAAAAGTTAAACGAAGTGGTTGGAATTTGCTCACACCAATCTCATGACTGACCCCGAGTTTATTTTGTTTTACCCTAAACTCTTGGGTGCCCAAATTTGTACGGACAGTCAAGTAGTTCAGGTATTTACAGATATCCTTGGAGAAGCTTGGAGCAGGAGGCTTCAGCGTTAGATAACTATGTATTATTTATTTTCGTTGTGATGAACAAATGTTGTACTCTAATAATGGTATGTATATACAATTAAAATTTTATATTCCAAAAGTTGTTCTATATATTATATTATATTCCGCTGCAATGTGAGATTGTGTTTTTGTATTTATGTTCTTTTTCTATTCTAATATTTCTTTCTATTTCTCACCTTCTAACTTCTATTACGATCCGGTAATTTTTGGTGTTTGATTAGTCGATATGGTATTTGTATCGATAATCGAGATCGGGAAAATGTTGGTTCGTTACATTAAAACTTTGTAATACAACTAAGAATCTTATTTATTTACCCAAAAAAATTGGATAACCATCTACTTTCAAAGTTCCTGCGTTCTATTAGATTATAGACAGAACATATTTGTCAATGCGAAAAAAATCCATAAAAGCACAGGACCAGTGCTAGGAGCTATTTGGGACACCATGATTTTTTCTCTGTTTTCAGCATAAAAATGCACTTTAAAGTTGCTATTAAGATTCAATTTCAGAGAGGTTAATGCATATGGGAAGGAAGTCCACATAAGGTAAGGCCTTTGAGGTTAAAATTTTAAATGAATCGAATTTGGGCTCAATTTTGGATTAGAACCTCAAAATATATTTTATAACCCCCAAATTGACCAAAATGTCCTAAAAACACATTTTTTACGGCCTTTAGGCGAGCGCTTCGGTACTTTCTTCGCTTTTCTCGCGCCTCAAGCATGAATAGCATCTCAACAAGCACAAAAACCTCAAGCAGATGCCTAGGGCTTTTTGGTGTCAAGGCTAATGCCTTGCCAACACTGTGATCTAATGAGCAATGAATATATTTCTCATCGATTTCAAAATAATTAGAATCACCTTAAATAGTTTTAGTTTATTTCTCCCAATATCTTAATTATCAAATGGTTAAACTTCGACATATTACAAATAAATCCGAAATTATATATTTCATCATCTTCCCATGTATACCATTCTTCAATTACAACATGATAGCTTTCTCTCTCTCTCTCTATTTATTTCCTTTTATCTCATCAATCTCATTACATATTTACCACAGTGTCCTAGCACGCACCATAGCGCAAGGCGTGCGTATGGCACTACGCACATGCAAAGGTGCAGTGAATGACACAAATGACGCTTACAATGCAAACGACGTGCGGCGCAAATATGACATCTTTTTGTAATTTTATTATTTTTTTGTTCTTTTTTATTTTATTTTCCATAATCCAAACTACTTTTTGCAATGGTTAAATGTGTGTGCATATATGTACAGTAATACGATCACACTTCAAGTAATCTCCAACAATCATTGAGCTATCCATTATATTATTGCCGCATCAAACTACGATGAACAATTAGAACTGAGATCCGCAAATCCAAACCTGCCCTAAATCCACTGGATCCCAAGTTAGGTCCAGTTGCTGAAAATAAAATGAAACCCAATCTCACATGAAAGATTAGACAAAAAAGTATACGTTTTTTTAATATTATTGCCCAATCGAATCCGAACCAAATTGAATCCCAAGTCGGATTGAGATTTTAAATTATACTAGACTTGACAAAACCCAACCTAACTACAATCGAGACCAATTGGGTCAGAGACGAAGCGACCCGACAGGTTTAAATTTACCACCTTTGCACCGAACAAATAATCTTAAATGGTTGTTACGTTAATCTCGAATGAACTTTGAGCTATCTATTTTAATTGTTTTTTGATAATCAGTTATGTACAAATATGCTACGACACCACTGGATTGAAATATCGATATGCAAAAGATTTGTGAATTGTGTGTTGGTTAACAAAAAAAAAATGCAAAAGATTTGTGTGTTGGTTAACCAAAAAAAAAAAAAAGAAGAAGAAGAAGAAAGCCAAACATTAGATAAATATATTTTGTTATATAGGTATTGAAGAATACTATGCAACCAAATGTCAGTATGCTACAAGCATCAAAACAAATTACGGGCATAAAATTTGGAACCAAGATGAAGATTGTTGGGTATCTTGCCTTCTTGTGAAAATTAAGCATCAATTGTATAAGAATAACCCAACACGAAATTAGTCTGTTGAATGACACACTTAAGAATGTGATTTTTAGCAGTAGAACTGGTTACAAAATGTACGCGCACACATACATACATTACATATACACGCACACACATACATAAACCAACTCCTGCTATGACCAAATATGACCGAAAGGATACATTTACACAGACATACAACCAAAATTGAAGTGTGAACCATCATCATCTTCCCTGCTCTACCAAACGATTGTCGTTGATCATAGGAATTCTCACTATCCATAAACTTATGTTTAAAATTGTAATATTAGTTATAGCAGACAAAATCATCGTTAATATTCCCATTTTATTTCATGTTAATTCGGGTCACAACTTTTTTCTTCTTCTATGTAAGTGTTATATATACATTTATAATATCCCAATAAAGTTCTATAAGATTCCTCGTTTATATGTGACCCTTCCGCTTTTTTTTTTCTCGTTTATATTGTTAAGTAATATTCATCACACCTTATCATTCTCATTTCTCCTACATTCATCTTATTGCTTTTTTCTCAAACGTCAACATTCTGTTATGTACAATATAAGCGATCTAGTCACTATTTGATATACTTATCTTTTAATTTGTTTGTAAGTTTATTTTCCAAAAAAAAAAAAAAAAAAAAAATACTGACTTCATTTTGTCTAACCCGCATTTATTTTGTGAATAATGTCCTTTGTATGTGCCACTGAATTTCTAACTTGCACAGAATGAGAGGATTTGCAATGGCAAGGATCCACCAATTAATGGTACAATTCAATTGCAGTTGTTTTCGTGACAGGATACAGTGAGATAGAGACAATTGATAGTATAATCCTTGTTTTCAGCATAAATGGATCTTAAATCACATGCAACTGCTAGGACATGGAATGATAAGCCAGTTTGTTGTACATTAAGTATGCCCATTCAAAACCGAATAAGTTGAAAAGGCATTTTACTAAAGACATATACTGAACTTTTTTACTTCCATGGTTGTTAAAGGTCAGATACATACATTAAAGCAACTAGGATACATGTAATGTGCTAATGCTATTGTTCTTCTGAAAATAATTTCATCAATTTGAACAACTAGGTAATGCACTAATGCTATTGTTCACATCATTAATTTCATCTTCTTTTATTTATTAATTACAATTCCAATTGCTGCCTATTACTATCTGCAGCATCTCACAATGTCTATCTGCTAGATTTATGAGATAACTGACTGGATTTAGAATATAGTATATAGTTTGGACCTTAATGAAGTTTCAGAGTTCACTTCAGTTTATCATGAATCCATGATATCATTCCTACTCCATACAACTACTCTGATCCATGCTACCTAATCCTTGTAGTCATCCTTTTTCTTAAGCATGATGAAGTAATTAGTTGACCAAGTTGCAGCATGTGTCACATCTAAAGATACATATATATTAGATTATTATAGTTTCAACCCAATAATAGATCATCAAATAGTATATTATCTGACAAAGTTATGAAAAGCTGGCCTACTTAATCAATAGTCCTAAATGTCTACTCCCGCCAATATTGAAAATATGTGCACAAGCAATACTGGACTGAACTGCTTTTTATTTGAATATTCAAATATTTGTTTCCAAACAAGAAATCACATTTACAACTAGAACTACATCATAAAGCAATATGTGCAAATTATCATTTTATAATAGTAATAAAAGAAAACGTTGAGTCTTTACCAAACTTCCCAAACCATCCATGGACTAAAATTTTATAATTGTTATAAGAAACTCAAATAAAGACATTTTAAATATTGGTATCGTGTAACATGGATAGTCAAAGTGATATGGATAGTCAATGACAACACCCATAATGGACGTAGAATAACAAGCATGTACAGTGTACTTGATGACACTGAGGAAGATAATGTATATATGTTTAAGTATGAAATAAAATATACCTGTACAGGGATCTCAATAGGCAGCTCCAATGGATCAATTTTAGCCCTTACTGAATCAATAATAATCTTCAAATTTTCTGAACTTCCCGCACTATCACCATCATCACCATCTTTCCCATTAAACTGGCTATGCTTCCCTACCCAAATGTACAAAACATTTGATGCCGTCTTGGACTTGCGGCTACTTATATCTGATGCTAACAATAGAAAAACTGATTCAGAATCAAGAACCCGAGAATTGATTTCTTCAACTTTATCCATACTAGGCCATTGGAAAAGAATAGGATGAATCAACCAATTACAATCACTGTGACTGAATTCACTACACCTGTCATCATCTTCATCGCAACCTGATGAAGTTGCTTGTTCCATGTTCGGAGCAAAAGGAGGCGATAAACACCAATCTCCTACTGTATCTATAGTAGAATTTGTACTCGAACTTGTACTTGGCCCACACTCAACTCTTGGTAATAAAACCAATGAAGGTGGATTGCTACCACTTTTATAGAAAATGGACCTTGGAGAGCTAAAAGAGTCACTTTCCTCATTTTTTGTCTTCATTTTCCTAGAATGCAAAGGTGGAAGATTAGAAACAACAACTGGCAGAGGTGGGGCATGGGAATCTGAACCCAAACCGGAAGGTGAAATGTTATGCCAGTCCAACGAACAAGATGAAGACGGAGAGAATGAAGAGAGTGGAGATGCGCTGTCAGCAGAAGTAACACTTGAATCTCCAGATACAGAATTCGGAGAACAAAATTGCTCCTTTTGCTCTTGTTCCTTGTCGTTTTCTTGATCCTCATTCAAAAACTTCTTTCTAACTTTATTCCATCCACTTTCTCTTGCAGGCAAACTATTCACCATCCAACTCCCGGTATCTAGAGTAGACGGTAATATACCACCTTTAAGTGCCCTCTTATAAATTTCAAAATCAAGATCATACATTTGAACTCTTCTATTGCCACCCAAATCCGTTTGATCCTCCCCAGTCAAAAGATTCCAAAACTCACTAGTTTCGGAACCCTCATGCAAAGTGACAATAGTAACCTTCATGTTCTCATACTTAACAACTTGTTTAGCTGCTGCTAGCGCACTAGCTGCCATGCCACTCTCACAATACTTACCAACCCAAACAAAGATCCCATCTCTAACATGCACAACCAGAAATGCGCCTCGTGAATCAAATTTATCAACCCACAGTCTATCAACTGCTTTTGGCACTAAATGCAATGGATCATAAGCCGAATGAGGTGCCATTCTATAAACCCTAAGAATCGAATTAGGACTGGGAGGTAGCGCATGTACTCGACTCTGACACTGCAATAATTGACTTGCAAATCCCAAATTTGGGTCTGTAACAGCCCTTGCTGATCTGACCTGATCCAGTGCGTCCGAAAATGACTTGGAATTACTCCACATCAAGTAAGCGATCACAATGGCAGCAGATCTTGATGCTCCTTTCACACAATGGACAAACACTCGGCTTTTTGGTCTTAACCTAACCTCCTCTAAATAATCGAACACATCATAAAGAATCGAAGTTATATCTTCGCTAGGTGAATCGTTCAAAAACAAGGTTTTATATATTAAATCGCCGCGGAAATATTCAGGACACCTCGACCCAACGCAATTGAGCACGTGTGTGATACCGTGGCAGCGGAGGGCGTCGCGATCTTTTGCAACGGCTTCACTGCCCAGATATAAATGATCGGTGATTCTAGAACATTCGCGATTGGAGTTGGGGCGTGATGTGAGAAGAGTTGAGTCGTCGGCGTGGAGAAGGGGCCACGAAGTCAGCGAAGGCGGGCGGAGGAGCGGAGGAAGAGGCGGAGGAAGAAGGCGGCGTGCTGGTTTTGGCTTCAAATTAGGAGTGGACTTAGGGGAGGCGCGGGCGGTCCAAGAGGCGGAACGAAAGAGGGATCTGCGGCTCGGAGTTAACGCTTCTTCGTCTTCTTCTTGGATTTTGATTTTAATTTTCAGTTCCGCCATTAATTTTGAGCTCTTCCAAGATTATTTGTAGAACGGTGTTGATATATTTAATGAGACGAGGAATTTTCTTCTGGAGATTTTCGAAGTCGTTTCCTGGAGTATATTTTTACAAACGGAGACGAGAGGAGGAAGATGAAATAAACATGTTGACTGAGTCAGGTTGATGGGTTGTAACATCGTGTATTTATTCAACCCTGGATCTTGGATTTGGGATGTAATTATATTGATTTAGATGGAAGCAACTATGAGATTCTGTTCCACGCATACGGTTTCAAAATATTTTCCATAATAATTCAGAATTTAGTCTTCAAGGACAATAGGCAAAGTGTCCATTACAAAAATTAATTAGTGCTAATTAATCTAGGAGATTGTTAAAGGGACTCCATTTTTAATTAAGAGAAAGACAATTTTTCAATTTTTGATAAATTGTTAAGAGAGGACAAAATAAGCTAGCCCCCCTTAATCATATAATTAAATATTTCAGTATTATCCCTATAATCCTCTTATACCTGCACATATATATACACATGAACTTACACCAGCATTACCCATATTACATACAAATACATAACACATAAACCCTCATAACAGAGGAAAACTAATGCAAATATTTTCCATAATAATTCAGAATTTAGTCTTTTAAGGACAATAGGCAAAGTGTCCATTACAAAAATTAATTAGTGCTAGTTAATCTAGGAAATTGTTAAAGGGACTCCATTTTTGATTAAGAAAGAGACAATTTTTCAATTTTTGATAAATTGTTAAGAGAGGACAAAATAAGTTTGCCCCCTTAATCATGTAATTAAATATTTCAGTATTATCCCTATAATCCTCTTATACATGCACATATACATACTTATGAACTTACACCAGCATTACCCATATTACATACAAGTACATAACACATAAACCCTCATAACAGAGGAAAACTAATGCAAATATGCAAATAACTATATAAATTTAAACACTTAAGCATAAGTCAAACCACACTTGCATTAATTCAAACACTTAAGCATAAGTCAGACCATCATTTATTAACATTTGTTGGTCTAATAAGATACATGAATAATTAACTCTGCAAACTGCAAAACAAATTTAGAAACAATATACACTGGCCTTCTATAATTCAACTTAAAAGGAAAATAAAAAGAAATAACAATCAAATGAAGATCCGCCTCCTTCAACTCTCCCCGATTCAAACAAAGTTCATATAATCTCAGTAATCTAGTTTAAATCATGTTTTTATCACTCATATATATAAATAAATAAATAAATAATAGAGAAAATAAAAAACGACAATTACAGTTGCATGCACCGTATATTTGGTAATGATATAAATAGCGCAGATTACGTAAGTATGCAAAGAAAGTCAATACCAAACATATCCAAAACTCAACCCTGGAATTATGAAAAGTAATTAACAAATTAAAATATAGTTAATCATTGCATGTCTAATTAATTAAGGTTACGAGGGGCAGTCTAGTCCATGCTTATTTTAAAATAATAATAAAATAAATAAATAAACTCCCATAACATTTTTTTTAAGGTGGAGTCCCATTAAAAATGTCCCCGCCATAACCAAAAGTGGAGTCCCTTTAACAATCCTCTTAATCTATATGCTTCTAAGTACTACCCCTAATTCTCCATTCAGTGTCTAATCACCAAACAAAAATGCTTCCTTTCTACTCCATCGCGATCTTTTCAAATTCCAGAACCAAAAACCCTAACTTTCACGCCTCCTTCGCTAATAAAATTTCTTTGCTCCTCCATCACAAATTCTAAAACCCTAACATCCAGCTTTTTTAGAAGATCTCAGGTGTGAGTAACAACCATGATTCATTAAAACTGCTCTATTATTAAAACTGCTCTATTATTTTTCTTTTAAACCATGTAAATTATCATTAATAGGCATGTCATATTTCATTAAAGTTGCTCTATTATTAAAAATAATCTCACTTTACTTGGCACAACCATGGTAGAGATGTATTGGAGAATGGAATCAATAAGAAGTGAGAACGACGGTAATTGAGGAACGATAGGTAGAGAAGTGGGAAATTACTTTTTAGGTTTTGTTGTAGCCTGTTATGGTATTGTTGTAGCATGGTTGAGTTATTTTTAAGGTGATCTTTAGTTATGGTATTAGACAGCATATTTCTAGGTGCTTTTTGCACTACACATGGACAAAAATGATATAATCCGATATCAATATATGAAAATATCATACAAAACTGAAATAACGCACATTATTCTTCTTAACAAATTTTTGTCTTTCTGCTATATCTAATTGAAAATTTTGTCCTTCTCACTTAAAAACTAAAAGCAAGTCCTTAAAGCTAAAAATTTGATAAATTTTGTCGTTCTCAACATTTTCCTATAAAAGTATCCATATCATCTTGAAAGAGATTTCAAATAAATCATCTAACATCATTATATTTGAAGGTTAAAAATTTGTCAAACTTGGCATAGTTTTCTAATCAAATTTTAAATTGATAAAATATAAATATATAAAGAACCGAGATCTATAAGATTTGTGTTCATCATTGTCGTTTACAGTTATATTTTTAAAATGATAAAAGAGCGTACACTTGTTTTTTTAAAAATTATAATATTATGTACAAGGGTGAAAGAAACATTTTATAAAATTATAACATAAATCACATGTATGTGCATCCAACCGATGGATGGATGTACTAATTGTTTAATTAAAACTAATGGGATGTGTGTATTATTAGTGCAAAAGTTATGGCAATCACAATACCTTTATTTTAGGTGGTGTCGATGCAAATTAGTGGCGAAATTATGTTGATGGATGATCAGATATTTTAACATCCTTCATTTTGAGGGTCAAAAAGAAATGCTAGTGATGTTGATGTTATTCTTAGCGTTATTTTCCAGTGATAAAACAAGATATGGTATTGATTCATCACACCAAGAGCACTATAATTTACAAAATTAAACCCAAACATCTTATTTGTTAATTTACAAGTTCATTTCCATAACCCACGAATACATCATTCAAATAAAATATGATAATTATGTATATAATCCAAGAGAAATACATGGAAATGTCTCTTGGATGATCAAAGTTTTAATCACCTAGACGATTGTAGTACCTGTCATTACATACGTTCAAACAAATAAAAGGCAGTTAAGCAACCCAACAGTGGAAACATACAATCTTGTATATAGTGGTTTGCCTCATCATGTACATCTTCGGAAGCTTATCTAAATCTGAAACACCGTACTGTTAGCCTACTTAATTACAAATCGAGCACCTATGAAAGTAGAGGGAAACTAACGACTTCGTGTCAAGTAAAAAATCTTATGCAAATAATATTATATCATCTCGAACCATAATATGGGCACTTAGTGAGATCATACCACTGAGCGAAATGAGTTTCCCCCCACTGATACCTTGTCAAATAATATGCAATCTATGACATTTATGCATCCAAAATTATTAACACATAATCATCATAATATAATCGTGCAATACTAGGTAAAATAAATGGTCCATCGCTCGCTAAGGTTAATGGCTTATATGGTCCCATAATTGCCCAATTCTAAAATAGTTTGTGGCATTTATTTCTATAGGTTGCTACAAACCTATATTGGTTTTCTAAAGCTAAACAGGGTCCTTTATTACTTTTGCAAGCTGACTGGAAACCTATCGGACTAGCTCATAATACATAATCTCTCGTCCATCGAGTGGAAATTGTTGGAATTAGTCCAGGTTGTAAAAGAATGTATGGGTGAATTTTAAAAAATTACCCTATTGGATCTTTATTGCGCTTGTGAAGTCTAATCTATTTAGAACATTTCTAAATTTTATTTAAATAAAACATTTTATTCCATTTAAGTTTATAAAATTATATAGTACTATTTAATTTATGTTATGTTATACATATATGTATATTATATACACATGTATATTATATACTTTTTTTTAAATGGGTAAACTGCCTCGTTAAAATCTGTGCATGTAATCAGCGTGAATACAAGATAGAAAAAAAAGTGCGGCGCTTTATTGACAACACATCAATAAAAAAAAGTACATGAAAAACAATGTACCAAGGGCAAAACACAACAACAACCATTTTGCCCAACCCAAAAAAAATAGATAAACAGCCCACGGCTGTTTACACCGAATATTAAAAATTGGAACGTTACAATCATAAATAAACTCGAACTACAAGAAACGTGGTCCAATTCTAAAGCCATCGAGCTCGTTCTGAAAAAGGAAATTAAAACATTTCCCCAAAAATCAACTCTTCAAACCTTTGAAGCAACATCAATGGCGGCGGCCACTATCCCGCATCTAAGAAGTCAAAGCCCCAACTATCAAGAACCCTCGATTCACCACTCGGCATCCCCCTCTTGGATTTCTTCAACTGGTATTTAATATCTAATTAAATAGTATCCCAAACTTGAAACATATGCTTGCTGATTTTACCATGAATACGGGCATTTCTCTCACCCCAAATATTATAAACGATAGAAACCACGTGGTAGAAGGCCAGAACTTGCAAATAACCTTTGGATGCAAACTTCGATTTGAGGAACCACAACTTTTCTTCGGGCAGTATCGACCCAGTCCAATTCGGTGGTATTCCCATCTTCATCCTGCATCTGGTCCACAAATATGCTGAGTAAGAACACATAAAAAACAAGTGATCCCTATTTTCCTCATTTTCCTGACACAGAACACATATAGGATTAATGTTATAACCCCAACTTATCATACGATCTTTCGTATCAAGTCTGTTCAGCATAGCCTTGTACATGCTTAGAGACATTTTAGGACTATTTAAATAGTGTCATGTGATTTTACACCAATCCTTTTCTTCATTGTGATTTCTAGAAATATCCGAAGCCGACTGAAAGGAAAAGCCCGTAGGATTATCATTCTAGCACCAGTAATCCTGATCTACATTAGAATGTATATTAATCTCCTTAAACTGGTCAGAAATCGTTCTTGTTGATGTCAACTTATTAAGATTAAGAGTGTCGTATTATATAAGGAAGGTAACCTTAAGATTATCTCCTGTACATATGCTTAGGCAGTCCCATCCAAACAGTTTTACCAAAATGTCATTATTCAACCACGGGTCTAACCAAAGTAAAGTGTTAGTACCATTAGCGATACACCGGTTAATACATTTTAAACCCAAGTTTCTCTGTCTGAGAATAGCTTTCCACATGCATGAACAATTGTTATCAATGTCCATCACCCAGAACAATTTCTCATCACAATTTTTTCTATCCATCCATCTCTTCCATAAACTATTACTCTATACAAAGTGTCATAATAACTTCAGTGCAGCCGCTGTTTTAATGTCTTTGAAATTTCTTAGACCAACACCTTCTTCAAACTTTGGTGCACACATAGTATCTCATGCAATCTTGTGTTTTTTACCCGCCCACACAAAATTAGCACATAATTTATTAATTGTCTCTAAAGTAGCATTTGGGATTTGATATGTTAGCATCCAATACAAGGTAATAGGAGTAATGACTGATCGAACAAGTTCAAAACGTCCAGCTAAAGTTAAAAGTCTGCAATCCCAACTGTCCATCCGTTTTCAGCTCTCCACAATCCAAAAAATGTAGATAATTATTTGAGAGAGGCACTCCCTAATACTTTATCGGAAGCAATCCTTCTTTCATACCAAGCAGCCGTGTTAGAACACATTTATTTGTCACCCCTTTGCTAAAGAAAATCTTTGATTTTAAGCAATTGATTTTCATCCCAGACCACTCTCTCAAGTCGTCAAAAATATTGATATTTTTTTAGCACTTTTGATTTTAGCTTTAGAGAAAATCATAAGATCATCCGCGTAAATCAAATGGTTAATATAAGGTTCGTTTTTATAATTGTGTGTGTGGGGGGGGGGGGGGGGAGGGAGGGATCAAATCTAACTTAGATGCTTTCTACATCCTTATGGAAAAAAATTCCATAGCAACACAAAAAATATAGTCCGCTTGTATTAACCCACGATTACTCCGAATAAAACCTTTAGGACTCCCTTTCACTAAAATGGAAAAAGTCGGTGTCGAAATACAATATTTTATAATTTTGATGATAGTTCTAGGGAAACCCATCTGTAATATCCCGAATTTTTAGCGCTTTAATAATTAATTAATTTAATTATTTTAATATATTGGTTTGATAATTTAAAGGATTTGAATTCAGAAATTTGAATATTTAATTAATAGAAATAGAGGAATAATAAATTTAAATTTTCGAAATAGTCGGAAATTGTTTAATTGACAATATTGTATGAATTGGATCATTTAAAATATTTAATTTAATTTAGAGTTGTATTTTTAAAACGAATAAATTTATATAAACATCGACAGAACGTATTAATTATAATATAATTTAAAATAAGCTCAGAACGTCGTGGTAGTTCGTAAAAATACGTTTTCAACTTTAAATGAATATACTGGATCCGTTTTAAATCAGATTTCTTTGAAATAAGAAACATTCGAATCTGTTGGACAATATTTTTCTAATGGAAATGAAAAATCGAAATTTTGGCTTACAGATTATAAGTTATGTCCAAATCAAATTTTCAAATAGTCGCTATGGAATCGTTTTGTAAGCCATAATGATTTATTTAATATAATCAATCATTGATTTCGAACTTGGACAAGATTTTCAAGACGTATTTTCAGTTTAATTTATATAAAAATTCTGTAATTTTAAATTCGGAAAATATGCAACTTTTTGTTTAAAGTAATTGGCACCCTATATCAGCGTTTGGGAACTTCACAGAATAAGTAATTTGTCTGTATTATTATGTTTTTGGGATCGTGCCACATTGCTCATCACAATGGCATTTTTATTTCAGTCTGTACCGCTCGTATACGAATATAATTGTACGCAATAATTTCATATGATATTATATGTTTAGAGTGTGCAGGATATAACACATTTATTTTAATGAAGCATCTGAAAAATTTACTACCTTCCCTTTTCACAACACAGAAGAATATGCCTATGTCCCTAATACTGCACGCCCAAAGTAAAAGAAATATTGTTTAACATTACTGCCTAACCCAAAATATCTCTGCACATAATTTAACAGCTAAGTTTTAGGGTCACCAGCTACCTGATGTTCTCCAATAGTGTTTTCAAATCAAAAACCTACCTCCTCTAGTTTGCGCCTGCATCTTCACATCATGAAACAGTTATCACATGGATTGAAAACCATACCTAGCGAAAAAATATGCAAACCTATACAATCTATTGCTTGGCCATGAAGTATTGGTCGTTATAAATATAGACGCAGGGCCTTATTTCTCCTTCGTACAAGTGAAAGCTTCATGGCTGAATTAACGTCATGGCATTTTAAAATCATTTCAAAATGAACACTCAACATAAAAATTTAAAACTGATGTATTTAAAGTCCTTAAATTATTCTCCTCATTCCTGTTTATATACTGGAGAGTTTGACATTTCTTTTTGTTGCTCGAAGTCCCACAACAGCGCATAGGGTCCCTGTTGTTAGGGACTGCGGAATGGATCGTTCAGGCAAAGCAAACACTAGAGGGGGGTGAATAGTGTTTATAGAAATTTAAACAAAACTAAAGACTAGAGAGAACTATGGGATGAATTAAACACCACATACACAAACACAGACACAGATTCAAACACAGAAGCAAGATAAACAAATAAAATGCAGAAAAGGAAAGAACACACCCAGTTTTATACTAGTTCGGATTACTCCTACGTCCAGTCCCACACAACATTGGGTTGTGTAGGGTTTTATTACTCTTTCAAAAGTCAATTACACCCTCCTTGATTTCACGGCTCACAAGGAGACACCCGTTCCTACTTTCTTGATTTCACGGCTCACAAGAACACACCGACTCCTATTTCCTTGATTTCGCGGCTCACAAGGACACATCGAATCCTCTTTGACTCACAACAAGGTTTATTCAACCCAACCAATTACAAAACAGCCATATAACTCTTCAATAGCACTTGATTCAAAGAGTAGAGAGTGTAGAGAGAAGAAGTTTTATCAAAACAGAATTGAATTCGGTAGAGTATAAGTGTAAAATCATAAAAATGATTAAGAATAATAGTGGGATGAAAGAGGATGAAGATGGAGAAGAAAAGATGTTAGAAAATTCGATTTTAACCTCTTTTTATAGGGTATGAAGGGTTGCAACGGTTTTGAAGCGTTTAAAATAATGAAAAGACACTTCCCTTCAAATTTAGAAAAATAGCTGTTATATGTCGACATACATATTTTGCTACGTCGACATAGCCATGTGTAAATTTTATTTTCAAAGCATTTTTCAAGTATTTTGATATAAAATTAATTCTGGAAATTCTTGAATAAAATTCTTATGTTGTAAATCGATATTATATGATAGAAAAACATATGAAAATATATTTTTAAACTATATAAATATATTTAATAAATTGTAAGGTTTTAAACTATAAATAAAGTATATATATATAACTTAAGTTTTGAAAATCAAAGAAGAATAAAAATAGAATTAAATAGAAAAACAAAATAGATAAGATTGAGGATAAAAAGAAAGCAAAAATAGAGAGGACTGAGGATAGAAGTTGAAAATCAAAATTTGAACTTGAGTTTGAATTTGAATTTGAACCTGGAGTGCTATTTGGAGTCTTACAAAATCTAGACTCTATAAATATATTATTCTTGAACTCTTGAAATCTTGATTACTCATAAGTCTTGAATCTATTTTGAATTCTAAATCTCTAAAAGTTCTTAAACTATACAGTCTTCAATATTAATTCTTGTATACAAATTCTGCATATATATATATATATATATATATATATATTCTAAATGAAGATGTTAGTATATATTTTATAATCAATGATAATTGAGATAAAGTTGTTGTCTCAAAACTCCATTCTCCAACAATCTCCCCCTTTTGACGATGACAACCTTAGTTTATAAAATATCATACCTGTATATACCTGTTTGATGATGATCTTCTTATACTCCCCCTGTCTATAAGAATTCTATAAGACTATGCCTATATTTTATAATTTCTCCCCCTTTGGCATTATCAAAAAGAAAGATTAAAGATACTCCCCCCAAGTTAAACAACTAGAGAATCTAGGTAATATTCCTAAAAAAACGCTCCCCCTAAATTGTATAATTCCCTGATTATGACATAAAATACTTCCCTTAATTTATTAACTATTTCTAAGTAGAATACCCTCTTAATCTATTAAACTAAAGAGAATAATACTTAATATGATGATTAAATACACACCAATCCTAGTATTTATTGCATATGTTTGTCAAATTCATATACAAACCAATCCAAACTAAATCATAACATATGTCTTAATATGTACAACTTTCAAACAATATAATCTAATTCACACCACACAAATCAATCAAATCGTACCAAACAACTAAACATCTCTTAGAACTTCAACCCAACCATCTTCTCCAAAGATAGGATCCTTCTTAATTACTTCCCAATCTTCATCTTCTTTGGTTGGTGGAGCCTTTGCGAGGTTATTTTCTTCATCTCTAAAAAGAGAAGAGACTAGCCATCGCATTGCATCAAAGTGCTTTTCTTGTTGTTCGAACATCTTTATTTGACTCAATTCAAGATAACGCTAATTTTGTAGAATGATAGAGAGAATGTTTTTGAACGAATTAAGAGTTTCTTCTAGATTTTCACTTTGATTATGGATAGGATTTGCTATGGATTTGATTAGAAATGATTAAGGAAGAAGGAGTAATGGAATAATGAAGTTTTCTGGAAGAAATCTACTTAAATAGGATCTGGAATTCGTTGGATTTTGAATAGACATGAGTAGTTAATTAAATTTAAATTTTGAAAAGGTTTGAAAAAAATTCTTTATATGTTGACATACAGGTTTGGTTATGTGGACATACTATTGTGTGAATTTTGAAAATTTTGAATTTTTGAAATCTTTTGAACTCTTGTAATATTATAACATATTTATATGATTTTTCCAGAAACATAAAGATGATAAAAACATAAATAAAACTCCATTCATTACATACTAAAAATCAAATACATCCAACTAAACAAGACACATTTAAATACGAGATTTGAAAGCAAATACAAGTAAACATATAAAGATAGATGAAATTCCAAGTTTTCTTCCTACCTTGATCATGAATTTGGATATCTTGGAAAGCCTCTTGTTAAGCTTCTTTTGATTTTTGACGAATTTCACTTGATTTTGAACAATCGTATCTTTGAAATTACGACTTGAGGTTGGATACTCAATGCTTTCCATAGAAGTCTCTTCTTCTTCTTCGACTTCCATTGGGTCTTGTTCTTGTTGCAATCGAGCTTGTTTGGCCTTGTATGTCTCATAGGGTTTGAAAGTGAGAGGAATTTGCATGAGATGAATGTTTGATGCGTCAAAGATTTTTCTAGAGACAAATTCTTCTCCATTAAGATCAACTCCAAAGTATTTGAAAATGCGAGTGAGATAAACACCATAGTAGAGAGTGTTTTCTCTAGTAGATACATCTATGGGCTTAAATTCATTAAGAATCATTTCAGCCCAATTGATATTATATCCACGTATTATGGCAAAGAGAGCTTTTTGGACTTTAAGAGTTGGATTGTTGAAATTTCCGGAACGAGGAGTGATGGTATGTTGAAGGAGAAGGTTGACAATTCTTGTTTGCGGACAAAAGAAACGATTTTTCAAATTCATTGGAACACCATTTTCGAAGATATCATGATATGTTTCCCTATCGGTTTCATCGATAGCGAAAGTTGAGAAATCCGTGCCCTCGTTTTTACAATTTAGAATTTCGTCTAAAAGATTGGTATCGAGAACAATTTGAGTTCCTTTGACACTGCTTCAAATTTGGTTTTCACTGCCCTGATAAAATCCATGATTGAGATTCGCATAGAACATCTTCACGAGTTTGGGATATCATACTTCGCCGTTTTCATGAGAGTCAATTAGACTCAAGACTTCGTTATGGTGAAAAAGAGAAGTGAGATCGTAAGAAGGAATGTCGCAAAAGACGGCAAAAGCACCTGTGTTAACTTTAGCATTTGCTAAATAGTCACCATAGGTTTTAATGACCTCTTTATCATTGTAAAGATAACCTTTTATGATTTTGGTTATCTTCAATTTTTGAGATGAACTTGAGGAAGCCATTGATATGATAGTTTTGAGGAGGATAGATATGAAGAAAGTTGTTTTCAGTTGTGGATGAGAGGTAGAAAGGATGGATATATATAGAAAATGAATAGATTTGAATAAAATGAATATGAATTGAATAGGCATAACTTTTCAGATTGAAAGGACTCCTTTTCAGACCTTGGGAGCTGGTGAAAAGATTGGAGGGAAGTTTGAAAGTTTAAACTTTTGAAATTCAAAATTTTAAATTTCAAAACTGTTGTATATGTTGACATATGTCTTTCTGTATGTCGACATACAGTGTTTATTTCAAAAAGAATTTTGAATTTTCAAGCTTTGAATTAAATTATCGACTTATATTTTAATTTTAACGATTTCCAGAAATATTTTAATCCTAATGATCATTCAAACAATTTTATTTTATTAAATTATTGGTTATTCAATATTATATTATTATTTTGAATTTCAAAATTCAAAATTTGAATTACAAATATCAAATAGTTTATTAAATTTTAAATTTGAACCAAAGCAAGCAAACAAAGCAACCACTCAACCAAATAAAATTAAAATGTAATTAATGCGTACCCCGTTTTTTGATCCTTTTCTTCATGATCTTCTGAATTCTGAATTGTTGTGAAGCATATATATGTATTTTCGATTTTTGGTTCTTCATCACTTGATGATGAATCTGAATCATCTAACGTTACTGCATATGCTTTCTTTCTTTTCTTTGATGGATTTGAGTTGTCCGGTTGTTGAGTAGATTTGTCTGGATATGGACATATTCTCTTTATATGACCTGATTTATTACAGTTAAAACATCGTTCATAATTTAATTTTGCTTGATTATAACCCTTCCTTCTATACTTTAGAAATCTTCTGAAATGATTTGTCATGGGTGTTGTTTCTTCATCATTTTCACTACTTGAGTCAAAATCATTTGTTGTTGCTTTATGTGCAATAGATTTCTTTACAGTTGATCTATTTTCTTTTCTTTTCTGTAATTGAACTTCATATGACATTAGACTCCCAATTAATTCTTCAATCTTCATTTCATTGACATCATTTGCTTCTTCTATAGCCAAAGTCTTCTGATCCCATTCTTGAGTTAATGAATTTAATATTTTTCTGACTTGATCTACTTCGGAATAGGTTTTTCCAAGTGCTGTTAGTGAATCCACTATCTCTTGAAATCTACAATACATATCGGAAATAGACTCATTCTCATTCATTTTAAATAATTCTAATTGATTGACTAGCATTCATATCTTAGTCTGTTTAACTTTACTAGTTCTTTCATGAGTAACTTATAAAGTTCTCCAGATTTCATAAACAGTTTTACATACTGATACTCTATTAAACTCATTTTTATCTAATGAACAAAATAACATAATCATGGCTTTAGAATTGCTCTGTGCAACGGTCTTTTGTTCATTTTTCCATTGTGTAAATGCAGTTGTGGGTTCAACATAATTATTTTGTGTACTATTCCATGTTTCTAATCCTACAGACTGTAAATAAATTTTCATCCTACATGCCCAATATGAATAATTACTACCATTAAATCGTGGTGGTCTAACAGTGGATTGACCCTCTACAAAAGAACTATTATTGCTACCAGTGTTGGTTGCCATTTTACCAAGTTTTCAAAAATCAGATTATGAACATTTTGAAAGACCTTGCTCTGATACCAATTGTTAGGGACTGCGGAATGGATCATTCAGGCAAAGCAAACATTAGAAGGGGGAGGGGTGAATAATGTTTGTAGAAATTTAAACAAAACTAAAAACTAGATAGAACTATGGGATGAATCAAACACCACAAACACAAACACAGACACATATTCAAACACAGAAGCAAGATAAACAAAAACAAAATTGCAGAAAAGGAAAGGACACACCGGATTTTATATTGGTTCGGATTACTCCTACATCCAGTCACACACAACGCTGGGTTATGCAAAGTTTTATTACTCTTTCAAAAGTCAATTACACCCTCCTTGATTTCACGGCTCATAAGGAGATACCGATTCCTACTTTCTTGATTTCACGGCTCATAAGAACACACCAACTCCTATTTCCTTGATTTCACGGCTCACAAGGACACACCGACTCCTCTTTGACTCACATCAAGGTTTATTCAACCCAACCAATTACAAAACAGCCCTATATCTCTTCAATAGCACTTGATTTAGAGAGTAGAGAGTGTAAAGAGAAGAAGTTGTATCAAAACAGAATTGAATTCGGTAGAGTATAAGTGTAAGAATCATAAAAATGATTAAGAATAATGGTGGGATGAAAGAGGATGAAGATGGAGAAGAAAACATGTTAGAAAATTCAGTTTTAACCTCTTTTTATAGGGTATGAAGGGTTGCAACGGTTCTAAAGGGTTTCAAATAATGAAAAGACACTTCCCTTCAAATTTAAAAAAATAGCTGTTATATGTCGACATACATATTTTGCTACGTCGACATAGCCATGTGTAAATTTTATTCTCAAAGCATTTTTCAAGTATCTTGACATAAAATTAATTCTGGAAATTCTTGAGTAAAATTCTAATGTTGTAAATCAATATTATATGATAGAAAAACATATGAAAATATATTTTTAAACTATATAAATATATTTATAAAATTATAAGGTTTTAAACTATAAATAAAGTATATATATAAAACTTAAGTTTTGAAAATCAAAGAAGAATGAAAATAGAATTAAATAGGAAAACAAAATAGATAAGATTGAGGATAAGAAGAAAAATAAATAAATAAGATTGAGGATAGAATTTGAAAATCAGAATTAGAACTTGAGTTTGAATTTGAATTTGAACCTAGAGTGTTATTTGGAGTCTTACAAAATCTAGACTCTATAAATATATTATTCTTGAACTCTTGAAATCTTGATTACTCATGAGTCTTGAATCTATTCTGAATTTTGAATCTCTAAAAGCTCTTAAACTGTATGGTCTTCAGTATTAATTCCTGTATACAAATTCTGCATATATATATATTCTAAATAAAGATGTTAGTATATATTTTATAATCAATGATAATTGAGAAAAGGTTGTTGTCATCAAAACTCCATTCTCCAACACCTATTTTGGAAAATACAAGCGCTAATTCATGCTTTGGCGATCATTTAGGAGTTTGCATTGAATACCACACCTGGTGTGCAAGATTCGAAGAATTCTGTGCATTTTTTTCACACGTTGTTTGTACATAGTGAGGGGAGGGCTAATCAGCGGCCTTTCAGACGAGCACCGAGTTTTATAGAATGGGGATGGAGAGGTGCGGTTTCCGAACGGAAGGATGATGGTAATCTTGGATGGTTGAATCATGGAGAGGAGGTGAAGTGTTGATGGGGAGACATTGTGTTAATGGAGGAATAAGGTAGCAGGTGGTTTCTGTTGTTAGAGAGAAGGAGAGTATATCGTTGCATAACAAGTTTTATTTATGGGCCGACAAACATGGGTAAAGCCCAGAATTTAAATCATTTAAGTTTTTATTTAACTTAAATAAATATATATATATATAAACTTGTAATCATAATACCTCATCCATACGTTATCAGAATCACGAATGATCTAGTCCGTTGGGATCATATGGACACAGACTACGCAATGAAGCTAGTTTGGAGCCGTTTAGTGTTCTTTGGAATTTTTGGCAAATTAAAACATCTGATTCGAATTAAGTGACGTTAATCGTTATTCAACGATTAACGACCAAGGTGAGTAAACTCACTAACTCTGTTCAGTTTTATAATTTTATAAACGTTATTTAATATTGATAAATAATGATTGAAGGGTAGTGTGATGGTTGTTTGGTTGATTTGCAAATTAATTTGTTGAAATAATATATATGGTTATATATATATATCAATCGTTGATTGAATACCGAGTTTGTTTATTTTTATATTTCATGTTGATATGAAATTAGGAGTTATTATATTGATTAACATTTGTGGATGCAGGGAAACAGGTTGGAGGATCCAATTGGATTCCGCAACAATTTTTTTGTTGATTTTTTGCATTATATGATGTGATAAATAATCTGTAGTTGATTATTGTGTGTTTGGGATGTTTGAACAACATTGACCTGAAATAATTGGTATTTAAATACCTTAAATATTATTTGTAATGGTCTGAATTTCCGTACCCTTTGAGTCAACTAATTACACCACATGTCCAAACCAAATTGCATAGAAATATGAATCATTAATAGAAAGAAGTCAGATGATGAGAAATAAAAAGAAAGATAAGTTAGAATAGAAGAAAAGAAGAACACAAACCTCACAGCGGAACGAATAAAATATATTAAATAACATAACTTTTGAAATATAAATCAGTAACTGTAACACCCCACGTCCATTATGTCACTCACAAAGGGAATGCGTTAACTTCCATGGAGCATTTTAAGTGAATATAGAACAGAAAATCACAACAAGATAGATATAAAGCCGTACTTGAAAATTTAAAACTTTATTTATTGCAGCAGAAGGTAAATATGTTTGGTTACATCATCAAAACCAAAGACTAGAATCAAGTACAAAATATCCATCTTGACAAAATCAGAGTATATAAAAATACAAAGCATAATCCCAACTTCAATAGCCATGATAAAAGATAGGTTGAACTTCACTTCAGCAATCCAAGTACTTCAGAAAAGATCCAAGTCAAGTTCCACTAGTGCTAGTCCCACCCTGAGAACCTGAGGGGGGGGGGCAAGGAAGAAAAGAGGCGAAAACAAAGGGGGTCAGACATAAAGTCTGGCGAGTATGATAACTTTAACAATATAACTTTTAAAGTAACTAGGATAAGCTATAACTGGAAGATGAGGTATGACTGTGAAACAAATGACAGAGTCAAACAGGAGGAATAAGATAATGTTAAGTCGCGCTTCCACATACTTAAGGGTAATTACTAAGTTATACCGAACTAATACTAACTGCACCAATACTAGTCACTCTAAAAGTTGATCCCGCCTACTGAACATAACTGATGTGATAATGGTAGTTTTGTGTACCCCTAGTTGCTGTCATAGGCGCCGCCTGCCCTTATCTCCACTAGTTGCACCTACTACCCACCCCATTTTAATTACAATATTTATAATATGGTAGTTGTACTCCTAGCTGCATCATAGGTGCCGCCTGCTCCTATCTCCACTAGTCGTACCCACTACCTTCCCCATTCGATCGGCTCCCTAACTCGTAGATACCCGTGCTGGTCCCACAGTGGGGTGTATCATTTCCCAAAGTGGCAACCCGATACAACAAAAGATGCACGGCTTATACCTACATGATGCAACAATGTCTTACCTACCAACCCGGGCCCACGCACGCACATGACCCCGTTGGATTTGCGTTGCCACCGCTAACCCGTTTTGGCCTCTTATAGTCAAGCCCAGTAAGCATGTCCCGTCCTCGACTTGGGTCGAGCTCACAAAGATACTTATGGGTTACTGGTTTGAAACGGGCCACCATTACTTGACACAAGCTTTCCACCTAAGCTTGGTCCCCACTAATACATCCCACTTAACCCCTTCTTATTCATGTCCACTTACATGTTTAAATTTGGTTAAGTGTTTCTATTCGTATTTCCACATGCCACCCAAGGCACCCACTTAACCCCCATGTCCTACTTACATGTTTATCTTGGTTAAGTGCTACTAATCGTATTTCCTCATGTCACCCACATGTTACCCACTTAACCCCCATGTCCCACTAAATGTTTACTTTGGTTAAGTGTTACTTAATTTATTACTACCGTAACCCCTGTAGGACCTCTCACATTAGGCTGGCATTTGTGGCTGCTGGATTTGTTGGGCGGGTCCGGGCAGTCTTACACCACAAACGAGCCTAACCTCGTGTCCATACAACCGTTACGCATTTAATTTGGGCCTTTGATCTCTCACATTGGGCTACCATTTGTGGCTGATGGATTTGTCGGTCGGGTCCGGGCAGTCTTACACCACAAATGAGTCCAACCTCGTGTCTTAGGCAATGATTATTATACATAATCTTTTCACCCCAAATTTGGATTAATTATCCCTATTCAAATTTGTCAGTAAATTCCAAATTTACTTATGTCCATAATTTATCACCTAAATTATGTTCATCTATTTATGGTATATAAATTATACCAATTAACATCACCAATCAATTATATGCCTTTTTTAAGGCTTATGTCCATAATTGTCACTTAAATTATGTCCATTACTGCACATTAATTACCAATTAATGCCTTAATTAAATTTTATGCCTTTAAGGCAATTTACACTGATTTCATTATGCAAATTATACCAATTAGTGTCTCCAATTAATTATATGCCTTTTAAGTCCATTACATGCCAATTCACAATATGTGTATATTTAATATCCCCCATTGTCCCCGCATCGTTCGTTCGCTTGACATGAAATATATATATATATACATATATGTATATATATATATATATATATACGACTAGTAAATAGACTAACACATAAAAGGGGAAAACATCACAAATTTGTACAACACACAAAATAGATCTAACTTGCATCTAACTTGCAATTAAAAATTACAACATAACTTGCATAGACTTTGTATTGCCAAGGGTCTAAAATCATAGATCTAAAAGGCATGAACTTGCATGTATGAATATAGTTTTCACCCAAATTAGCATAGGTAATTATCACAAACTTGCATAAACTATGTATGTCATAGTTCCAACATAAAGGTGTAAACTTGCATAAACAATGTATGTCATATATCCAACATAAAGGTGTAAACTTGCATAAACTATGTATGTCATAGTTCTAGACTTAAAGGTGTAAACTTGCATATGGATCTAAAAAGATATGAACTTGCATATAGATCTAAAAAGATGTGGACTTGCATGTGGATCTAAGCATGTAAATTAAGGTCACATGTTTACATATAAACTAGCATTTGTATCTCCACAATTCACATATGAACCTATATATATTCCACCTACAACTTGCAAAAGATTCATAAAGATTTAACATCCCAAAACTTGCATAAGATTAATATATATATATAACACATGGTTAAACATCCCAAAACTTGCATAAAATTCATATATATATAACATATGATTTAACATCCCAAAACTTGCATAAGATTCATATATATAACATATGATTTAACTTCCCAAAACTTGCATAAAATTCATATATATAGCATATGATTTAATATCCCAAAACTTGCATAAGATTCATATATATACCATATGATTTAACATCCCAAAACTTGCATAAAATTGATATATATAGCATACGATTTAACATCCCAAAACTTGCATAAGATTCATACATATAACATATGATTTAACATCCCAAAACTTGCATAAAATTCATTTACAAATTTACGTATAATCCACAAATGAACTTGCATGTGACTATCATCTCAATTGAATAAAATTCTAATGTCATAGCATAATCAAGTTATACTTGTATGATAAAGCATAAGGAACAACCTACTAACATAGATTAACAACTTGTTATACGTTTACATCATAAATAATACAAACTAGCAAGTCATATGAATCACAACCATATTCTCATAATCCAAAGATAAGCATATCACAATTAAATTAAGAATTATCTTGTCAATGAAATCATACTCATAATGAATCGGATTAGAGATGAAGATAGTGTGTTCGTTGTTGTTGGAATCTTTGATTTGTAATTTCCTAAGCTTCAAGAAAAGATGAGCTACTCCAGCGGCATGACGGCTACGGTTCCAATTTTATTTAGGTTTTAGAATGAGGCTTTGGAGTGTTTATATAGGAGTTAGATTTATTTACAGCCGTCGGATCACTCTAGAATCCATCTAGGCCTTAGAAACCAAGAAATGATGTCAACAGACCAACCAGAAATCGCCACCTAAGCCCTAAAACATAAAATTTTGTCATAGACCATTTAGGGCCGACGGGACCAGTTCCAAACCTCCTGAGTCGACCCTGGGGTCGGGGTCGACCCAGCGGGTCTCGGGTCGACCCATAAAACAGGTCGGTTTGGTGTTTTGCCTTCCCTCTTCTGCTGTTTTGAATTTTTTTTCTTTAATTTTAGGTTGAATTTTATTTTATATATATCTATATATCTATATATTTATTTTTATCTTCCTAATTAACCATTTTCACACTAAACCATTTTTTGAACTGCGTTCACACTAAGCCGTTTTTAAGCCATTCCCTTAAAACAAAAATATGGCGCTGGCAGGGATCGAACTCTGTACCCCTTGTATGCAAGTCACGTGTTCCAACCAAATGTGCTACTAAGTCTTTTGCTTACAAACCTTAGAACAATGCTAAACAATATTCTTTAATTTGTTATTTTAATATTCTCCGAAAATACAGGGTGTTACATTCTCCCCTCCTTAAAGGATTTCGTCCCCGAAATCTCCAAGTTAAGGAGAATGTATATCCTACCATCCAATCATCTATCTAGTCAACCATCAATCACAGGCATCCATTGTCCTTAAAAGATATCTAATGCCATATGAACATATGCAGAGTGTGTGTATATGATTCTTATCTAATGCAAAATCAGGCGGTCTACTGATTTAGTTGACCTCCTTAATGCAAATTATGATAGTGCCATGCGTCCATTATGTATGCAAAAGAGTCCTAATGATACATATTAATTCTATATGCGTGCACAACCATTTATCTTAATGCAGTATCCATATGATAATACAAGCGTTATTCATTCATTAATTTAAATATGCACATATATTTATATGCAGTATGAAAGTGATTGAACCGATCTAGTGCCTAATGTGTGTGTAAATGCATCCACGAGCAACCACTAGCAAACACTTGCATCCACTTGCATCCACCGAACATAACATGTCTCAAACACATGTTTACAACCATAGGATTGTTCCTAACTAAAGATCGAAGATGTCATCGCAAAGACATTCTAAACGATAGGACAAGTATAAACAAAGCAGTAGAAAAGGAGAAGTTAATAAAAACATACCCTTAAAAAGAAAAGGGTACAACGTACGCATCTTGTCTTCCGTTTTCCCAAGTCGCGCCTCTAAGATCATCTCCCCATTGCACTTTGACCAACTTGACCTCTTTGTTTCGTAGCTTTTTGACCTCCGATCCAAGAATGCGTGTAGGAGCTCGTCTGATCGTGGTATCTCGCTCTACTTCCACTTCTTTGAGCGTGCTCGGCTCCACCACCTCCGCCGTATCATGTAAACACTTACGTAAATGCGAAACGTGAAACACGTCATGAACACCACTAAGCTAGTTTCCTCTTCTCATCTCCCTCCAAAATCTATGATACATAACCTCAAAAGATCTTCAAGGATTTTATTCACCCCTTTCTGTCCGTCCATCCATCTGTGGATGATAAGAGATGCCCATACTTTCCGCCTTTTGCATATCACTTTTTCCTCTTGCATCGAAAACTGCTCTAAGTCCTGTCCCGCAAGCATCGGTATACACTATGAATGGCTTACTCCCATCTGGCAAAATTGGAGTTGTCGTCAAAGCCCTCTTCAAACGTTGGAAAGCATCGTCATAGTCAACATCCCAAGCAAAAGCCAAGTTCTTCTTTGTTAACCGAGTAAGCGGGGCTGATATCTTCGTGAAGTCCTTAATGAACTTCCTATAATAACCAGCCAGCCCTGAAAAGCTTCTTACTTCTGTTGCGTTCTTAGAAATCTTCCAATCTTGGATTGCCACCACCTTCGTGGGATCCACAGCTATCCCTTCCTTAGAGACCATGTGCTCTAAGAATCTCACCTTCTTCCTTAAAAGAAATGGCATCAACATAGGGTCCTAAATAATCCATTACTTCACACCTTTCTCGAGTCCACTCGAGTCATCTCATAACCCTATTGAGTCTAACTCAGGGTAGTCCATACCATCGAATAGTCTTATCATGTCACGGCTGCCCATCACTCTTCGAGTAAACCAAGATATCAGGCAATGAAAAATCACCACAGCTATTTATCTCTCACACAAACCATCATAGTCGAACTTGACATCCCCCTAGTACAAGCCCCAAAGGCCTAAACCAATATTAGACAAGCACCCAAGGAATACCTCCTCCGAATTTAGACGATCTACGTGAGATGATACTAGCAAAACAACTGGAGCACCCCCATTCCGAAATGCTTCTTCTTATGAATCCCTTCTCAAGCAACTTTTTCACTTGCTTACTGAGTTCCCTTCTCTCTCTCGGAGCCATGTGGCGCACCGGTAATGCAACTGGCTTTGCATTATCCACTAGGTATATACTAAAGTCTATCTCGCGCCTCAGGGGAAAACCCCGAACTTCATCTAAGACGTCACCATACTCACGGACCACACAAACAGATTCCAAATCATTGTTGGACGCGTCAAGAGATTCTAGGTAGCTAAGCATCACTGGACCTTTAGGGTCACAAGAAATATCGAGGGTCTTTCCACATCGAGTCAACAATCTAACTACCCTTCTTTCACAATCTAGGATGGCACCGTATCTGGCTAGCCAATCCATTCCTAGAATCAAGCTATAGCCCGTGAAACCAAGAACGAAGGCATTGTATTCAAACCCAACGCCCAAGATAGACATTCTCAAATCCCGACAATTCATTGAAAGATGAGACGAACCACCAATGGGATTTGAGACTACAATGGGATCCATAACTAGACTAGTACTTAGGTGCAGCGTTTCTACTAATGAAACAGATACAAAAGAGTGTGAAGCGCCAGAATCAAACAAAGTTTGAACATGATGATAAAAAGAAACTCAAATTTCAACCGAGATGTTTTCTACCTTTATCGGGTATGCCAACCGTGAGGGAATGCATCCGCCCTCCAGAAGATCCTGTACTTTGTCCTTACCCTTGCCTCTTTGGACAACCCTAACAAGATGTCATGTCTCTCCGTAATGATAACAATTAGTCTCCTTTTTCTTCCTAACATCTTTCTTTAAGTAGTTAGGTATTTCACAAGTGTGGTCCTTCCTTTTCTCTTGGCCCCTTGTTATCCTTATCGCCTTTCTTTGGATATACTTCCTTATCGTGTGTCCTATCCATGTTTCTCCTGCACATTCTCCATTCGTGACCTTCCACCAGAATGAAGCTTCATCCTCCATTAACCAAGCAACCGGTTGAACCTTCTTCCCATCGTTTATCTTAAAGGTACCGACAAGTCCTCCACTTCCTTGAGCCAACTTCTAGCCCCGACAACCGTCTAAGTCCCGTGAAGCGGCTTTTCGCCAATCGTACGGAAGTCCTTATATATCTTAGAAAAACCATCTATATGCGGAGGAAGAGATTCAAAAAGGGGAAGAGGAAGAGATTCAAAATGGAGAATCAAAGGAAAGATATATGGCTCTTGGGGGTTATGTTTTTAAAATAAACTTTTCTTTTGAAAGTAATCCCCTTAAAACATATTTTTGAAAGTATTTCTTTATGAAAATGCTTTTGAAAAACAGTTTTTCAAAATCTCTATCTGTTCTGGTAACCTTCAGCTCTGATACCACGTGTAACACCCCGCGTCCATTAATGTCACTCACAAAGGGAATGCATTAACTTCCATGGAGCATTTTAAGTGAATATAGAACAGAAAATCACAACAAGACAGATATAAAGCAGTACTTGAAAATTTAAAACTTTATTTATTGCAGCAGAAGGTAAATATGTTTGGTTACATCATCAAAACCAAAGACTAGAGTCAAGTACAAAATATCCATCTTGACAAAATCAGAGTATATAAAAATAAAAAGCATAATCCCAACTTCAATAGCCATGATAAAAGATAAGCTGAACTTCACTTCAGCAATCCAAGTACTTCAGAAAAGATCCAAGTCATGTTCCACCAGTGCTAGTCCCACCCTGAGAACCTGAGGGGGGGAAAAGGAAGAAAAGAGGCGAAAACAAAGGGGGTCAGACATAAAGTATGGCGAGTATGATAACTTTAACAATATAACTTTTAAAGTTACTAGGATAAGCTATAACTGGAAGATAAGGTATGACGGTGAAACAAATGACAGAGTCAAACAGGAGGAATAAGATAATGTTAAGTCGTGCTTCCACATACTTAAGGGTAATTACTAAGTTATACCGAACTAATACTAACTGCACCAATACTAGTCACTCTAAACGTTGATCCCGCCTACTGAACATAACTGATGTGATAATGGTAGTTTTGTGTACCTCTAGTTGCTGTCATAGGCGCCGCCTGCCCCTATCTCCACTAGTTGCACCTACTGCCCACCCCATTTTAATTACAATATTTATAATATGGTTGTTGTACTCCTAGCTGCTGTCATAGGTGCCGCCTGCTCCTATCTCCACTAGTCGTACCCACTACCTTCCCCATTCGATCGGCTCCCTAACTCGTAGATTCCCGTGCTGGTCCTACAATGGGGTGTATCATTTCCCAAAGTGGCAACCCGATACAACAAAAGATGCATGGCTTATACCTACACGATGCAACAACGTCTTACCTACCAGCCCGGGCCCACGCACGCACATGACCCCGTTGGACTTGCGTTGCCACCGCTAACCCGTTTTGGCCTCTTATAGTCAAGCCCAATAAGCGTGTCCCGTCCTCGACTTGGGTCGAGCTCACAAATATACTTATGGGTTACTGGTTTGAAACGGGCCCCCATTACTTGACACAAGCTTTCCACCTAAGCTTGGTCCCCACTAATACATCTCACTTAACCCCTTCTTATTCATGTCCACTTACATGTTGAAATTTGGTTAAGTGTTTCTATTTGTATTTCCACATGCCACCCAAGGCACCCACTTAACCCTCATATCCTACTTACATGTTTATCTTGGTTAAGTGCTACTAATCGTATTTCCTCATGTCACCCACATGTCACCCACTTAACCCCCGTGTCCCACTACATGTTTACTTTGGTTAAGTGTTACTTAGTTTATTACTACCGTAACCCCTGTAGGACCTCTCACATTAGGCTGGCATTTGTGGCTGCTGGATTTACCGGGCAGGTCCGGGCAGTCTTACACCACAAACGAGCCTAACCTCGTGTCCATACAACCGTTGCGCATTTAATTTTGGCCTTTGACCTCTCACATTGGGCTACCATTTGTGGCTGCTGGATTTGCCGGGCGGGTCCGAGCAGTCTTACACCACAAATGAGTCCAACCTCGTGTCTTAGGCAACGATATTATACATAATCTTTTCACCCCAAATTTGGGTTAATTATCCCTATTCAAATTTGTCAGTAAATTCCAAATTTACTTATGTCCATAATTTGTCACCTAAATAATGTTCATCTATTTATGGTATATAAATTATACCAATTAATTATATGCCTTTTTTAAGGCTTATGTCCATAATTATCACTTAAATTATGTCCATTACTGCACATTAATTACCAATTAATGCCTTAATTAAATTTTATGCCTTTAAGGCAATTTACACTGATTTCATTATGCAAATTATACCAATTAGTGTCTCCAATTAATTATATGCCTTTTAAGGCCATTACATGCCAATTCACAACATGCGTATATTTAATATTCCCCCATTATCCCCGCATCGTTCGTTCGCTTAACATGAAATATATATATATATATATATATATATATATATGTATATATATATATGACTAGTAAATAGTCTAACACATAAAAGGAGAAAACATCACAAATTTGTACAACACACAAAATAGATCTAACTTGCATCTAACTTGCAATTAAGAATTACAACATAACTTGCATAGGCTTTGTATTGTCAAGGGTTTAAAATCATAGATCTAAAAGGCGTGAACTTGCATTTATGAATATAGTTTTTCACCCAAACTAGCATAGGTAATTATCACAAACTTGCATAAACTATGTATGTCATAGTTCCAACATAAAGGTGTAAACTTGCATAAACTATGTATGTCATAGATCCAACATAAAGGTGTAAACTTGCATAAACTATGTATGTCATAGTTCTAGACTTAAAGGTGTAAACTTGCATATGGATCTAAAAAGATATGAACTTGCATATAGATCTAAAAAGATGTGGACTTGCATATGGATCTAAGCATGTAAATTAAGGTCACATGTTTACATATAAACTAGCATTTGTATCTCCACAATTCACATATGAACCTATATATATTCCACCTACCACTTGCATAAGATTCATAAATTTACATATGATTTAACATCCCAAAACTTGCATAAGATTCATATATATATAACACATGGTTAAACATCCCAAAATTTGCATAAAATTCATATATATATATATATAACATATGATTTAACATCCCAAAACTTGCATAAGATTCATATATATAACATATGATTTAACATCCCAAAACTTGCATAAGATTCATATATGTAACATATGATTTAACATCCTAAAACTTGCATAAAATTCATATATATAGCATATGATTTAACATCCCAAAACTTGCATAAGATTCATATATATACCATATGATTTAACATCCCAAAACTTGCATAAAATTCATATATATAGCATATGATTTAACATCCCAAAACTTGCATAAGATTCATACATATAACATATGATTTGACATCCCAAAACTTGCATAAAATTCATTTACAAATTTACGTATAATCCACAAATGAACTTGCATGTGACTATCATCTCAATTGAATAAAATTCTAATGTCATAGCATAATCAAGTTATACTTGTATGATAAAGCATAAGGAACAACCTACTAACATAGATTAACAACTTGTTGTACGTTTACATCATAAATAATACAAATTAGCAAGTCATATGAATCACAACCATATTCTCATAATCCAAAGATAAGCATATCACAATTAAATTAAGAATTATCTTGTCAATGAAATCGTACTCATAATGAATCGGATTAGAGATGAAGATAGTGTGTTCGTTGTTGTTTGAATCTTTGATTTGTAATTTCCTAAGCTTCAAGAAAAAATGAGCTACTCCAGCAGCATGACGACTACGGTTCCAATTTTATTTAGGTTTTAGATGAGGCTTTGGAGTGTTTATATAGGAGTTAGATTTATTTACAGCCGTCAGATCACTCTAGAATCTAGCTAGGCCTTAGAAACTAAGAAATGATGTCAACAGACCAACCAGAAATCGCCACCTAAGCCCTAAAACATAAAATTTCGTCACAGACCATTTAGGGCTGACGGGACCAATTCCAAACCTCCTGAGACGACCCTGGGGTCGACCCGAGACCCACCCAGCGGGTCTCGGGTCGACCCATAAAATAGGTCGGTTTGGTGTTTTGCCTTCATGCTTCCGCTATTTTGAATTTTTTTCTTAAATTTTGAGTTGAATTTTATTATATATATATATTTCTATCTTCCTAATTAACCTTGTTCACACTAAACCACTTTTTGAACTGTGTTCACACTAAGCCATTCCCTTAAAACAAAAATATGGCGCTGACAGGGATCGAACTCTGTACCCCTTGTATGCAAGTCACATGTTCCAACCAAATGAGCTACTAAATCTTTTGCTTACAAACCTTAATACAATGCTAAACATTATTCTTTAATTTGTTATTTTAATATTCTCAGAAAATACGGGGTGTTACAGTAACTGTATATACATACCATCATCAGAGTACAACAATTATTCCTGGAACAGTTATAAACACCTGTTTCCAGATACAACATAGTTCACAACAGAAAATATGATAGTTTATAGCTAACCGATGAAGCCTCCTGCTTCAAGCTCCTCCAAGTGAACCTGTAAAATCCTGACTACTTGACAGCCCGTTCAAATTTGGGTACCCAAGAGTTTAGGGTAAAACAAAACAAAATAAACTCTGGGTCAGTAATGGGACTGGTATGAGTAAACTCCAACCATTTTATTTAACTTTCAAAATCCTTTCGAAAGAAATGATAACCGTAAGACCGATCCACACATAAACACGGATGTTTTTTTACCTTATGATAACGCAAAATATTTTTGATATCAAAACTTCTTTGATATTATGATAGTGTCTAAATCAAATAAATAGCAATCTAGCGGAACGCTTGCATCTCACGCTCCATATATAATATAAAATAAAAAACTGCAGGGCGCTTATTGGAGAATGGATTCCCAACTATGACTAGGTATGGGACCACCTTCCTATCAGTGTACTCTAGAGGGGATACACCGGGGTTCAACAAGAACATCTTGCAACCCTGCCACATATGGCTGGCCACTCATTGAACTTGAGTGTACCGAGCATACTATCACCAACGGTTGTGATCAACAACTATTATCGAAAGCGTACAACATTGAATAGAATAAGAAGCAAATGAAATTTCTCTATATTAGGTGATAGTACCCCTAATGGGAATGACCCACTTGGCCATGCTGCCTGCCCGATTTTTGTCATTTCCCAGTTGATAAGGCTTGAGGTCATGATTGCTTTTTAAGAACATCTTTCCACCATCTATAAGTTGTCCTAGGACTGGACAAACCGAAGACACCATTTCATTAATCCATCTTGGGCAACTTCTACCTAAGGTTAACAGAACAGCCCTTGCACTTTAGTCCGTCTTCAATCATCTTCAACATAAGTTGATTCATAATGCTTATGCCCATACGGAGTGGTTTTTAGATAATAAATATGATACCGGTCTCTCCGCATTGACAACGGAGGTATAAAATAGAACAAAACTTTGATAGCCGGTGATTTAGCTATCAGAGGAAACGTCCATACAACCATCATTCCTATTTCCCAATGGAAGTTTTTAACGATCAACCATCAAACACATTGGCCCATTTCAATTAAATTCATACTACATTACCGTTTCCTAATTCTTTTCAATATTTTTTCTTCGATATTCTTCAAACTCCGCTTAGCTGTCTCTCAATTTCTTGGAAAACATTTCCAAATGTTAAAATTTCTATTTTCCCATATTCCAGAAATACCCCTTATCGCAATTGGAAAACATTTCTAAATATACTCATAAAAATTCTTATTCTCTATATTCAGAAAATATAAGTTATTAATATGGGAAAACATTTCCATATTCCATTCATAACTTCTTACATAATTCCTTTAATGTACTTTATTTACAACTTGAATTTAGTTACGAAATCCAGTTATCGAATCTGTATACAAATACTTTTAGTAACTTAGTATACCTTGGCCAGGATTTATTTTCACAAATCCATTTACTTTATTCTTTTACAAAACCCCTTAAACCTGTTTCCTTTGCAAATTTGAATATCCTCTTCCAATATTAATCCATTCACCTAATTCCCTTACTAAGTAAATACTTATTTAGAACTCTCTCCTTTGCTTCAAATCTACTTATAACCTAGGTTATCAAACTTGGATTTATTGTAGAATATCTTTCCGATTGCAATTATTTTACTTAATACAATTTTATTAAGTAACCCTTTAATTAAAAACCACCATATAAGCCTTGCGTTTCCTTTTATAAGCCTTGTTTATAAAATTTGGATTTAATATAAATCCCTTCAGTTATTATTAATTCAAATAATAATAAATTGCAACATTAACTACAGTTGGTGTAGTTAATTTCTTGATTAACAAAGATAGAATAGTCAATCCCTTTAAATAGTTATTGAAACATTAATTTACTTCATAAATGATCAATAACTCAATAATTGGATTAAAACATCATCAATGAAAAGATAATTTGTAACACCCCGTAATTTTAACGACACTAAAGGTGATAAATTAAAGGACAATTAATTTAATAATCAGAATTAAGTGAAACGGACTGCACCATTGCGTCCGTCTCGGAATTTTGGTCAAGATAGACACTTGGTTTGCGTAAAATGGACTGCGTATGAAGAAGTTATTAAGGTTTGAAGTTTGTATGCATATAAGGAAGATATATATACATATAAATTCAAATATATTCATAAATCAGAAATCCAAAAATCTGGCGCGCAAATAGGGATAGGGCCGACCGTTTGGGGTCGGCCCGAGACCCTGCTGGGTCGACCGCGGGGTCGACCCAGGCTCTTGGGAGTGAACCCCGAGGTCTACCCAGGGGTCGACACCCATGAAGGGGGGTCGACCCCTCCTCAGATCTGGGCAGAATTCATATTTTGAATGTGGACTTGTTCGTGGCTTGGTTCGTTGGTTCTAGGCTATAAAAAGGACCCTAAACCTAGGTTTTATTCATCTAAAAAAATGGTGGCAATGGCAGAGCTTTGTTGCAATGTAAATTGAATAGCCTTTTCTTCTCCAAATCCAATTCAGCAAAGATTATACAAATTCAACGATTGCTACAACAACAAATCCAATGTGTTCTTCGCAGTAATTTGGATCCATTGCCTTAGATCTATTCACTATGATTTCATGTTGTTTTTAGATCTAAATACTTAATTGGTAATCATAATATATATATATATATATATATATATATATTGGATATTGGATCTATGCCTAAACAAGTTCTATTATGACATAATAATCTGATCTGCCTTTATATGTTCATATCGTCACAATATCAAATCTTGTCATAATATGCCTATTCAGTTTTTATGTCTATTTCTATCAGTTTATTATAGATTTGCTATTATGCCTATTCTTGATTCTCTTCTTTCCCTCTTTTCCCTTTCATTTTTATATAGCCAGGCTACCTTCGAGCCTAGGCCTAACGCTGAAATATGCGAACATGAGAAATTGGGAACGATTGGGAAAGACATAATTTGGGGGCATAATTGGTATTGGAAAATATGAATATAAATTCGGGCATAAAATTTGAAAATATACGAATATGGATTTGGGGATATATATCGTGTTGGATAGTGTGAATATGAATTTAGGCATACATTGGAAAATATGATTTGGCATATGATTTTTGGTATAAATTGGAACAAATGTAATTATGAAATTGGGAATAGATTGTAATATATGTAAATGTTAATTTAGGGCATAAACTAGAACACATGTGAATATTAATTTAGGGCATGGAAAGCTATAATTGAAATAGGATAATTGCAGATATGAATATGCCTAAAATTGGAATTGTAATCACACTTAGACACGAGGTTAGATAACACTTGTGGTATAAGTCTGCCCGGAGCCGCTCGGCATATCCAACGACCACAAGTGGATAATCTAATGTGATAGGTCTAGTGTGAAACGGCGCCACGACACGAGGTTAAGCCTAAACTTGTGGTATAAGTCTACCCGAAGCCGCCCGGCATATCCAGCATCCACAAGTGGTTGACTTAATGTGAGAGTTCTGGGGCGTTAACATGTATAAACAGGAGAAATAATAGGTAGAATTGTCCTAGGGATAAGTGAAGATTATAACTTAGGTTATAATAAACTAGTAAGGAAATGAGGTAACCGGTGAGATAAGGTAAGTGACACTTAATTATAAACTAAGCAATCAACAAATGGGGAAAAACTGAAACCAGTTATTTGTAATAAGTAGAGAAAGGGGGGAAAGTTTATGAAACGTAGGAAGCTATACTTAATTATAAATTAAGTAGTCTGTAAACTTGGAAGTATGAAATTTGCTAATAAGAATTACATGATTAGACTTGTCCTAGGGACAAATGGAAATTATAACTTAGGTTATAATAAACGAAAAAGGGAATATAATAACTTATGTAAGGGAATAAGTTATACTTAATTGTAAATTAAGTTATTTACCAGAACAAGAATCTGAAATCTATGGATTAGGACAACATAAATTATATTGGTGAGAAGAGAAACTTTTTAGTGGACCTTAGTTAAGAGAACTAGGTTAATAAGTAAACAACGCTAAGTTGTAGTGACGGTGTAAAATGGAATAATGATTAAATGAGAAAAAATGAGGGAAACTTATAAAATGATATAAGTTATATTTAATCATAATTGATAAGAGGCATGTTAAAAAGGAAACATGGAAAATGAGACATACTTAATTACACATTAAGTAAGAACATGTTATTGTAACTATGGAATCGGACGATGAAAATATAAAGAGATTGTAAAGTACAGACCTTGAATTACAGTCTAGAGAATAACATGTTGTGGGCTTATTAATGGGTCAAGTTATATAACTGAAATTAATAAGCAAGAGGAACTTGGTAACTTGAATAAGAAGTCAATGTGAATGGGGATAACCAAGTTAAATGGAAACCTGGTGAGGTAAAGCAAGCGCGTAAAAGAATGTTTAGACATAGGGTCTAACGACACATTAAAATGAAATGCTTGGACCAGTCCGTACGTTTGAGGGTGAATAACCCAGCGGGGTAGATCATTGTGGTATTATCAGGCACGAGGTGAGAGCACGCTCATCTTATTATTCTGGCGGTTCCGAAGGACTGGAAGGGGAAGCACGCGGTCTCCTCAGATACATAAGGTGCTCCTGGTAGTCCTATGTGCGGTGGTAGATGATTAGGCTGTGCCCGCAGAGGTTGGGTCTGCGCGTAACTAGTGGGTGGGTGGGCCTTGACTGCAAGAGTAACTATGCAGTCAGAATGCTGTGACGCAGTAATGTTAGGGTGATTCGGTGGTTTCCTCTATGGAGAGGTAAAGGGTCATGACCAACAAGGATAGTAGATCGTCGAATGCCCGTCATAGGCTACCGGTGGGATGCAAAAAGACTAGAGCTAAAACCAATAGACCATTTCACCTTTCACTATCGGGGTACAGGTGGTTGAGGGAAGATGCCAAATGGATGTTTAGATTGTTTGTTATTAGGGGTAGTCATTTAGCTCTTGTAGTCTTTTCTAGTTGAGGGAGGGGCCAAGGTGGGGCCATAGCCACCGTAAAAACAGACCCTAGGAATATCTGTATTTTGAGGCTTTTAAAGGCGGCTATATAAAGATATGGAAAAAGCTCCCGACTGAGTTATGTGTTTCTTGTATCGCCCTATCACGGAACTTGGTGCACATTAGAGGACGTGCGGTAGAGGCATCGAGCTACAATTAACGGTGTGTACATGGGATAGTCTAGATACATGCATATTGGCTCTTGATGCTGTATCATAGACTTGAGGGCATTACTCTGGAATGAAATCTGATTCGATCGAAGGTGGCAGTCCGTACACTTACGTAGCATAGTAACGATAGATTTAAGTGGAACGTAAAAATGTTATATAAGGATCCATACATCACTCCGGCGTAGGATGAGGGACTGCATCCATTATGGTGGAGACCGTGCGAGTGGGGTACCATGGGGTGTATCTCAATATTGAGAGATAACTACATATATTGTATTAGGTTAATCCATGGGATGGTAAATGGGTATGATGCATGTATAAGTCTTGAGTGCTATTATCCCAAGTAACTAAATAATCAAGAAAATGTAATGTAACAGTATTGGTAGGGATCATTCTATTTTTGATATACTAGTATCGGTGCGGTGCAGAGAAATGTATCTAAGAAGCGCAATATATTATGTTCATCTTATCTTGCTCAGTTCACGTTTGTCTTGGTTATTGTTATCTTGTTCTTCCAGTTTTTATATGTCTGCCATGATACTTTTGTTTATTTATATTTAAAAGTAACTGGACTCGCCAAACTTTATGTCTGACCCTTTTTGTTTCATCTTCTCTCTCTTCTGTTCCCCCTAGGTTCTCAGGGTGGGAGTGCTTAGAGTTGATTTGGATTCTTTTAGCTTAGCTTGGATTTTGGGTATTGATGTACCACTTTGACTTCTTGTCAACTCTCTTTTGGCTTTGCACGGGAAATATGGTTTTATGCTTTTGTACTCTTATATTTTTAGCAAAACAGATTACTAATGTAATTGGTTATTTCAATTTATGATGTAAACTTAGTATTTGGGACCATGACATTTTGATTTAAATAAAGTTTTTAATTCCGCTGCTATTTTACATGTCTGTCTTGTGATATTATGTTCTTATTTACCTATAATGCTTCACAAAACCTAATGCATTCTATATAGAGTGACATTAATGGACGTGGGGTGTCACATTTGGTATCAGAGCATATGGTTATAAGATCGGATAAGATATTTTGAAATTGGTTTTCAAAAAGGTCTCAAAAACAAAGTATTTTAAAATAAAAAGTCTGTTTTTGGAAAGCATATCTCCCAAAGCCATAAATATCTTCTCGATTCTTCGCTTGATTCCTTTTCCTTTTTGTTCAGGGAACCGTTTCTTCTCGAAAGGGTATCCCCATTTTGGCATGGTTCTGTAGGCATGTTAAAACTACTGTACATGTCAAAGGGAAAAGAAGTGCCCAACCTCCATCTATAGCCGCAGTAGTCTCACCCGTGGCTAATTTTCTCTTAAGCATCATAAGGATTTCCATGCGATGGAGGCAGCTTTCAAGATACTTGTTAGCATGTTGCACAAGGATGGTAAAAAGGAGAATAAGGGAGTTGGGGATAAGGAGCACAGCCCAAAGATGAAAGAAAACGGTGGCTTAAGAAGGGAATATAAGTAAAAGAAGAAAAGAGGAAATACCATAATTTCGGAATGGGGGGCCATCTGAAAAAGGATTGCAGAAAGGGGAAAGGTGTTTGTTACCTATTTGCTAAGGCGGGACACCTTATTAAGGAGTGCCCAAAGAGACAAGGACAAGGCCAGAGGGTAGGAACTTCTAGAGGGCAAGCTAATATTCTCATTCTTGGTGGACAGGATAGAGGTAGAAAAGTTTCCATCGAAGATTTGATTTCTATTTCTGATCATCCTGTTGGGATTCTTTTTTTCTGGCTCTTTGCATTCTTTTATATCCGATCCTTTAGTTGAGTCTCTACACCTAGATACTAGTATGGTTTTGGATTCTGTTATTGCCTCAACCCTATTGGAGGTACGACTCATTTATCGATGATTTGTCGGGGTTTGAGAATCTCTATGTTAGGCGTCGAGTTTGATTGCGACGCATATGTTCTTGATTTCTTAAGATATGGTTTGATTCTAGGGATGGATTAGTTAATCATATATGGAGGCATTCTAGATTGTGAGAGGAGGGTCGTTAGACTTCTGACTTGCCATGAAAAGACTCTCAAGATTTCTTATGACCCCAAAAGTGTCTGTCATGGTTAGTCTCCTAGGACCTCTTGATATATCTATCGATGATTTGCGATCTGTACCAATAGTTGTGTGTATCCTGATGTTTTGATGAGATTCGGGGTTTACCCCCCGAGGCACGAGATTGGTTTCCGCATATACTTGGTGGACAATGCAAAGCCAGTTGCATTTTTGTGCGACATGTGACTCCCAAAAGAAAAAGGGAACTTTGTAAGCAAGTAGGGGAGCTACTTGAGTAGAGGTTTGATAGGTGAATCATATCGGGATGGGAAACTTATTGAAGACAGTCCTTGAGGTAGCCCATCATTCTAAGATGACTATTCATCCAAGCGGCAATAAAATGTATAAAGTTCAAGGTAGTGGAGCCAAACTTGCGAGAGGAAGTGAAAGTAGAGAAGGAAGCAACGATTAGACGAGTTCCGACTTGCATACTTGGATCGGACGTTAAGAAATTGTGCAACAAAGAAGTGAAGCTAGTAAAAGTGCAATGGGGAGAGGACCGCGAGGATGCTACTTGGGAGGTTGGGGACAAGATTCGCGCTTTATATCCTTTCCTTTTCAAGAATATGTTCTTAACTTCTTTTTCCAAGCTTTGAATTAATACTTGTATCTATTAATTGAATATCTCCTATCGATCGAGTCTTTAGTTAGAAAACTAATGAATGTAAACATGTGTTTGAGACATGTTATGTTTGATGGATGCAAGTGTTTGCTAGTGATTGCTCGTGGATGCATATGCACACACAATAGGCACTAGATCGGCTCAATCACTTACATATTGCATATGGATGTGTGTATATTTTAATTTTTTATGAATGGAAATGGGCGTATCTCTACATTGATGTTTGCATTTGGATGGATGATTGTGCAAACATATAGAACTTACATGTATTAGGATAATTTGCATACATTTTGGTTACATGGAACAAACATACATTGCATTAAGGAGGTCAACTGAATCAGTAGACCGCCTGATCTTTCGCATTAGTTTACGGACATATACACACACTATTGCATATGTTTATAAAAGCATTAGAAATTTCCTAAGGACAATGGATGCCTGTGATTGCTAGATGAATGTATGATTGTTGGATGTTAGGAATATACGTTCTTCTTAACTTAGAGATTTCGGGGATGAAATCCTTTGAGTATGGGAGAATGTAATACCCCGTAATTTTAATGACACTAAAGGTGATAAATTAAAGAATAATTAATTTAATAATCAGAATTAAGTGAAACGGACTGCACTGTTGTGTCCGTCTCGGAATTTTAGTCAAGAAAGACACATGGTTTGCGTAAAACGGACTTCGTATGAAGAAGTTATTAAGGTTTGAAGTTTTGTATGCATATAAGGAAGATATATATACATATAAATTCAAAAATATTCAAAAATCAGAAATCTGAAAATCCGGCGCTCGAACAGGGACAGGGCTGACCGTTTGGGGACGACCTGAGACCCTTCTGGGTCGACCCTGGGGTTGACCTTGGCTCTTGGGGGTCGACCCAGGGGTCGACACCCATGAAGGGACTTGTTCGTGGCTTGGTTCATTGGTTCCAGGCTATAAAAAGGACCCTAAACCTAGGTTTTATTCATCTAAAAAAATGGTGGCAATGGCGGAGCTTTGTTGCAACGTAAATTGAATGGCCTTTTCTTCTCCAAATCCAATTCAGCAAAGATTATACAAATTCAACGATTGCTACAACAACAAATCCAACTTGTTCTTCGCAGTAATTTGGATCCATTGCCTTAGATCTATTCACTGTGATTTCATGTTGTTTTTAGATCTAAATACTTAATTGGTAATCATAATATATATATATATATATATATATATACACAAATTGTATATTGGATCTATGCCTAAACAAGTTCTATTATGACATAATTATCAGATCTGCCTTTATATGTTCATATCGTCACCATGTCAAATCTTGTCATAATATGCCTATTCAGTTTTTATGCCAATTTCTATCAGTTTATTATTGACTCGCTATTATGCCTATTCTTGATTCTCTTCTTTCCCTCTTTTCCCTTTTATTTTTATGAAGCCAGGCTACCTTCGAGCCAAGGCCTAACGCTGAAATATGCGAACGTGAGAAATTGGGAACGATTGGAAAAGACATAATTTAGGGGCATAATTGGTATTGGAAAATATGAATATAAATTTGGAAATATACGAATATGGATTTGGAGATATATATTGTGTTGGATAATGTGAATATGAATTTAGGCATACATTGGAAAATATGATTTGGCATATGACTTGTGGTATAAATTGGAACATATGTAATTATGAAATTGGGCATAGATTGTAACATATGTAAATGTCAATTTAGGGTATAAACTGGAACACATGTGAATATTGATTTAGGACATGGAAACCTATAATTGAAATTGGATAATTGCAAATATGAATATGCCTAAAATTGGAATTGTAATCACGCTTAGACACGAGGTTATGTTACACTTGTCGTATAAGTCTGCCTGGAGCTGCCTGGCATATCCAGCGACCATAAGTGGATAATCTAATGTGAGAGGTCTAGTGTGAAACGGCGCCACGACATGAGGTTAAGTCTAAACTTATGGTATAAGTCTGCCCAGAGCCTCCCGGCATATCCAGCATCCCCAAATGGTTGACTTAATGTGAGAGGTCTGGGCATTAACATATATAAACAGGAGAAATAATAGGTAGACTTGTCCTAGGGATAAGTAAAGATTATAACTTAGGCTATAATAAACTAGTAAGGAAATGAAGTAACCGGTGAGACAAGATAAGTGACACTTAATTATGAATTAAGTAATCAGCACATGGGGAAAAACTGAAACCAGTTATTTGTAATAAGTAGAGAAAAACGGGGAAAGTTTATGAAATGTAGGAAGTTGTACTTAATTATAAATTAAGTAATCTGTAAACTTGGAAGTATGAAATATTCTGATAAAAATTACAAGTTTAGACTTGTTCTAGGGACAAATGGAAATTAGAAATTAGGTTATAATAAACGAAAAAGGGGATAGAATAACTTACGTAAGGGGATAAGTTATACTTAATTGTAAATTAAGTTATTTACAAGAACAAAAATCTGAAATCTACGGATTAGGACAACATAAGTTATATTGGTGGGAAGAGAAACTTATTAGTGGACCTTATTAAGAGAACTAAGTTAAAAAGTAAACAACGCTAAGTTGTAGTGATGGTATTAAATGGAATAATGATTAAATGAGAAAGAATGAGGGAAACTTATAAAATGATATAAGTTATATTTAATCATAATTGATAAGGGGCATGTTAAAAGGAAACATGTAAAATGAGACATACTTAATTACACATTAAGTAAGAACATGTTACTGTAACTATGGAATCAGACAATGAAAATATAAAGATATTGTAAAGTACTGACCTTGAATTACAGTCTAGGGAAATAACATGTTGTGGGATTATTAATGGGTCAAGTTATATAACTGAAATTAATAAGCAAGAGGAACTTGGTAACTTGAATAAGAAGTCAATGTGAATGGGGATAACCAAGTTAAATGGAAACCTGGTGAGGTAAAGCAAGCGCGTAAAAGAATGTTTAGACATAGGGTCTAACGACACATTAAAATGAAATGCTTGGACCAGTCCGTACGTTTGAGGGCAAATAACCCAACGGGGTAGATCATCGTGGTGTTACCAGGCACGAGGGGAGCGCACGTTCATCTGATTATTCAGGCGGCTCTGAAGGACTTGAAGGGGAAGCACGCGGCTTCCTCAGACACGTAAGGTGCTCCTGGTAGTCCTTTGTGCTGTGGCAGATGATTAAGCTATGCCCGCAGAGGTTGGGTCGCGTGTAACTACTAGATGGGTGGGCCTTGACTACAAAAGTAGCTATGTAGTCAGAATGACGTGACACGTTGACGTTAGGGTGATTCGGCGGTTGCCTCTACGGGGAGGTGAAGGGTCACGACCAACCAGGATAGTAGATCGTCGGATGCCCGTCATCGGAAGCCAGTGGGACGCGAAAAGACTAGAGCTAAAACTAACAGACCATTTCACCTTTCACTATCGGGGTACGGGTGGTTGAGGGATGATGCCAAATGGATGTTTAGATTGTTTGTTATTAGAGGCAGTCATTTAGCTCTTGTAGTCCTTACTAGTTGAGGGAGGGGCCAAGGTGAGGCCATAGCCACCGTAAAAACAGACCCTAGGAATATCTGTATTTTGAGGCTTTTAAAGGAAGCCCTATACAGATATGGAAAAAGCTTCCGACTGAAATATGTATTTCTTATATCGCCCTATCACGGAACTCGGTGCACATTAGAGGACGTGCGGTTGAGGCATCGAGCTACAATTAACGGTATGTACGTGGGATAGTCTAGATACATGCATATGGGCTCTGGGTGGTGTATCGTAGACTTTAGGGCATTACTCTGGAATGAAATCTGATTCGATCGAAGGTGGCTTTCCGTACACTTACGTGGCATAGTAATGACAGATTTATGTGGAATGTAACATTATTATATAGGGATCCGTACGTCACTCCGGCGTAGGATGAGGGACTGCGTTCATTACAGTGGAGACCGTGTGAGTGGGGTACCATGGGGTGTATCTCAATATTGAGAGATAGCTACATATATTGTATTAGGTTAATCCATGGGAAAGTAAATGGGTACGATGCACATATAAGTCTTGAGTGCTATTAACCCAAGTAACCCAATAATCAAGAAAATGTAATGGCACGATATTAGTAGGGATCATTCTATTTCTGATATACTAGTATCGGTGCGGTGCAGAGAAATGTATTTAAGAAGCGCAATATATTCTTTTCATCTTATCTTGCTCAGTTCACACTTGTCTTGGTTATTGTTATCTTGTTCTTCCATTTTTTATAAGCCTGGCATGATACTTTTATTTATTTATATTTAAAAGTAACTGGACTTGCCAGACTTTATGTCTGACCTTTTTTGTTTTCTCTTCTCTCTCTTCCGTTTCCCCCCAAGATTCTCAGGGTAGGATGGTTAGAGTTAATTTGGATTCTTTCAGCTTAGCTTGGATTTTGGATATTGATGTACCGTTTTGACTTCTTGTCAACTCTCTTATGGTTTCGCACGGTAAATATGGTTTTATGCTTTTGTACTATGATATTTTTAGCAAGACAGATTATTAATGTAATTGGTTATTTCAACTTATGATGTAAACTCCGTATTTGGGACCATGATGTTTTGATTTTAATAAAGTTTTTAATTCCGCTGCTATTTTACATGTCTGTCTTGTGATATTATGTTTTTATTTACCTATAACGCTTCAGAAACTTAATGCATTCTATATAGAGTGACATTAACGGATGTGGGGTGTCACATAATTAGCTTTTCAGGAAATCTTAACAAGTTAAACAACTTTTATTAAATTCTATTTAATAAATTAATTTGGAAAAAACCAGTCAAATGACCAATTTTAATCGAAACAGTTGACTTAGTCAACTTGAAAATATCAGTTAACTGGATAACTGATTTCCACTAACCCTTCTATTTAGCCAACAATTCGAAATTTTCTTTTTAAACGTATTTACAGATTATACATTCCATAATTTCTGAAATCAACTTTATTTGATTTCTATAAATCCCGTCTTGTTTAATAATTCTAATTTTAAATTAATATTAATTTATTTAAATAATATTTCAAAGTTCAATTTCTCTTTATTAAATTATGTTGGTAGGACTATTCAGGTAAAAACCTTATTTTTATTTCATTTATTTATAACCTTGTTTTTATAATCACTAAGTTCAAATGTCACTTCGAATATCAGTTTCAAAACCGATTTCCATTTTATTATACAAATTCAAACTTGAATTTATATTTATTCAATGATAAATATTTTATTGAATTATAATATCGTTTAAAATCAACTCCTTGTTTTATTCATTAATACAGGTTCTTACTTTCAAGATTATTCAAGGTTTAATTTTGATTTGGAAATAAATTCCTTTTTAAGTCGAAAATTCTTTTTCTATATTCGGGAATATCTTACGGTATTTAAATACCAAAATTCTAGGGTCAGGGTAATTCAAACACGACATAGTCAATCACAGTATAAATATCGCAGCATATATCACAATAAATAACAACAGTAATATAAATGTTGAGGAATCCAGTTCGATTCCTCCAACCTGTTTCCCTGCATCCACAGATGTTAATTGACATCAAAATATTAATTTCACATGAATATGAAAAACCATAGTAGACAGGATTAATAATCGATCAACGGTATAAAATATCAACTATTTAAACCAATTTTATCAACCATTCATCCAAAACAACCATTACACAGTATAAAATTACTATAAATAAATTTGAAACTCGTTTATATGAAAATATATGCGAGGCAGAGTTAGTGAGTTTACTCACATCGTTTGCAGTTGACGATCCTGCTTTGTTTCGTTTAAAATGAAATAGACGTTTGATTTAATCATGAAATTCCAGTAGCTTTGTTCACCGCCACATTAGTGCCAAAATGTAGATCTTGTCGTTATGGTTTCAACGAATCTGGTCGCGTTTAATTCTATTCATTGATGAACGGGTTATAAGCGTTACAAGCTTTAACTTAAATTAAAAATATTCTAGATCATCTAATTAATATTATTAAAATATAACACTGTCATTTTTTGCATTAGTTACTCGTCTAATCACTGATTAACCTCGTTAATCCACCTCCATTTTAAAATCCCTTACTTCCTCCTATTTCAGGCTTTCTTCACTTTCAGGCATTGACTAACTTCGTTTCAGTATTGAATTGCTCAAACTAGACCATTTTTCTCTTTACCCTATTTCTGAAACAACCAAACTTCTTGCCTTAAATCACTGTTTGTATCGATTAGTCCTTCTTCAACAAACAAACCCACTTACAGTTCAAAACCACCAATCCCCTTTACCTCACCACTGTTGCCGTTGCTTCCATCATCACCTCACTGTACCAATTCACTTCCTCAGTCACCACTGTTTTTAGCTAACAACTTATACCTTTCTTAAATGCATTCACACCCCGACTGTCTCCCTTCAGCACAAAACGAAACCCACTAAACCAAAGTTACACCACCCTCAACATGCTGCTGTGTCGATTATAGGTGGTCGGAGACTGCCCCGATTACTGCTAATGTCGTTTCCAGTTTCAATGAAATACATGACATCTGGGAATCACCACCGCTGCTCACTGGCGGCACCGGAGACCACCTCACCTTCTCCCTTCGATGCGCCGTACCACGAGCTGTCATCGCCCTAAGATCCTGCCTCTAATGATGAACCCTCGCTCCAAAATCTAGCAATGGTCTGAAGCACTTCGTCGCTAGAAACTGGCGAACTCCGGCCATTGTGGCAAGCCGGACCACCACCAATCAACTCGCGATGTCCTCCTCCTTCTAACGTCACCGATCCCAGCACCTTAATCGGCACCATTGGCTCGAAAGCATGTCAAACCCGACTGCCTTAAAACACAAACCCACATCTCGTCGTTGCACCATTCATCGATTATAATGTACCAATATGATTCCCTGACCAACATGCGCAACTTTGTTGTTGAGGGTGGAGATCGAAAGCGTACTGATCGTCGTTATCATCCCAGGCCATTCATTGTTGTTTTGATTTAAATATGACTTTGGTTTTTGTTCCCGATTTCTTCCAATCGAAGAAACACATGAAAGCAAATGTGTATTCTCCTAAACTATGATGGAGCCGCACATTTTGACTCAGGTAAACGTACATTGGATAAGGATTTGCATAGTGTTTTTATTTATTTATTTGTGCCGGTGTTCCAATAGAAACAAAGTCATTGCCGTAAAGTTTGACTGGGGAAAATATTGCCTAGCAGAGATTGGAAAGGATAAGGCCACGTTAACAAAAAGAATTTACTTACTGCCTGAAATGTTTGGGGTGAACCATTTTTTCAAAGATTTTGTAATCTTATCTAGGATTTTGCCAGGTTGTATTTAAATTTTGTTTTATTTTCTGTCATGTTTTCGAAAAGATGAGCCGAGGTTTTGAAGAAGAAAATTATGTCCCGATGGATTATATTATTGTTTAGATGCAAACTAAGATAAATTCTTACTTTTCTAAGATTATAAATAGTGACATCATACCCAGGATTCGCAAAAGATTTCACCAATCACTTAACGCCAAGATATGGCTTTGATTTCACAGCAGATTTGCACAGGAATTTGTTTCATCTTTGCCAACGATTTGAATAAGATTTGCAAAAATATTTTGATTCGGTACTATACAAATTATTTGAAAAATTTAAAACATCGCGTATAGACCGCGTTGGGATTTTGTAAACGACGTCCAGAAGATGACCCTTATCTTTTTATTATATTATTTACTGCGCAATTAACGTTCAACGTTTTTAATTTAAAAGATCACATACAATGTTCGCTCGAAAAGGAATTAGAAACCATGCAATAAATTAATATTCAGGATACAATAGAACTGGTTTTGTCAAATTCCAAGTTCGTTTGAAATTTGGCTATTCTACAATTTTCCTATTAAATAAATAAAATATACATCGATCGACTACAAAATAAATAAATATATATATATGTATATATTCAAACTGAATTTCTATATGACTTCAATACAGACTTCACATGACTTTAAATTTCAAGTTAAAACGGTATTTAATCTATAAAAATAATTCCTTTTTAATTAATTAAATAAATTGTTATAGTTTAAAAACGATTCTAGAGCGACTATTTGAAAAATTGATTTGGACATACCTTACAATCTGTTAGACGAAATCTCTACTTTTCACTTCCATTAGAAAGATACGGTTTAATAGATTCAAACATTTCTTGTTTCAAAGAATTCCAACTTATATTAGATCCTGTATATTCAATTAAAGTTCAAAATGTTAAATTATGAACTACAGCGCCGTTACGAGTTCGATTTAAATTATATTATAAATTATATGTTATAACATCGTTTAATTAAATAAATTCCGTATAAAAATAAATTTATATTTCAAATAAGATATTTAAAAAAAATTCAGAATTAAATGGCTGAAAATCCGAGTCATTACATTATTTGAATATATTAGAAAAGAAATTGGGGTTTTAAAAAGGAATTTCTATTTTAAAATTTAAATTTAGTTGGACTAGACATAATAACTTGTTTTAATTATATAAAACCAGTAGTTTGATTTATAAACTATATTTATAAATGAAACGGGATAACTATTATTAAATAATTTGAAAATATAATTTAAGAATGAATAATATAAGGGAAATGGTGGATCGTTTCAAAACAAAACAATGGAAGTATTTCGATATTCGAAATGTAATAGAAGTGAAATAAATCAATATGGATTTGAAATTAGAATTCAATGACGTCGAATGTTATAAAAGGAATTTATGTGTAGAAACTATATATTATGAAATTTAGAATTTTACAAGATAGTCAATATTTGGTTTGAATAATTTTAAATAGAATATGAAGTCGAGATTAAGTTGTAAACTTAATACAAAATTAACAAGGAGTTTACTTGTAAACAAAGTTCATGAAGTGGAATATGAGTATGAGCTTATAAATAACTCGATAAACAAGATTTGAACATGTAATGGTATTTGTAAATAAAAAAAAATCAAGATTTGATTGGTATAATGAGTCCAGTTTTCTATAAAGAAGTAATATTCTCATTTCAAGGTGAATAATGATTTAAAAAGCAAACGTTTTGAAGATTTAAAATGGTTATAAAAGGAGTTTGATCAATTTTTGTAAATGATAAATTCAGAAATGAATTTAGAAATGGAGTTGACCTGAAATGGTAATTTGTTCAGACGTTCGGAACGATAATTGAATAGGGATTATTCGAAAGTAATTTATACATTGGAACTCATTTCTATCGAATTCAGGAAAGTACTATTTACTTTTCTGTTTATAATTAAGATTTATTTAATCAGTTTCTTGTTTATTTATTCAAATAGAAGTTATATTTTGAAGTTAAATATTTTTGAAGCAGAGATTATAACACTTTCGTTATAATCAAATGATTTACGTTAAAGAAACGGATTCGTAAACTGAAATTGAGATTTTCGCAAGAAATGATTTGATAAGAAATTTAGAAATGGAGTTAAGGAAATTAGGAACTGACTAGAGATCAGTTATGTTGAATAGCTTCTTGAGTATTGATCAGATGTTGGTTTTGTCCTTCGGGGTTAATAATTAAGGAGTTATTCTCTTACTAGTTTACGGCTAGGGACTGAGGGTTGTGAAAGAATAGTGATGCGTGAATAAGATATGGAAATGTTTTCCAATGTTAATAAGGTATATTTTCGAAATACGGGAAATAAGGAGTTGTGAATATATGGAAACATTTTCCAAGAAATCATGAGAGGCTAAGCGAGTTGGAAAAATATTTGGGTAAACTTATTTAAGGAAAATTGGAAAATGAAATGATTATTGATAAATCTATTCATGGGTCTCAGTGTTGATTAATGATTGATCGGTAAGATTTCCATTTGGAAATACGACAGTTGTTTGTTTGCATGTTTTCCTTTGATAATTAAATAACCGACAATCAAATTTTTGACCATTATCCCGTTGTCAATACGGAGAGACCGGGATCAAATTTATTATCTGAAAATCCCAGGACAACTTGTATTGAGAATGTCTGACATAGTATACTTAATTTATTGCGTAAGTTGATCTCTTCAAACGTATTTACGTGGTGGCGAAGGAATTCGTTTCTCTTAGCTTTATAACCATAGTATTTTTGGGGAAATCAATTTGTGATTTGGAATATACGACGATGTGGCATTCAAAGTAAATGAAGTTGTGATCTGTCAACGATACGTTATGACCTCAAGCCTCATCAACTGGGAAATAACAAAAATCGGACATGCAACATGGCTAAGTGGGTCGCACCCAATTGGGGTATATTGTAACCATCTAGTGAATATTCATATTTGTTACTTCTTTTATTTCTGTATCTCCCGAGAATGGTAATGTAGGTATACCAACCATAAGGTGACAATATATTCGAAACATTCAGGTGAAATGAATGGTTGCTCATGTGTGGCTGAGTTGCAAGATGTTCTTGTTGAAATTCAGTGTATCCCCTCTAGAGCACACTGATTGGAAGGTGGTTCAAAACCTTGTCATAGTTGGAAATACGTTCTCAAATAAGAGCTAGCGTTTTTATTTGATTCTATACTATGTATGTGAAGCGTGAGATGAAAGCATTCTACTAGATTGCAATTTACTTGTATTAGACATTATTACAATATCAGGACAATATTGTTTAAAAGGAATGTTTTGGGGTTATCGTTAGGTAAAAACCATTCTGTTTATGTGTGGATCGGTCTTAGGATTATCTTTTCTTTTTTTTTGAGCAAACGGATATGTAGCACGAGACTACACAGCCGATTATATAATAGATAGTAGTAATTTTCCAACTGACAAACCCAGTTGGTGGTCCAAAAAATACGTCAAGTCTAACCCCTTGGGCAATACAACATCATACAACATCAAACATATACAACTTAGATACTTGGCATATTGATTATACATAGATAATGTCCAGTACTAACGTAACATCATAAACCATCACACAAGCTCATTGCTGGAAGCTGGGTCATTGCTATCAACCGAGTCAGATGGAGAGGAGGCCTGAGGCAAAGCAAATCTGAAAGCTGGAGCATGACTACCACTAGAACCTGTCCATGTAGTAAAAGTATGGATAATGCGATGACATATACTTGTAGTCGAGCTAACATTATTACTAAAAATCCTTGCATTTCTTTCTTTCCACACACACCAACTATAAACAGCAAGGAAAGCATCTACTAGTGAATTTGGAGGTGAGAATTCCCAATGTTCGAAAAAGGAGGAGATGACAGGGATGAAGCCAAGTAAGAAAGAACTTGAAGCAGCCCAAATAGGGTAGGTGCATTCGCAGACAAAGAAAAGGTGATGGATGGTTTCTGCATGCATATTACAGTAAGCGCAGTTGGGATCAGATGCAATGTTACATCTAAACAGCTTCTCTCTAGTATTGATCTTCTCGTGAATCAAACACCATTGGAAGAAGAGGATTCTGGGAGCCAGTTTGCATTTCCACAATCTTTTGAATTTGAACCTTCTTCCAGATACATTCAGAAATTTGTAGCAAGAGGAAACAGAGAAACCACTAGATGGGGATAATGACCAAACAAACTGATCAATCCTCTCATTGAGCCGAGTCTTGCGCAGGATTACAAAGATATTCAACAATTGTGAAAAAGTATTCCAATCAAACAGTGAACCTGGAACTAAACTTGAATGACCATTGTTAAAAGCATCAACTACAGTAAGCATAGAATGAGTTTGAAGAGAAAAGAGTGAAGAAAAAGAAGAAGATAGAGGTACCTGACCATGCCAAATGTCGTGCCAAAAAAGACAGGATGAACCACCCCCCAAGGAGACATGAAACAAAGATCTGGTATGAGGGAGGCAAGAAAGAACACCATGAAGAAAGGGAGAAACTCTCATGGTAGGATTTTGATGAAGAACAAGATGAGCGTTAGAAGAAAAATGATATGATAAAATCCACTTTCTCCAAATGAAATCGCCTGGACAAAGAAGTCTCCAGATCCATTTAGCAAGTAAAGCAGTATTAAAATGATTTAGGTCAAGAACACCAAGGCCCCCCTGATCATTTTGAAGGCAAACAGTCTTCCAATTGATCAACCTCTTAACTTTATGGCCATTCCAGAGAAAGGAGCTTCTTAAAGAATCAATCTTGATAATTACCATTTAGGGAGTTTGAAGAAAGACATCCAGTAAGTGGGGATAGAAGAAAGAACAGATTTGACTAAGATTACACGCCCCATGGATGATAAAGAGTTTGCCTTCCATGCTGCTAGCCTTGATTCAATTTTGTTAATGAGAGGAGACCAATCATTTTTGCGAAGTTTAGTGGGTCTAAGAGGTAAACCAAGGTAGGTCATTGGGAATTTAGCAACTTTGCAGTTAAGGGTAGAAGAAATCATGACTCCAAGGTGATCAGAGTTGCCAAGCATATAGATGATACTTTTGTTGAAATTAATGGAGAGGCCAGAAACAAGTTCAAAGACGTACAACAATATTTTGAGGCAATGAATATGGAGAGGTTCAGGAGAAGAGAAGATTATAGTGTCATCAGCGAATTGTAAGTTGTTAATGCATATGGAAGTGTTTGGGAGAGAAATGCCAGCAATAAAACCATTATCAGAGGCTTTTTTAACCATTTGATTAAAAACATCAGCAACAAGAACAAAGATCAAGGGGGAGAGAGGATCCCCTTGTCTTAGGCCTCGTTTGGATTTGAAGAGATTACCCGAAGCACCATTTACTGAAACAGATGAACAACTTGAACCAAGAATATTTTCAATCCATGAGCACCATCTTTCAGAAAATCCTCTATGTTTTAAAACCTCCATAATGAATGACCAATTAACCGAATCAAATGCTTTAGAGAAATCCAATTTGAGTAAGACACCAGGAGTAGAAGTGTGATGACAAAAAGAGATTACTTCCTGTGTAGCAGCGATGCAGTCTTGGATGTTTCTCCCCAGTATGAAGGCCGATTGTTCAGGCCCAACAAGAGAGGCGATGACAGATTGAAGACGATTAGCCAAAACCTTTGTGATAATTTTAAAAGTGGTATTGAGAAGACTAATTGGTCTGAAGGATGACAGCGTGTTAGCTCCCAAAGTTTTTGGAAGGAGGTGATATTAGCATAATTGATTCTGGAGATAGAATGAGGATCGTTGTAAAATTCGTTACACATATCAATAATATCAGGTTTGATCAAGGCCCAAAAGTGTTTAAAGAAAACTGGGCCAAAGCCATCAGGCCCAGGGGCTTTGTCATCCTCCATGTCTTTCAGTGTAGCCCAAATCTCAGGTTCCGAGAATGGATGATCAATGTTAATAGGCGAAGGATTGGGATATAAGTGGTTCCAATCGATATTAGGAGATGCGGAGTGGGATTGACCAAGAATGGATCGAAAATAATTAGAAAAAGGGATAAGAATATCCTTTTGATCGGTGTATGAGTGATCACCATCCACAATTTCAGATATGAAAGTAGATCTACGTCTTCCATTAGCCATTCTATGGAAATAAGAAGTGTTTCTGTCACCTTCCTCCAACCATTTAGTTTTGGATCTTTGTTTCCACCCAATTTCTTCTTGTTTCAACAATCTATCCAGTTCAGATTCCAGTGAGCGCAAGTTATTATATTCTGACTCAAGAAGGGGGCGTTGTTCTTCTAAAATATTAATGTCAATGATATAATTTTGAATAGTAGAAATACGAGAACGAAGAGAACCCCATATATTTCTAGCCCTTGGTTTGATGATTTTCCTAAGAGCTCTTAGTTTCAGTACAATCCTATGAGTAGCCGAATTCGTCACAAAGGTTTGATTCCAAATGGAATGAACAAATTCATCAAAAGAAGGCTCAAGTAACCACAGTCTTTCAAATCTAAAAGGGCTCTTGTTACAAATAGAGATGTCAGAATTGAGCAATATGGGGCAGTGGTCTGATATAATAGAAGCTAAACCATAAACAACAGACATGGGGAAAAGTTCATCCCATGCCCCATTATATAGAAAACGATCTAATTTAGCTAATGATGGATTTGGTCTACGATTTGACCAGGTGAAGGAGCGGTTGCTTATTGGTGGATCAATAAGAGAGCAGTCAAAGATGAAGGAATTAAAGTCTTCACTATCATGAGATAAGATGCCTGAGTTTCTATCATGGCTGAATCTAGTAGTGTTGAAATCCCCCCCAATAACCCATGGGCCATTAAATTGTGATGCAAGTGCACTACAGTCAGACCAGAGAAGTGAACGATCGTGAGCGTTTTGAGGTCCATAAATGTTGGAGAAGAAGTAGGTGATGTTAGAGGGGATGTGGCAAAGAGCTACGTGGAGTGCATAACAACTTTGTGTGGTCCAACGTAATGACCAGATAGATTCATTCCAGGCAGTGATTAAGCCTCCGCATGTGTCAATAGCTTTAACATAAGTCCAACCCGATAAAAAAGCGCCACCCACAATTTTGAAATGATTAGGAGTTGGGTTGTCAAGTTTAGTTTTTTGAAGAAAAAGAATATCCACTTTTAGAGGAAGTAAGACCAAACTAATAGCGTGGCATTTTGATGGGTTGCCCAACCCCCTGACATTCCATGAGACTAACTTCATTGGGCAACATTGATGCGCTCCAGTTCTAATTCGTGCATGGAAACATAATGTGAATCATTCAAATTAACACCCATGCAACGTGACAGTTTTTTGCTTAAACTTTTATTAGCAGAAGAAAAAACAATAGGGGTAAAAAAACTACCCGAGCCTTCAGGTTGATCAACACGCTTCCTTATCCTTGCACTACGTCTAACAAAGACTGGTGAGAGAAACTGAGTCCAGTTTTCTTCTTCCACTCCCTGATAATCTGTGGATGGGGCAGGTAGAATTTGTTGAAGAGGTAAAGCAAGTTGAGGGGACAGATTGTCAGGTGGAGTCTCAGCTGGAGGAACAACAGGTTGGCTACCTTCAAAATGGTAGGGGATAACAGGAAGGGGCATGGTAAAAGGAAAAGGTCGAGGAATGTTGTGTAAGGCCATATCACTATGGATGAATTGGTTGATGTTTTGTTGTGTAAACCGATCCACATCTTGTTCAATATCAGTCATAGGCATAACAATCATGTCATTTGGAATTTCCACGTCAGATTCATCCATATTTTCTTGCATGCAGGGTACAGTCATCTCTTCAACATTACCAATAAGTAAGGTTTCAGGTTTCAAACCAGGGTGTTCATGAATGCAACGTTGCACTTTCAAGAGGTGTTTCTTTTTGTTAATATTAACAACAAGGAAAGTGATCAAATCAATTCCTTCAAAAAATTGAATTTTGATAAACAAGCTTCTACGATCAAAATGAGTCCACTCACAATCATCAAGTGCCACCACATTACCCAAAGGACTTAGAATATTTTTGACAGCAAAGGAGTTGTACCTAAGAAATTCTGGAAAACCCACCACCTTTGCCCATGATTCGCACTCAAGCTCCGCAGCCGGCTCCCATTCAGCTTCAGACCAGCATTCAAAGTACATAGCACCTTCTGGCCTTGATAAGATCTTCCAGAACAAGACATGGTCTCTGATCCTTTCATTAGGGCAAGCAATGATGAAAGCGTTGTTTCTGTATATCCACATGGGCCATTCATGGTGATCAAATGCTTTCGACAGAGTATCGTGAAGAGTTGTAATGCTCCAGCCGCCAGAAATTGCTGTTCCGACTACGTAATTTGATGAGTCTTCCATTATAAAATGATACATGTCTTCGGAGATTAGTGAAGAAGTGTTGGAGGATAAGGGTTTAAGTGTAGGAGAAGGCGTGGATTGCTGACAGCTGGGATAAACTGAATCCCTCTGATTATGAACTGCGTGAGTTGATGTGCGAGGGACCCACACTTTTTTTGATTTATCAGCGCAAGTTGATGTGCGAGGGACCCACGCGACAGGAGTTGCATTATTCCAATAAGTGCCTTTCCGCACGTGTTTCGAAGTGTCTCTAAGTATTCTTTTTTTAGGACAACGTGCACACGAATGGCCGTAACCAGTGCAAAAGAAGCATATTTTCGAATTTCTACATTCTCTTGCCACGTGTCCCCTACTAGCACACTGTAGACAGCGTCGTTCCTTCTTCAAAAAATTGACCGTATTCTGAATAGAAGAGAAAACAGGCAAAACATTTGATTTCCTCACTTAAGTACGCATCGGTGGAACCAACGGAGGGGATGCAGCTACTTCAGCATATGTTTTTACCGATTGACCTGCTGGAAAATCATTCAAAACGATTATGACAATTCAAGTCTTTTGCAGAGGGTAATTGAGAGTTTTGCGAATAAAAAAAAGGAGGATGACGTTGAAAAGGACGGTTGAAGGAGTTAGATTGGTGGGTATGGTTAGAGACAGAACGATTGATTGGATAAGATGAATTGAAAGATCGATGGGAGGCAGCAGAACGGTGGGAGGAGATGGATGCTGGATGACGAAATAATGGATTACGAAAAACTGGGCGGCGAGGCAAAGGATGATTTGAGATAGGAAGAGAAGAGGAAGACGAAGGAAACGAGGAACGAGGAGGAGGGGGTGGCGAACGGGGGTGGAATGCGGCACGGTATTTGGCTGGAATAGGGTAGGAGAAGATTGGAGGATCCGCCATTACTAAACGAGGGTCGAATCTCCACAATATAAATCTTTTCTTTTGAAAAGGATTTTTAAAAGTTAAACCGAATGGTTGGAGTTTACTCACACCGGTTCCATGACTGACCCAGAGTTTATTTTGTTTTACCCTAAACACTTGGGTGCCCAAATTTGTATGGGCAGTCAAGTAGTCGGGATTTTCTAGATATACTTGGAAGAGCTTGGAGCAAGAGGCTTCAACATTAGATATATATTGAGTTCATTTCCGTTGTGATGTTATATGTTGTACTCTGGTAATGGTATGTATATGTATTGAGTTTTTAATTTGTATTTCAAAAGATATGTTGTATAATATATTTTATTTGTTTCGCTGTGAGATTCGTATTTACTCGGATTCTGTTCAGTTGTATTCTTCTTCTTCTTCTTCTATTCTAACTTTCTTTCTATTTCTCAATCTCTAACTTTTTTCTACTAATGATCTGGTATTTCCGATGCTCGAATAGTCGATACGGTGTTTGATGTCGATTTTCAGGGTCGAAAATCCCAGTTCGTTACAATGGTATCAGAGCTGAAGGCTAAGTGATTTCCTTGGCTCTGTGGCGTGACTCAATAGAGATGGGGTTGGTACTACCCTAGATTGAGTTCGATATATATATCAGAGAGCGTATTTGTAGATATATAAAAATGGTTTTATATTTTGGGGATTTATTGATTGAGTGGCTTATGAATTTTGGTCGACGGTGGGGCATTTCAATGTCGATTGGGATTTCTAAACACTTGAATATGATGAACCAACACAGTATGTTTTTGAAAAGCAGGTAAATGAAATAATTTTACCTAAAATATATTTCAATATAAAGAAGTATATATATTGAAATTATTATAATATATATTGGATGTGTTGGTTGTTCTTATAATCGAATAAGATTATAATTGGAATGGTTATAAATAACCAATCAGAATACATATAAGTGTAATATACAAATCAGGTGGATTAAATCCGAATTTAAAACAGATTTAAATCCCAGGAATTAGAAAAGGTATTCGAAATGAATTATGGATTATATATGGAAATTCTAACATCCTGGGTGAATTTGGAAATGTTTTGCTATGTATTATGAAGAATATTCTGAAAATTTTCAAAATGGATGTGTTTGAAAACGAGTTTGAGATAATATAGTATTAAACTCACTTCGGTAGCTGGAAAATAATTTTAATGATGCTGGCCACATCATCAGTGTTCATTTTCGAGTTCTAAGTGACGGATTACTACTAAAGACTTTTTTTTGAGGAAATAAGTCGTTAAAAATTCAAATGTTTTGAATTGCTATTATTATATGTAAATATATGTGATTTCAAACTAACTTGAAATAAAACCCAAGAATTTGAATTTTGAGATTTAAATTTAACTTATGAAGTTAAATAAATTGAAATGGTAGAGGTAAACAAAAAAAATAGAATCTAATTTAAACTAAGTTAAATAAAATTGGATTAGATTAGAGATAATCTAGAATGGAATTGGGTTGGTAAGTTTAGAATTTGGAATTAAGAATGGAACTGAAATTTAGCTTGGGTGTAAGTAAATGATTGGATTTAAGGTTAAGTGGATTGGAAACTAATTGGGTATGCATGGTTATATGCTGAGGTGATAGTAGATGGAAGAGATAGGGTTGAATGCCCGACAAAAAAGGTACGAGTTCATATTATATTCCAATATGAGATTTATGAGCCTGTTTAGCAAGCCGCTTGACTGTTTGATTTTCTTCTGGGTTGGAGAAGGCCTAGAGAGGCAAGTTGTAGTTGTACCGATTGAGTCATGCAAAGGAGACACTGGCGATTTTTTTTTTTGAAAATTTAATATGTAGGAAAATTTCAGAATTTTAGAGGATTTTCGTTAGTAAGAACGAATAAATATTTTGATTGGAAATAATTGGTTCAGTTGAAACTAAAGATAAGAAGTAAAACAAAGGATTTTAACCTAGTCAATAAAGTTCATAGCATTTTTCATATCCTTAGTAATTTCGGGGACGAAATTCTTTTAAGGGGGAAGGAATGTAACATCCCGGATTTTTAGCGATTTAATAATTAATTTATTTAATTATTTTCATATATTGGTTTGATAATTTAAATGATTTGAATATTTAATTAATAGAAATAATGGAATAATAAATTTAAATTTCCGAAATAGTTAGAAATAGTTTAATTGACAATATTTTATGAACTGGATCATTTAAAATATTTAATTTAGTTTGGAGTTGTATTTTATAATGAATAAATTTATATAAACAACGATTAAACGTATTAATTATAATATAATTTAAAACGAGCTCGGAACGTCGCGGTAGTTCGTAATAATACGTTTTCAACATGAATGAATATACAAGATCCATTTTAAATTGGATTTCATTGGAATAATAAACGTTCGAATCTGTTGGACAATATTTTTCTAATGGAAGTGAAAAATCGAAATTTCGGCTTACAGATTATAAGTTGTCCAAATCAAATTTTCAAATAGTCGCTATGGGTTCATTTATAAGCCATAATGATTTATTTAATATAATAAATCATTGATTTCAAATTTGGACAAGATTTTCAAGACATATTTTTAGTTTAGTTTATAGAATTTTTCTTTAATTTTAAATTTGGAAAATATGCAACTTTTTGTTTAAAGTAATTGGCACCCTATATCAGCGTTTTGGGAACTTCACAAAATAAGTAACTTGTCTGTATTATTATGTTTTTTGGATCGTTGCACATTGCTCATCACAATGGCATTTTTATTTCAGTCTGTACCGCTCGTACATGAATATAATTTTATGCACTAGTTTCATTTGATACTACATGTTTAGAGCGTACAGGATATAACACATTTATTTTAATGAAGCATCTGAAAACTTTACTACCTTCCCTTTTCACACAGAAGAATGTGCCTATGTCCCTAATACCCATACCCAAGGTAAAGAGATATACCGTTTAACATTACTGCCTTACCCATAATATCTCTACACATGACTTAACAACTAAGTTTTAAGTTCACCAGCTACCTGATGTTCTCCAGTAGTGTTTTCAAATCAAAAAACTACCTCCTCTAATTTGCGCCTGTATCTTCACATCACGAAAAAGCTACCACATGGATTGAAAACCGTACCTAGAGAAAACATCTGCAAACCTGTACAATCTATTGCTTGGCTATGAAGTATCGGTCGTTATAAATACAGATGCAGGGTCTTATTTCTCCTTCCTACAAGTGAAAGCTTCATGGCCGAATTAATGTCATGGCATTCTAAAATCATTTCAAAATGAATACTCAACATAAAAATTTAAAAATGATGTATTTATAGTCCTCAAAAATATTCTCCTCATTCTTGTTCGTATACTGGAGAGCTCGACATTTATTTTTCTTGCTCGAAGTACCACAGTAGCGCTTAGGGCTCCTATTTTGGAAAATATAAGCGCTAATTCATGTTTTGGCGATCGTTTAGGAGTCTGCATCAAAAACCGCACCTGATGTGCAAGATTCGAAGAATTCTATGCATTTTTTTCGCACGTTGTCTATACGTCGTGAGGGGAGGGACGATCGACGACTTTTCAGGATGGCACCGAGTTTTATAGAACGGGGACTGAGCAGTGCAGTTTTCGAAGTGAAGGATGGTGGTAATCTTGGATAACTGAGTCATGGCGAGGTGGTGAAGTGTTGATAGGGGGAAATTGCGTTAATGAAGGAATAAGGTAGCAGGTGGTTTCTGTTGTTAGAGAGAAGGAGAGTATACCGTTGCGTAGCGGATTTTGTTCATGGGCCGACAAACATGGGTAAATCCCAAAATTTATATCATTTAATTTTCTATTTAAATTAAATATATATAAACTTGTAATCATAATACCTCATCGATACGTTATCAGAATTACGAACGATCTGATCCGTTGGGATCATATGGACAAAGACTACACAGTGAAGCTGGTTTGGAGCCGTTTGGTGTTCGTTTGGAATTTTTGGCAAATTAAAACGTCTGATTCAAATCAAGTAACATTAATCATTATTCAATGATTAACGACCAAGGTAAGTAAACTCACTAACTTTGTCCAGTTTTATAAATTAACAAACATAATTTAATATTGATAAATAATGATTGAAGTGTTGTGTGATGGTTGTTTGGTTGATTTGCTAATTAATTGTTTGAAATAGTATGTACGGTTATATATATCAGTCGTTGATTGAATACCGGTTTTGTTTATTTTTTATATTTCACGTTGATATGAAATTAGGATTTATTGTATTGATTAACATCTGTGGATGCAGGGAAACAGGTTGAAGGATCCAACTGGATCCCTCAACAATTTTATTGTTGATTTTCATATATTGCATCATATGATGTGATAAATAATATGTGGTTGATTATTGTATGTTTGGGATGTTTGAACAATATTAACCTGAAACAATTGGTATTTAAATACCGTAAATATTATTTGAATATATTAGAAAAGAAATTGGGGTTTTAAAAAGGAATTCTATTTTAACTTAGAAATTCAATTTCGATTGGGCTAGATATAATAACTTGTTTTGATTATATAAAACAAGTAGTCTGATTTATAAACGATATTTATAAATGAAATGGAATAACTATTATTAAATAATTTGGAAACATAATTTAAGAATGAATAATATAAGGGAAATGGTGATCATTTCAAAACAAAACGATGGAAGTATTTCAATGTTCGAAATTTAATAGAAGTGAAATAAGTCAATAGGGATTTGAAATTAGAATTCGACAAAGCCGAATGTTATAAAAGGAATTTATTTGTAGAAACTGTATATTATGAAATTTAGAATTTTACAAGAGAGTCAATATTTGGTTTGAAACCAATAATTTAAACTCGAATATGAAGTCGAGATTATGTTATAAACATAATATAAAATTAACAAGGAGTTTACTTGTAAAAAGAGTTCATGAAGTGGAATATGAGTATGAATATAAATATCTCGATAAACAAGATTTGAACCTGTAACGGTATTTGTAAATAAAAAATCAAGGTTTGATTGTTATAACGGGTCCAGTTTTCTGTAAAGAATAATATTCACATTTCAAGGTGAATAATGATTTAAAAAGCAAACATTTTGAAGATTTAAAATGGTTATAAAATGAGTTTGATCAATGTTTGTAAATGATAAATTCAGAAATGAATTTAGAAATGGAGTTGACCTAAAGTGGTAATTTGTTCAGATGTTCAAAACGATAATTGAATAGGGATTATTCGAAAGTGAGTTATACATTGGAATTCGTTTCTATCGAATTCAGGAAAGTACTATTTACTTTTTCGTTTATAATCAAGATTTATTTAATTACTTGTTTATTTATTCAAATAAAAGTTATATTTTGAAGTTAAATATTTCAGAAGCAGAAATTATAATGCTATCGTTATAATCAAATGATTTTCGTTAAAGAAGCGGATTCGTAAACTGAATCCGAGATTTTCGCAAGCAATAATTTGATAAGAAATTTAGAAATGGAGTTAAGGAAATTAGGAACTGACTAGAGATTAGTTATGTTGATCTCTTCAAACATATTTATGTTGGTGGCAGAGGAATTCGTTTGTCTCAGCTTTATACCCATAGAATTTTTAGGGAAATCAATTTGTGATCTGGAAGGTACGACGATGTGGCATTCAAAGTAAATGAAGTTGTGATCTGTCAAAGATACTTTATGACCTCAAGCCTCATCAACCGGAAAATGACAAAAATCGAGCAGGCAACATGGCTAAGTGGGTCGCTGTAACACCCTATGTCCGTTAATGTCATTCACAAAGGGAATGCATTAACTTCCATGAAGCATTATAAGTAAACAGAACAGAATATTACAAGACAGATACGTGTAGTACTTGAAAATTTTACAACTTTATTACAGCAGAAACAGAAATAATTTTGGTTACATCCTTCAAAATCACAATATCAAAACCCAAGTACACAAGTATCAGTCTTATACCAAAATCCTTCAGAATGCATAATTTTAAAACCATAATCCCCAACATAAACTGCCATAAGAAGGTAGAGTCAAAGCCAAGCAATACTTCAAGCAGAGAGAATCTGAATCAAGCTCCTATGTTTCCACCCTGAGCACCGGGCGGGGGGGGGGGGGAGGAACGAAAAGAAAAAGAGGCGAAAACAAACGAGGTCAAACATAAAGTCTGGCGAGTCCAGTGACTTTCAGCATATAAACAGATAGTAGTATCATGACATATAAATAAAGCTGGATGAGAGATTACAGCAACAGGAGTAGCAGGTATGCTTAAGTTAAACAGAATAAACAGAATGATATAGACCAAGATATGCTTCTTACCTACGTCTTACTTCTCTGCACTAATACTTAGTATTACAGGATTAGGTGTTACCCTAATGTCTAAACTGAAACAGAAACGAAAACAGAATAATCTCTACAGAAACAGAATGCTAGAAAGGGGCCTTTACCACCCTAACAGAGACAAAAGGTGCAGAAACAGAATGCTAATAATGGGCCTTTACCACCCCAACTAATCGGCCTTTACCACCCCAACAGAAATAGACGGTACACTAACAGAAACAAACAGAACTAGGTGTACCCTAAATTCTACCCCAAGCGATCGGCTCCCTAATACATAAATACCCTGTGTCGGCCCCACAGAAGGGTGTATCATTCCCTAAAGTGGCTACCTATAGACACAGACCTATTTACAGATGTTATAGTGTCTTACGTCCTCAGAGCAGACCGGATCCATGCACACACATGAGCCGGTTGGAATGCGCCATCGACACCCCTTGCCATTATCAGAGTGAACCTCTTACAATTAGTTCAGTAAGCGTGCTCGGACCCCTCCTAGTATTGGGTCATAGTTTTGATACCAGAAAAGGGTTACTGACTAAAATGGGTTCCACGCAACAGATGACACAAGTAATTACTCCTCCTAACCTTGTGTCCCCAGACTAACAGATTTTAGATTAACTTGCTTACAGATTTTAGATGTACAAAGTTCAGATTAACTAATTCTCAGATCAGATATATAGGTTAACAAGTTTTCAGACAAACGGATCAGATATACAGATTAACAGACTTACAGATGGTTTTACCTAACCTTGTATTGGGCCTACTGATTTACGAAACGGGTTTATTAGATTCATCCGCCCAGTTGATCAAATGTTATCCACCCAACACGTTTTAGGCATTATATTTATCCTATATTTGCATTAATTAATTACTGTTGCACAGACTTCTCACATTAGGTCGGTAGCATGTGGCCGCTGGATGTGTTGAGCGGTTCCAGGTAGACTTCTGCCGCAAGCCAGACCTAACCTCGTGTCTAACCATCTTTTAGTTATGCCTACGACCTCTCACATTAGACTGACAGTTTGTGGTTGCTGGTTAAGCCGGTTGGGTCTGGACAGGCTTCTACCGCAAATAGAGTCAAACCTCGTGTCTCAGCATTCCCATTTTTACTAAAGTATTCATTCACAGATTATGCCAATATCAGACTAATTATGCCAATTTAACAAATTAAACTTCTTTACAAGTTACAGCAAATTATTCAAAGTTCTTATAACTTGTTTTTCTCAATTTTTAGATCGAGCCTACATATTTTCATAACCCAAATTTACCATATTCAATTTCAATAGATTTAGCAGATTAGGCAATTTAACAGATTTAATCATAAAATTAAGCCTAATTTTACATGCCCAAATTATGGCCACAATTCACAATATAACATATGCCCTAAATTTTAGTTAAATTTACACAATACAGAATATTCTCTAAAAACCCCCAAATCATGATATACAATACGAATTATGCCTAATTATAGCCTTTGATTTCAGCGTATGCCTAATATCCAAAATCCCCTTTTAGGCGTATTCACATTTAATAGTTATCCTATTATAATATAGATCTTTGCGCCTAAGTCATATACACAATAATTCTTCTTCTTCCAAATCACAGACTATCATATATAGTTTGCCCAGATCCAGATCTTAAATTGCAACATATGTTCTTTTCTCAAATCGGTCACAAATTAGTCATGTCTAATTATGCATCATTCACTATTTTTCCCAAATTTACCGTTCGTGCGTCAATCTCTTATGAGATTTGGCTCAGGCTCGTGGTAGCCTGGCTATAGAACAGAAGGAAGGAATAGATACAAAATAGTTACTATAATATTAATAAAATAGATCTACATAGAAAAACAGATCTAATAAACAAGAATATGCATAATCTCAAATTCAGATTTATAGCCATGTCAAGATCATAATTAAATTTCATATCTGAAAATAACTGTAATCACCTTGGTTGGATCCAAAATAAAAAGAAAAAGGGTTGTAGTTGTTCTCTTTTAATCCTATTCGGATTGGGAGAAGAAGAAGCACTAGTTCTTGCTTAGGATTCAGCAGAGTAGAGATGCCATTAATTTATTTTAATTAGAACTGAGGCAGCATAACATTACAATGATTTGATGTGGAGAGAAAGTAGGGTTTGGGGGTGTTTAATTAGCATAGGGATCAACGAATCTGGTCAGAACGGGCGTCCAAATGCAGAAAAACGAACCTGTCCATGGATCTGGAAATAGGGGGGAGGCCGACCCCCTGGTCGACCTATGTGACCCATATCGACCCCTAGGTCAACCCCCTGGTCGACTTGGGTCCTGGGCGGGGAATTTCCCGCCCAGCCCGGGTGTGTGATTTGAATTTCAAACTTAAATCTGAGCTGTTTTAATTTATTTAAATTTTCTGAAACTTTTGAAGGCCATAACTTCTTTATACGGAGTCCGATTTACGCAAACTCGGACTCTATCTCAAGCAGATTTCTGAGACGGACGCAATGGCGTAACCCGTTTCCTTTAATTCTTATTTTAAAATTAAGTATACTTTACTTTGTTACTTTTATGTTAATAGATAATGCGAGGTGTTACATTCTCCCATCCTTAAAGGAGTTCGTCCCTGAAATCTTCAAGTTAAGAATAATGTGTCCTACGATCCAATCACCCATCTACTCAACCATCATCCACAAGCATCCGTTGTCCTTAGAAAACTTCTAATATTGTATGAACATATGCAAAAGTGTGTGTATATGTCTCTTATCTACAGCAAAGATCAGGCGGTCTACTGATTCTGTTGACCTCCTCAATGCGAATTATGTTAGTGCCAAGAGTCCAATTATGTATGCAAGAAATCTTATTTGATACACATCATTTATATATGAGTGGATAACCATTCATCCAAATGCAACATCCATGTGATGAGTCAACCATTTTGCATCCACAAAAATTGAAAAAAAATGCGCATACATCCATATGCAGTATGAGAGTGCTTTTGAGCCGATCTAGTGCACAGTGTGTGTGTATGCATCCACGAGCAACCACTAGTAACCACTTGCATCTACTTGCAACCATCAAACATAGCATGTCTCAAACACATGTTTACACCCATTAGTTTCAACTTAAAGGTCGAAGACTCGATCGATAGGATGCAGCCGAGTGATAGAAGCAAGTACAATTAAAAAAAAGTTATGTTCCCATTAGACATCAGTTAAAAGAATAAATCTCTAAGTATCAACCCTGAAGACCGAAATCAACATCAGATTGACACTCAGAGAATTACTCCCATTAAACAATGTCAAAAATGGAAATCTACTTCACGCTTCGAGTAAAAACCCCTATCCTTTTTAGAAATATTCAGATACTTACAGACTACTAGTACAGATCAGATGATTCTTAGGAAACTAAGCATGATAAAACCCCACCATTTCCCACAAAACCCAGAATGTATGTGTCATAGTCAACTTAACGCCCAACACAAATACCCTTAAACCTCAACCTATCACAAGCAGATGAGTCGTTACCCTTATGAGGTTTGAGACTATAGGGGGATCAGAAACAAGACTAGTATTAAAGTGCAGAGTCTCAATTCCAGAATCAAAATGCCAGGATAAAAAAGAGTTTTAACTCAATAATCAGATAAGGAAATTAAAATCTTCTACAGAAATTTTCCTATCTCTACCCTATCCACCAGCCACGAGAACATTCACATGCCCTTCAGAAGTAGGTCCTGTCCTCTGCCCTTGCCCTCGTTTCTTCGGGCAATCCCTAGTGAAGTGTCCTATCTCACCACAGTTGAAGCAAGTGCCCTTCCTCTTTATGCAATCCTTGTTCAGATGAGTCAAGCTTCCACAAGTAAAGCACTTTTTCTCCTTCTTGTCTTCAGACTTTTCATCCATCTTTTATGTTTCCTTTTTGGGCCACGCTTTCTTATTCTGTGGTCCTTCGAGATTTTCCTCTTTTTTCTCACTTTTGGCTTCCTCTTCATGCATCAATGCCATGTCAACCAATTTCTTGAAGGTAGCCCCCATAGGAATGTGGGTCATAGCCAACCCGTGTAGCGGCTCATTCAAACCTTTAACGAATCTCAGGCCTTCTTATCAGGTGTGTTCACCAAGTCTAAGCCGAATCTCGCCAACTAATTGAACTTGTTAACGTACTCCTTTACTGATAAATTCCCCTGCTTCAATGCCAAGAACCTCTCCATGTATAAATTCTCTTCTGCTCGTGAGATAAATTTCATCTCGAACCTATGCCTGAAATCCATCCAAGTCTCCACTGCTCGTTCTCCATTCGTGACCTCCCACCAAAACGAGGCTTCGTCCTTCATTAACCAAGCAGCTAATTGGACCTTCCTTCCATCTTCTATCCCGAAGATACCAAACAAATCTTCCACCTCCTTCAGCCAATTTCGAGCTTCAACCAACGTCTCTGACCCATGAAAAGGTTTCCTGCCCATTGCCCGAAAGTTTTTACATATCTTCGAAAAAGTATCAAGGCAGGGAGGGGGAGGAGGAGCAACGGCTGCAGCTGGGGGAGGAGGAATGTCTACTGGGCCTGCGGCGGTGGCCCTTAGCCTCTAGATACCTTCTGGACCAGGCTGGTATCAGTATGCCCTAGGGTATCTCGGGTACCCCAGACATGCTGAAAAGAAAAAGGAAGAGATTCAAAACGGAGAATCGAAAGACAGATATACGGCTTTTGGGGATTATGTTTTGAAAATAAACTTTACTTTTAAAAATACTTCCTTTTTAAAATCTTTTTGAAAATAGTTTCAAAAACTTTTTATCAAATCCGGTAACCTTCAGCTCTGATACCAAGTGTAACACCCCATGTCCGTTAATGTCATTCACAAAGGGAATGCATTAACTTCCATGAAGCATTATAAGTAAACAGAACAGAATATTACAAGACCGATATGTAAAGTAGTACTTGAAAATTTTATAACTTTATTACAGCAGAAACAGAAATAATTTTGGTTACATCCTTCAAAATCACAATACCAAAGCCAAAGTACACAAGTATCAGTCTTATACTAAAATCCTTCAGAATGCATAATTTTAAAACCATAATCCCCAACATAAACTGCCATAAGAAGGTAGAGTCAAACCCAAGCAATACTTCAAGCACTTCAAGAAGAGAGAATCTGAATCAAGCTCCTATGTTTCCACCTTGAGCACCTGGGGGGGGGGGGGGGGGGGGACGGAAAGAAAAAGAGGCGAAAACAAACGAGGTCAGACATAAAGTCTGGCGAATCCAGTGACTTTCAGCATATAAACAGATAGTAGTATCATGACATGTAAATAAAGCTGGATGAGAGATTACAGCAATAGGAGTAGCAGGTATGCTTAAGTTAAACAGAAGAAACAGAATGATTGTAACACCCCACCTCCATTAAGGTCACTCATAAAGGGAATGCCTTAACTTTGGTGGAGCGTTTTAGTAGACAGCACAGAAATTTACAAGACAGATAAACAATACTTGAGAAATTATAACTTTATTACAGCGTAAAACCGAAATCAGTTTGGTTACATCTTTCCCAAAAACTCAAGTACATAAATATCAGCCTAGTTCAGAAAATCATCAAAGTACAAAACTTTAAAATCATAATCCTCGCAGAAGCTGCCATAAGGAGTCAAGCCATACTTTAAGCACTCTAAGTACTTCAAGCAGAAGAAATCTAGATCAAGCTAAAGTGTTCCCTCCTTGGAAAACCTGGGGTGGGGGGGGGAACGGAAGAAAAGGGGAGAAAACAAGCAAGGTCAGACATGAAGTCTGGCAAGTCCAGTGACTTTCAGCATATGAACAGATAGTAATAATCATGGCATGCAAATAAAACTGGATGAGAGATAACAGTAATAGGAGCAGCAGATGTACTTAGGTTAAACAGAAGGAACAAAATAATATTACTTTTCATTTCTCTGCACTAATACTAGTATAACAGGATTAGGTGTCACCCTAATGTCTAAAATGAAGCAGAAACAGGAACAGAATAATTTCCATAGAAACAGAAAGCTAATAATGGGCCTTTACCACCCAAACAGAAACAGACAGAAGCAGAATGCTGATAATGGGCCTTTACCACCCGAACAGAAACAGATAGAAACAGAATGTTAATAATGAGCCTTTACCACCCGAACAGAAACAGACAGAAACAAATTAATCCCTACGGAAACAGAATGTAGAATTAGGTGTACACTAGTAAATGGGCCTTTACCACCCGAACAGAAACAGACAAAAACAGATTAATCCCTACGAAAACAGAATGTAGTATTAGGTGTACACTAGTAAATGGGCCTTTACCACCCGAACAGACGGTACCACGCAGATAGGTGTTGCCACCCAACAGAAACAGACGGTACCAACAGAAATAGACAGAACTAAGTGTACCCTGAAACCCTACCCCAAGCGTTCGACTCCCTAATACATAAATACCCTGTTTCAGCTCCACAATAGGGTGTATCACTCCCTAAAGTGACAACCAATTGGCATAGGCCTATTTACAGATGTCACGTCGTCTTACATCCTCAGAGGCAGACCAGGATCCATGCACGCACATGACCCGGTTGGAACGCACCATCAACACCCCTCGCCATTATCAGAATGAACCACTTATAATTAGTTCAGTAAGCGTGCCCGGACCCTACCTACTGTTGGGTCAAAGTTTGATACCAGAAAGGGTTACTGACTAATATGGGTCCCAAACAACAGATGACACAAGTAATTTCCCTCCTAACCTTTTGTCCCCAGACTAACAGATTTCTGATTAACTTGTTTACAAGTTCAGACATACAGAGTTCAGATCAACTAGTTCACAGATCAGACAAGTTTTCAGACTAACGGATCAGATATACAGATTTAACAGATTTACAGATTTGTTTAACTTTGTAATTGGGCCTATAGATTCATGAAATGGGTTTGTTAAATTCATTAATCCAATTGGTTTAACCCTATCCACCCAACACGTTTTAGACATCATATTTATCCCAGATTTGCATTAATATTTATGCACAGACCTCTCACATTAGGTCGGTAGCTTGTGGCCGCTGGATATGCCGGGCGGTTCCGGGCAGACTTTGTCCACAAGCCAGACCTAACCTCGTGTCTAAGCATATTTTAGTTATGCCTACGACCTCTCACGTTAGACTGATAGTTTGCGGTCGCTGGTTAAGCCGGTTGGTTTCGGGCAGACTTCTACCGCAAACAGAGTCTAACCTCGTGTCATAGCCAATTCATTTCAATACAGATTTTTCAGATATCAGACTAACTCTGTTTATTTAACAGATTCAACTTCTGTACAAGTTACAGCAGATTATTCGAGGTTCTATTAACAAGTTTTGCTCAATTTTAAATCAAGCCTACAGATTCTCATACTTCAAATTTCAGCATTTCAGTTTCAACAGATTACATCATTCAACAGATTAAACAGATAACAGATCTTGCAGATTAGGCAATTTAGCAGATTTAGCAGATAAGGCAATTTAACATAATTAGCAGATTAGGCAATTCAATCTAACTAGCAGTTTAGGAAATATAACAGAACTAGCGGATTAGGCAATATAACAGATTTAGCAGATAACAGATTTAGCAGATTATATATGTATCATATCTTGCCTAATCATAAATTTAGCCTAAACTCACTTGCCAAATCGTGGTCATAATTCATAATACCACACCTTGCTCCAAATTTTTAGTTAAAATTACACAGTACAGAATATTCTCCATAAATCACGATAAACAATATGAATTATGCCAAATTATAGCCTATGATGTCAGATATCCAAAAACCCTTATTTAGGCGCATTCACATCAATAGTTATCCTGTTTTTGTATAGGTCTCTACGCCTAAGTCACATATTCCTTTTTCAAGTCATGCATTTTTTCATAAAAGAATATGTCCCAAAAATCTAGATCTTTAAACTATAACATGTAGTATGTCTTCAACATGCATTATCATTCATGCATAACATGTTGTAAATTATCTTTAAACTATAACATCAGACCTTGATTTAAATCATGCATTATGCCCCCAAGTTTCAAGTTGTCCTATAATTTTCCCTTCTCCCAAATCACAGATTTTCATACCTAGTATGAACAGATCTAGATCTAACATATGTTTATTTCTCAAATTAACTGCAGATCTAGATTACAACATGTACTATGTATCTAAATTAGTTTCATGTTTACGACTAAATCTACGCCCCAAATCCCAAGTCATAAGTCCAATATATTTTATGCCTCAATCTCAAGTCATATGTTAAATATGCCACATGTCCAATTATATGCCTCAGATTTTATGTAATGTCCTCGAATCAGTCCTGTCCAATTATGCATCATTCATTATTTGTCCCAAACATTTTAGCGTTCGTGCGTTAATCTCTTATGAGATTTGGCTCAGGCTCGTGGTAGCCTGGCTATAGAACAGAAAAGAGATACAGAATAAGATAGATCTAAACAGAACAGAACAGACATAACCTCAAATTCAGATTTACAATTCATGTCACAATCATAATTAACGTTTGTAGCGGAAAATAACTGTACTTGCCTTTCATGGCTTTAAGAAAGGAAAATAAACTGTTGTTGATGCAGAAATGCTGAATTATTCCTCTTTAATTGTCGTAGCTCTAAACTTGGATTTGAGATTTGATTTAGCTTTTAATTCTATTCAGGTTGGAGGAAGATTCATCAGTCCAAGTTTTGATTCCAGCAGAGTAGCGATGTCATTTTTATTTTTAATTAGAACAGAGGCAGAATATAGACAGAATGAAATGGTGTGGAGAGAATGAGGCTAGGGGTGAGTTTATATAGGATTAGGCGGACAAATCTAGACAGTAAACGAGTCTAAATACATCAGAATGCATCAGGTTCAGAAAGTGGGTTTCGAGAGCAGGTCGACCCCCTGGTCGACACTATGGTCGACCTGGTCACCCCCAGGTCGATACTATGGTCGACCTGGCCCTGGGAGGTCGACACTATGGTTGACCTCCAGGTCGACCTGGTCCATGGGCGGGAATTTTCCCGCCCAGCCTGTTCTGGGATTTTGAATTCGAATTTGAATTCGAATTTTCGAGCTGTTTTCGATTCTGAAATTCTCTGAAACTTCGGAGGGCCATATCTCCCTCATACGGACTCCGTTTCTCGAAAACTCAGACTCGTTTCCAAGAAGAATTTCGAGATGAACGCAATGGCACAACCCGTTTCCCTTGATTCTTATTTTAAAATTTAATTATTCTCTGATTTGTTACTTATATGATCACAGAAAATATGGGGTGTTACATTGATATAAACCAAGATATGCTTCTTACCTATGTCTTACTTGTATAATAGGATTAGGTGTTACCCTAATGTCTAAACTGAAACAGAATCAAAAATCGAATAATCTCTACAGAAACAGAATGCTAGAAATGGGCCTTTACCACCCCAACAGAGACAGAAGGTGCAGAAACAGAATGCTAATAATGGGCCTTTACCACTCCAACTAATGGGCCTTTACCACCCCAACAGAAACAGACGGTACACCAACAGAAACAAACAGAACTAGGGGTACCTTAAATTCTACCCCAAGCGATCGGCTCCCTAATACATAAATACCCCGTGCCGGCCCCACAAAAGGGTGTATCATTCCCTAAAGTGGCAACATATAGACCCATACCTATTTATAGATGTCATGGTGTCTTACATCCTCAGAGCAGACCAGATCCATGCACACACATGACCTGGTTGGAATGCGCCATCGACACCCCTCACCATTATCAGAGTGAACCTCTTACAATTAGTTCAGTAAGCGTGTCCGGACCCCTCCTAGTGTTGGGTCATAGTTTTGATACCAGAAAAGGGTTACTGACTAAAATGGGTTCCACACAACAGTTGACACAAGTAATTACCCCTCCTAACCTTATGTCCCTAGACTAACAGATTTCAGATTAACTTGCTTACAGATTTCAGATGTACAAAGTTCAGATTAACTAGTTCTCAGATCAGACACATAGGTTAACAAGTTTTTAGACTAATGGATCAGATATACAGATTAACAGACTTACATATGGTTTTACCTAACCTTGTATTGGGCCTACTGATTTACGAAACAGGTTTATTAGATTCATCCGCCCAGTTGATTAAATGTTATCCACCCAACACATTTTAGGCATCATATTTATCCTAGATATGCACAAACTTCTCACATTTGGTCGGTAGCTTGTGGCCGTTGGATGTGCTAGGCAGTTCCGGGCAGACTTTTGCCGCAAACCAGACCTAACCTCGTGTCTAAGCATCTTTTAGTTATGCTTACGACCTCTCACATTAGACTGACAGTTTGTGGTTGCTGATTAAGCTGGTTGGGTCCGGGCAGGCTTTTACCGCAAACAGAGTCTAATCTCGTGTCTCAACATTCCTATTTTTACTAAAGTATTCATTCACAGATTATGCCAATATCAGACTAATTATGCCAATTCAACAAATTAAACTTCTTTACAAGTTACAACAGATTATTCAAAGTTCTATTAACTTGTTTTGCTCAATTTTTAGATCGAGCCTACAGATTTTTATAACCCAAATTTACCGTATTCAATTTCAACAGATTTAGCAGATTAGGCAATTGAACAGATTTAATCATAAAATTAAGCCTAATTTTACATGCCCAAATTATGGTCATAATTCACAATATAACATATGCCCCAAATTTTAGTTAAATTTACACAGTACAGAATATTCTCCAAAAACCCCAAATCATGATATACAATACGAATTATGCCAAATTATAGCCTTTGATTTCAGCGTATGCCTAATATCCAAAATCCCCATTTAGGCGTATTCACATTTAATAGTTATCCTATTATAATATAGATCTTTGCGCCCAAGTCATATACACAATAATTCTTCTTCTTCCAAATCACAGACTATCATATATAGTATGCCCAGATCCAGATCTCAAATTACAACATATATTCTTTTCTCAAATCAGTCACAAATCAGTCATGTCTAATTATGCATCATTCACTATTTTTCCTAAATTGAGCATTCGTGTGTCAATCTCTTATTAGATTTGGCTCAGGCTCGTGGCAGCCTGGCTATAGAACAAAAGGAAGGAAGAGATGCAGAATAGTTACTATAATATTAATAAAATAGATCTACACAGAAAAACAGATATGATAAACAAGAATATGCATAATCTCAAATTCAGATTTATAGCCATGTCAAGATCATAATTCAATTTCATATCTGAAAATAACCGTACTCACCTTGGGTGGGTCCGAAATAAAAAGAAAAATGGTTGTAGTTGTTCTCTTTTAATCCTATTCAGATTGGAAGAAGAAGAAGCACTAGTTCTAACTTAGGTTTTAGCAGAGTAGAGACGCCATTAATTTATTTTAATTAGAACTGAGGCAGCATAGCGTTACAATGGTTTGGTGTGGAAAGAAAGTGGTGTTTAGGGGTGTTTAAATAGCATAGGGTTCAACGAATCTGGTCAGAACGGGCGTCCAAATGCAGAAAAACGAACCTCTCCAAGGATCTGGAAATAGGGTGGAGGTCGACCCCCTGGTCGACCTATGTGACCCAGGTCGACCCCCTGGTCGACCTGGGTCCTAAGCAGGAAATTTCCCACCCAGCCCGGGTGTGTGATTTGAATTTCAAACTTAAATCTGAACAGCACTAATCTATTTAAATTTTCTGAAACTTGTGAAGGCCATAACTTCTTCATACAGAGTCCAATTTACGCAAACTCGGACTCTATCTCAAGCAGAATTCCGAGACGAACGCAATGGCGTAACCCATTTCCTTTAATTCTTCTTTTAAAAATTAAGTATACTTTGTTTTGTTACTTTTATGTTCACAGAAAATATGGGGTGTTACAGTCGCACCCAATTAGGGTATATTGTCACCATCTAGAGAATATTCATATTTGTTACTTCTTTCATTTTTATTTCTCCCGGGAATGGTTATGTTGGTATACCAACCGTAAGGTGACAATATATTTGGAACATTCAAGCTAAATGAATGGCCGGTCATGTGTGGCTGAGTTGCAAAATGTTCTTGTTGAACGTCAGTGTATCCCTTCTAGAGTACATTGATCAGAAGGTGGTTCCATACCTTGTCATAGTTGGAAATCTGCTCTCCAATAAGAGCCCTCGGTTTTTTTTGATTGTATACTATATATGTGGAGCGTGAGATGAAACCGTTCTACTAGATTGCTATTTACTTCTATTAGGCACTATTATAATATCAGGACAATATTGTTTAAAAGGAATGTTTTCGGATTATCTTAAGGTAAAACCATCTATGTTTATGTGTGGATCGATTTTACAATTATCTTTTCTTTTGAAAAGGATTTTCAAAAGTTGAACCAAATGGTTAGAGTTTACTCACACTAGTCCTATGATTGACCCAGAGTTTATTTTGTTTTGTTTTACCCTAAACTCTTAGTTGCCCAAATTTGTACGGGTAGTCAAGTAGTCGAGATTTTTCAGATATACTTGGAAGAGCTTGGTGCAGGAGGCTTCAGTATTAGATATATATTGAGTTCATTTCCATTGTGATGTCATATGTCATACTCTGGTAATGGTATGTATATATACAATTTTCAATTTGTATTTCAAAAGATATGTTGTATAATATATTTTATTCGTTTTTCTGTGAGATTTGTATTTACTCTGATTCTATTCAGTTGTGTTCTTCTTCTATTCTAACTTTCTTTCTATTTATCATCCTCTAACTTCTGTCTACCAATGATCTGGTATTTTCGATGCTTGATAGTCGATACAGTGTTTGTTGTCGATTTTAAGGGTCGAAAATCCCAGTTTGTTACACCATCATTCGCAGCATGTAACCCACAAAGTTTCTGTTAATCATATCATAGGCTTTTTGAAGATCAATTTTAATGCACATTTTTTCCGCTGCCATTCCTATTAAAATGTTTAATATGTTCGTGAGCAAGAAGGATATTTTAAGCAACACATCTTCCTGGTATAAAAGAATATTTTTTCCGAGATTAAACACATAAGTTAAGGTTTAATTCTATTGCATATAATCCAGAAGATAATCATACAAATCACATTATAGCATGAAATAGGTCTATGGTCGGAAATATTCGTGGGATTTTCAGAATTAGGTATCAGAGTAATAAAAGTATGATTTATACCTTTAGCGAGCTTACTAGATCTGAACACTTCCTGAAAACATCAAGCAATTTAAATTTAAACATCTCCCAATGCACCTTAAAAAATTTATCCGTGAAACCATCGGGCCCTGGGATTTTATTCATATGATATGGAGAATGTATCCTTGTGAACCTCTTCCAAACTAATTTTAGAAGCTAGATTTTTTTTGCCCCTATCATTAATGGTATAGGTGCACTTAATTTCAGGAAAATTAGATACCATATTGTTGCCAGCATTAAAAATATTATTGAAATGACTTATAGCTTCAATTTCAATGCTATGCATATCCTGGAATAATTTTCCATTAGCAAGAATAATATTACTCCAATTATTAACATGTCATCTTAAAGACATCTTGGCATGAAAAAATTTAGTGTAATAATCCCCTTCGTTCAACCAAGAAATTTTAGCTTTTTTTACGAGTATTTTTGTGCTTAATAATACTCTGGACCTTCCATCTCTTGTACATCCTTTCCAGATCCCCATAAAGCTCATGATTTATAGGATTCTCATCAACTTTCTTCAAAGTGTCTAAATACTTTCCTCCAAAGCTTTGCAGTTTTCATGATTTCTCAAGTTAAAGTAGCACCATTTTTTTAATCTGAATTTACATATTATCAAGAATTGCTGAAAAACATACAATTTGGAGCCGTGCCAAAAAAACCATTCACCTGTTCCCAAGTACTATTTACACATTCCATATATCCCTCTTGATAATTCCAAGTATTAATGTATCTAAAAGGGATACATTTCTTGCTTTTATTTTCTGCCATTAAATTAACTTAAATGGTTATATGATCACTAACGGGGTTAGCAGTCCCAAAAACATTAATGTCAGGAAAAAGATCCAGGATACCATTATTACAAAAAATTCTATCAATTTTCATGGCCAAGCCTTTTCTCCTCCAAGTGAATTTAAACCAGTAATAGGAATTTTCATACGTCCTGCGCTCGTAATATAGTCAACGAAGCCCGACATGTGCCTGAAAGAGACCTGCATTCCTCCTTTTTTATCATTCATAGATTAAATGCTATTAAAGTCACCCAGAACCAGCCAAGGTATATTAACTAAATGAGCTTCCTTAACAATATCAACCCAAAACTTTTCTCTATCACTAAGAAATTTGCTGGCATATATGAAAGATATTCTACAAACCAGACCCCCCCCCCCACATTTTTAGCAAACAAACATATATGCTGTGTAGATTTCTTCTCCACCAAAACATCCTTCCAAACATTTGAGTCCCACGCTATAAGAATTCTCTCCCTTTGCATCCACTATCATTATTGTTTATAGATCTCCAATTTTGCTGAAACCTGCTTGTAGATCACTAATCACAGTACTAAGTTTGTTCTCTAACAAACCGATCATCGATGGTTTATACTTATTAAGGAATTTGATTACTTAATAGCTTTTTTGAAGCGTTCAAACCCCTAACATTCCAAGAAATAATATTCATTCAACTTTACTTTGGCTCCTTGTTGCGACTTTAGGAGGAGCAGTAGTAACATATTTATTATTTCCATTCTTTTTACTATTTTTGTTCAAATTTTCAATTTCTTCAAATAACTTAGTATTTTTCTCCACATTTGCTGACACGTCAAGTTCTTTTACAGCTAGTTCACTGGCTATCTCTCCGTTATCAAGTAGGTCCACAAGTTCTTTTTTCGCCCAACATTCAGAAGTGCCTTCCTTATTATTCTCTTTGCTACTAGCATCAGAGAAGACAGAAGGGGTCTTAGTAGTTTCTCTACTGATAGAAATATCAACCATATTTGTTGTTTCCTAGTTTAAAACATCAAATTTATTCCAAACATTTGTATGTATGTTATTACGTATCACTTTAGAACATTTATTTGAAACCAAGTTCTGTAATAAGTGGCTGTTAGGTCTAAGAGGTTCATTTCCATTATCTCTGTTTTTATTATTTGCATGCTTTGTCTTCAATGAATCATTATCCATATCACTGCAGTTCCCAATATGTGTAGTACCTGTTATTTGTAGTTCATTAATCTCAATTGTTGTGCTATCAAAGGTGCCTTCCTTATACTTATTATCATTGTTATTCATATGCTTGTCCCTATCCTTCATAAGATCAAATCCCCATTATTCTTGTTTCCATCTTCAACATTACCGATTTCTACTGATGAATTATTCCCAATATTCAGATTAGCCTCAATACCCACATCAATGATTACATTATCACCTTTTTTTTGCATTATTTTCAGGTGAGACTGTTTCACGTCCCTCATCATTCTCATTTCCATGCAAATGTTCATTCGGCTCTGAACTCCCAAGTTCTACCTGCTTAGTGACCTTTAGTACCCAAATTTCTTGTTTTTCCATTCTACATCGGTTAGACGAATGTCCAAATACATTACACGATTTACAGCACAGAGGTTTGTACATATACTCAACATTGACTTTAAGCTCTTCTCTCGTATGTTACACTACATCCACTTCGGTGGAAAATTTTAACGATGCCTCCATTTCAACCATAATCTTGGCAAACGCTACCCTTGATTCTTCTGCAGTAATTTTATCCATTTTAATTGGTCTCTCCAGGAAACTTGCAATAACACTCAATGCCGATCTATCCCATAATTCTAGTTCCAAATTAGTCGGTTTAACCCAAATAGGCATAGTAGAAAGCAAGCCTTTTTTAAATCTCATGCCCATACTCCATTTCTTCAAAATTATAATTCTATTATCAAATATACGGTCCTCCTTTAAGAATATTTTCGCAATCACTACAATTCCCAAACCGTATTATAAAAAACCCATTCTCTTTTGATAATAGTTGAAATTTCCTAAATGTTTTCCACATCTTTTCCATGTAAGGGCGTATATGTTGATGATACGGTCTTGAACCATATACGTAAAAAACAAATGAATTCATCCAAATACCAAGAGATCGTAAAGCTTCATGTTCAAGAACACAAGCTTTCTTCTTGTTATTAATAACTTTGGCAGTGACAAAACTCAGATCCGCGAAAGCATCTTGACTTTGTCTAATGCCACCTGAAGTCGCTTGTTTCCATGATTTCAAGTTACCTTCCTTCACTTCATCCTGGATAAATTTACAATTCTTTTCATATAAGGATGATTTCACTCTATGGATCAGTGAATTACCAGATCTGGATTGAGCATCCGCTCCCACCAAATCCAGAAATTCTAAAGGACAAACTACAGTGGTAGTATTTTGGGTCATGCAAACCCCGTCCCTTCGCTGACCAGAATGATCGTGTTCTCCAGAAGAACAACCTACATCGAATCTCTTCCCTCCACTTGAATAATTGGAGTTGGGCACAGGCTTACCCAAAGCCCTTCCTTCAAACGCGAGCTCTTTTCCTTTCCACCGATCTAGAGGACGACCTCTGCCGTGAAAACCTCCTGAAATTGCGTCCGCCATATATTACACACACACACACATATATATATATATATATATATATATGCGTGTGTGTGTGTGTGTGCATAAGATGTCAGTCCGTGCAATGTGCACGTGTATAGATGTCGGGCTTTACATCAATATACACGTTTGCTCATCCAATATACAAATATAATATCCAAATGTATGTTTATATATTTTTATTTACATGTATAAAAGATTTTAAATAAAAAACTTTAGTTAACCTTTTATATACATAAACATAAATTACTATATATATAAACATAATAATGTAGTATTAACATTATACACATGTGTGAATATATTTAAGTCAATTATAAATATATTAAATAAATTAAATAAAAACAATAAGATTATAAACAAAAAATTACAACATAAACAAAATACGTTATTATACATATATTATATTAATTACTTATCTGTAAATGCATAGTAATATATTAAAATATATGATAAAATACTTATAAATTAAAAACAACCTGTTTTTGTGCAAGACTTAAAGTTGATTTTTATTTATTTTAAATATTCATTCAATTTCAATATGGTATTATCAAAAATATCAACATAAAATAATTTTGAAATATAAATCTGAAATTAAAATTTTTAGTAAAATTTCAAATGGTATTTTTAATTTGAAAATTTTATGATTCAAAATTTAATTATTAAACTTTGAATCATACTTAAAATATTTTCAAATAATAATAAAATGTTTTTTCAAGTAAGCATGTATTTTAATAATATAATATTATAAAATATGGAACATAATTTTATAATATATACACACATATATATTAGCTGGTTTAATTTATGCAATTAAATAAATGGTTTTAACAAAAATACATTCAAAAATATTTTATTATTGCAATATAATATATAATGTAACAACACTAGTTTTGTGATTACCTATTAAGAAAATTATAATGGTGTTTGTAAATTGTTAATTGAGAAAAATAAATATAATTTTGGAAATATAATCCATTTAATCATTTGAGTTATTTAAATAATGAGTTCTGAGTTATAAAATAGGAAGTGTTGGATTATGTTTGAACTAAATCAAATAAAAAAGATTCAATTCAGTATTAAATTGTTAAATGAATTTAAATAGGACGGAAAATAAAGTTTAGAAAACTTTATAGTGAAGATTTATGGTCAAATGTATGTTAAAAGATTTTTATGTGTCTTAATGCAATAATTTGCAAATTATTGTTGAACAATGATTTTTTGCAGAAGTATGTTTTTAAATTTAATCGTGATGCAAGCAAATATATAAAATGTATAATATTGATTGAAAATCAATATTTGAGTGTTAAAACATTTTTAATATGGTTTGGGCATTTATTTTGCTTAGACAATATATTTTATACAAATTTAGTTGTAAACAATGCAAGTTTTAAATAAAAGAAATGTAAAATAAGCATTTTAAACTAAAAATGTAAATTTTAATGTGTTTTGATAAAATTAGTGTTTAAATTGTTTAAAACAATTTTATACATGTTTGTTACAATTCTTGTAACGACCCGTATTTTTAGTCAATTTAAAATATGAATTTTAGATAGATTTTTAGTGGATTAAATATTGAATCTAGACCCGAAAAACAATTGAAACTGAATTTAAGTTTTATTTTATATTTTATATTTTAATGAAGTTTAATAAGGTTAGTGGACTTTTAAAACTGAATTAAAAGTAAATATATTAAAATTTGATAATTAAGTGTTACTTAAATAGCCTAAAAATAGACCATTTTGGGCACATTCCCAGAATTTGACGAAACCAATTTCATTTAATCCGTATCGGTGAAATATAGTAGGATTTCAAATCTCGTATTGATCGGAATTACGGTTTGATCGTGCGAGTTGAAAACGCATAGAGATCGTTTAATTAAATCCAATTAAAACAAATCAACATCAACCCTTAAGCACAACTTCCAAGCCTCCATTCCATTTGACAACTCACCCTCTCTCTCTTACATATGTCACTCTCTTCCACCTTAAGTAAACTTAGCATGTGATAAATCATTTCACTTCGTTTTGTTCTCATTTTCCATTTTGTTTTCTTTTTGCTACTTCTTCTTCTTCCTCAACACAGCTCCACTACCTCCACCCCCAACTACTGACTACCACCACCCTCTTCTCCTACCACCATGCACACTACCCTAGCATTCCCTCCTCCATGTTGTGGGTCCCCTTTTGGTCAAGATTCCTCCTTTCCTCCTTAAAGTCCAACACTTCCATTTTTGCACCACCCAAACTCTTCCACCTTTTCCTACAACCACTGCACCTCCCCTGGACTACCATCGCCACCATGACTGCCCATAGCATCCCCTAATGCCTCCTAGCCTTCTAGGTGGGCTCTACCTCTTAAAGATCTTATATTTGCTTCAAAAACCACACCTTTACTACCGTAAATGCCATAAAACCTTAGATCCAAGCAAACCACCACCACTTGAGCCACCGCCGACCCTAACACCACCTCCTTGCCATGTGCACCAACTCCTCACTCTAATTGTGGATCCCAACCCTAGGCCGAGCCTATTATGGCCATAGACCCCTCATTTTTTGTGTAAAAATCTAACCTTTCCTCCTCTAATGCGAGTTAAAAATCTATTTAAGTATATATGCTAGTTTGTAGTGCATAAAATTGCGATCTTGAGTTGCTAGCAAGGTCTGGAGTTGCTTGGTAGCTTAAAAGTCTCACGTTTAAAGGTTGGCGGAGTGGAAAACCTGTGTTGAGCGAATTTTTCTCATGTTTGGTTAATAGTATAATTAGTGTAGCTAATTATGTTGTGTTTAATAATTGCTAATTGGTTAAGTAATTATGGGTTTAGTGATGTTAATGGTTAAGCTAAAATGTTAATTACTTAGTGGTTTAGTAATTAAAGTGGATACCTTAATGGTTATGAAGTTAAAATCATAAATAAATGATTAGTTGATTTGATCGATAATGTGGTTGTTATGGATGAATAGTGAAAACGGTCAATATTGATGTAACATTAATTGATAGCTTGATGTGATGTGTGTTGACATTAATTTAACATAATTGGATTTGCTAATAATAGCAAATAAAATATTAACGATGGTTAATACTTTAGTTAAAGTGATTTGAAGTAGCAATTAAGTGTTAATGAACTTAACACTTATGTTAATGATGTCATTTTGTGATAAATGGATGTTAATGGTTGTTAATGATTGTTAATGGATATTAATGATGTGTTAAACCTATATAAGTTGGATTATATGGTGATTGATTGAGTCTTATTCTAAATCAGAATTTAATTGAATATTTTATTAACTAAATAAATGAAGAAAAATAAAAGTTTAAATTTTTAATCTAAAATGATTTTGAAAGACAGTTTAAGTAATTACGAATTGTTTTCGTAAAGTGGGAAATTTTATTTGAACAAGTTTTCAAGTAATTAAGGCATGTTCAAATTTAAAATTTAATTGTGAATAGTACTTTAAAAAGTGAAGTTCGGTTTGGATATGTAGAATTTTTTTAACTAGATTTTATTACCCAAACTGTCTTATTTATTTTTATTATTGATTTCAGGAAAGTTTGTGTTTCAAAAGATGAATTTTTAGAATAATATTATTTTAATGATTTATGTAATAATGTAATATTTAAATAATAAAATATTTGAATTTAAAGTTAAATATTGAGAATGTAGTTTCGAACGGTAATTATATATGTTATATAATCAATAAATTATTTTGAAAACAATTCATTTTGGTTTTAAATATAAGTCGAAATTTGGTCTGAATAGGACTAGTCACACAACGGAAGTTCGCGAATTTCGATAGTTGACTTTAATTTGAAGTATTGGGAGATCCGACCATCGAATCTAAAAATGTTTGGTTCTAAATGTAAACAGTTTTCAAATGCAAAAAAAAGTTTTATAATCCAACGGTTGGATCTTGAAATAAAACCAAATCAAATTTGAATAAAAATCGCGCTTGTGCAGTTTGGGGCTCGAAATTGGATCTTTATGAAATAAGCTATTTTTAAACTATTAAAAATAGAGATAAATTATGATAAAACATAATAAATGGTGTGAAAGTGATTTGGACTGAACAGACTAAGTTTTGGAAATTTAAAAGTTATTTTATGAAACTGAGCTATTTGCGACGGGTTCATGGAACATGTTGAAATAAAAGATTTTAATATAACCAATGATATCCAAAGGATTTTAATGAGGATTTTAAGATATTTTGGGATTTTAAGAGTATGTAACAAAGTTAAAATTTCCAACTAATGAATTAAATTGGAGTTGAATGGGAATTAAGATGAGTCTCTATGGATGAAGACCTTTACTATTTAAGGAATTTAAAAGGCTTTGCCATTATTCCATTTATAGTATTAGTCCGATACAAGAATTCACATCGATTGTGAGCTGATATGATTTCCGTGAAGATCTCATTTAGAATTAAAGTATGATATTGGGTTTATCGTGAACGATGTTTTAAATAACATTTGTTCTTCAACCCATTTAAAGAAGAAAATGATTTCCCAAGTTAAGTTGAAGTGGAATCTTTATTTAATTTGGCTATAAAGATTTAATGAAAGAGTTCCCCTACTAAATGATAATGGGAACAAAGTCTAAAGATCATTTAAAAGATAAGTGAATTTTTTCCCCTAACAATAAGATTAAGAAATCACAAGTACGATTTTGCGCCAAAGATATGATTATGGAGAGATAAAAACAATTTACCATAATTATGGCTAATGAATGGTTTAGATTTGAGTAAGCAAATTTTCTTGTAAAGATAAGATTTAATCTTTAATAAGGTTTGGATTAACAAGTTTTCAAATATGAACTTTTTTAAGAATAAGAAACGAGCAATTGTTTTAATAGGTTTTAATTAACCATTCCGAGTGGGAAGAGACTTAATTACCATAATGAAAGAGTTTCCCCTAGCAAACGATAATAGGAATAAAGTTTAAGGATCGCTTAAAAGAAGATAAGCGTGTTTTTTGCATAATGATAAGATTAAGAAATCATAAGTACGATTTTGGGCTAGAGATATGATTAAGGAAAGATAAAGTAATTTACCTTAATCAATGATCAACGAATGGGTTGGGCTTGGGTAAGCATGTTTTCTCATAACGATAAGACTGAATAATCATTAAGGATTGTTTGAAACATTTAACCCTTAATTAAAGTTAAGCAATCATTAAAGAATGACCTTGAAGATTTAAAACTAAGTTAGAGTTTTAATAAATCATTAAGTAAAGATTTGAAATGAAAGAATGGAATTAATGAAGGTAATTTAACTTACCAAAAATACGAGGGCAATTAGATATGAAGTACTGCTAATTTTTCTCCATGGGATGGATAGGAATGAGAAAATGATTTGAGAAATTACCTTTCCGTGAGGTTCCGTAATCCCGATAAAGCATTGAAACCCTGGTTTGAGTTAAATTTGTGAAATGAAATTTTATAATCATTTGAAATGATTTCCAAGGAAAGATTTAAAGAAGAGTTTAAAATATGTAAATCTTAGATAAGATTTTAAATGAGTATCCAATATAAAGAATTATTCGAGTAAAATAATATACCAAAGTGGGATGAGATTCACGATATCCTTGTATATCTATATCAGATTTAAAGATGCGCTAGTTATATCAGAAAGACCGGGTTTTAACCCATTTCGAATAACTATACGACAAGCATTGAAGATATGGGAAGACGATGATGGAAGACCGAAACTGTTCGCATCGTTGGACTATTTGTTGATGTGTCAAATAGGCGACCACCTATTATGAGGTTATATTGTGACAACATTCCGAACGTACTTGGAGACTTTTCGGATCGCAAGGGCCTTTCTCCTTTATTGGACGATGAATGTAACGACCCGCATTTTACATATCGGAGGATCGTAAAATATTTTTATTTAGTTCTTTAAGGGTCCAATCATTCTCATATTTTGATATGCTAGTTATGGGGATGTGAGACATGTCAATATTTTTTATCAATTTTATTTGTCACGATTTTCCCCTGTCAGTTTTGCATAAGGGATAACTTTTGACAGGGAACGAATTAGGTGTTGAGATCAATTTCTTTAGAGAGGAAATGGTGTTGCCAATTCCGTAGAGTGGTCACATTAAAGATTTGGTCTAGCGGTTTGGTGGGAATCGTTGTTTTAGTGCTACACAATTTCTGGATAGCTTAACTAGTCATAAGTGGGATGTTTGGGTGAGGCTCATTAGTGGGCTGGTTAGATGGCTATAAATAGGGGTAGGGACATAGATAGTGGTTTACTTTCTTCATTTCTTATTTGGTTGAGGTTTGAGATTCTTCATACTCTAATCAAATACATCTCTTCTCTATTAAAAATCTTAGATCTACATTAGAAGATTGAAGATCTACGTCAAGGAAGGCTAGATCTATATCAAGAGAGAGTAAATATCATAAAATTAAGTGATTTGAAGAACATTCTTCACTGTTTGGATTTGTAGATCATCGTTTTAAAGATAATTTGAAGATTTGGCGAGTGACAAGAATCTCTCACACAGATTCAATCGAGTATATAGGTTGTTTAATCTTTTTTTCCATCATTTCAAGTTGTTTTTACCTAGATCTACATCATGGTAATTATGTTTTCATTCAGATCACCATAGGATCTGATCTAGCAACTTAAATAGGTAAATTTATGTTAATTCATGTGTTATTACAAGTTAGATCCATTTGTTTAAATCGTTTAATATTTATCATGGGTTTGGTGAATTTCTTATGTTTGGATGATGGAAAATCATTGTGTTAATACTTGTTGTTGGTTTAGTTTGATTGATTTGTGAAGTTAAATGTTTTGCATGAGTTTTGGATCGAATTATAGTTGGATCGGACGAGTTTTTGTAATGGATCGGATCGAGGAATTCACTGCACGGATCGGCTGGCTTGTACTCCAAGAATTGGAGTGGATCGGGCATAAAAACAGTGATGGATCGGTCATTTTTCTATGGATCGGGCGGAACTGGAGTGGATCGGAATTTCTGGGTTTAACAGCGTTTACAAATGCTGTAGAAAGTGATGGATCAGGCAAAAATTGGGCATGGATCATGCACGTCAAAAACCCGGATCGAGAAAGTGGCCACATGTTAAAAAAGTGGATCTAGCAAGGTTCTATAGTGGATCGGGCTAAAAAAAATTTGGGGTGGATCGAGCGTAAATATAGACTGTATCGGGCACGTCAAAATATGGATCAAGTAAGTGGACACATGGTGAAAAAGTGGATTTGGCAAGGTTTTGCAGTGGATCTAGCGGAAAGAAAATGGAGTGGATCAGGCATAAAAATGGAGTGAGTCGGGCACGTGAAAATAGTGGATCATCCATGGGGGGAATAAATCAAAAGTTGGATCGGGCAAGGTTTTGGATCGGAATTTTCGGGTTCAATAGCATTTGGAGAAATGCTTTAGATAGCGCTGGATCGGGCAAGAAATTTCTGGTGGATCAGGCAGAATGTGCACTAGGGAAAAATTGGATCGGGCAAGGTTCAAGAAGTGGATCGGGCACGGTTGAGCTCTGGACATATAAAAGCGTTTCTGAAATGCTGTGAATGAAAATTTAAATGCTGTGGTATATTTTTCATAGCAAAAAGGCTGAAATGCTATGAATTGAAAATCGACCAAAATGAAGTATGTTTTGGCTCAACGATTATCGTGGCTTCGACGTGAATTCAAAGAGGGATATTCTAAGTGTCATAAAGAGTTCGTTGATCGATGAAATGCAACAATTGTGGGAACGACTCAAAGTTGTGAGCTCATGGATAATGGTAGCTTAAGGCGGGGTCTTAGCTTGTAGATAGTCGTCGGTGATGACGACTAGAGCTATGAAGGCTGAGAGACTATCATTGTCATAAGTTCTAGTGGGATCAAATCAAGGTTATAGTAGGGACACCTAAAAGACTAGTGGGACTAATCGAGTACCCTGGGCACATAGGATGGGCCTAGCTGTCTCGGGGAGGCAAATGTACATGGGATGTACAGAAGTCTGACTAGAACTGGGGTTACCATTAGCCCTTGAAAAATGGCGGGTCGTAGCCAATCATGCGATAAATAGTGGTTTCAACGCAGGATTGGTGGTGATGGCTAGAGTCATGGATGTTTGTTGCTTTGCTTGCATTGTCGTGTATAGGTTGTTCGACATCGAAGGAGACATCTCTTGGGTGCTTGTCTGATGTTGGTTTAGTCTCCGGGGCTCGGGCTTGTACTTAGGGGATGTTGATCTCGATTAGGATGGTCTACGCTAGATAACTATTTGTTATGTCTGCTATGTTTTCTCTTTGGTTGTTTGTAAAGGCTATCACTGTTAGATATGGGGAAGACGAGTTTGAGTTTCTTCTCTGTGGATGTTGGTAGATTAGATGGTTGATCTACCTATTTCTCATATACTTTATTGATGATGTTAAATAGTTGTTTTATTGCTCATTAAGACTGTTGTCTGACTCAAGGTTTTACCTTTCCTCTTATTAACTTGGGTTGTTCATCCATTGTGTTGTGGATGGGCAGACTAGGTAGTAGGTGACAGGTGATAGATCTTGATGAGAGGATGCTGCAGAGCGATGACGAGCAGGAGGCTTGTGTATTACTTTCTACTGTACATACCAGTTGTTGTTTCCATTGTTATGCTTAATGAGTGTTCTTTGAGTGATTGTAGTGAGGCATTTTGTATAGACTCTTATGATGTACTCTAGTGATGTATGGATCTTTCTAGTTGACATGAAAGTTTAAGTTTCTACTCAAATATGCTTCACTATTACATGCCTGTTGTATATGTTCTCTTATACTTTATCTCTTCGTTGTGAGTTATATGACAGGTTCCGATTGTATTTATCATACCTTGATGATAGTCCATAGCTTTCTGGCATACCTTTCAATGAATTATTCCTTTTGTTAAGTGCAGGAGTTATAGACGGTTGTCACATTTGGTATCAGAGCTCTGGTAAATCGATTTTTGCCAAAGTTCAAGGAAATAATGACGTATGGGAGAGGTATTTGTAGATTTATGATGGATGTATACTATATATTATTGTATATTATAATAGCGCTTGAACTCCATTGTAGTTTTTCTCGAAAGTGGACTAATCATTCTATTTTTCAGCTTTAGAATGAGTCGTCGATCGTCGAGACATACTGCCATGGAGGAGACTATTCCTGGAGGGGGTGATGGTGGTATACCAGATTACCTAATGCTATGATGGCAACGGACATGAGGAGGGTACCCACTCTAGGAGCAGTCGCGGTAGATGTTGGTGTTCAGGTGCAAGTGCCAAGGGTGGTTGACTTCGCAAAGCTATGTAAGGACTTCAATGCTCTTAATGGGAAGCTTTTTAAAGGGACAGAGACGACTATAGAGATTCAAGGGTGGCTTGACACTTGTACATGAATATTGGGAGAATTGGGTATTGAGAATGCAACTAAGAGGAAGCTTGCATCTAGACAACTACAGGGCAGAGCTATGGATTGGTGGAACTCTGTCACTCTAGAGACCTCGGAAGATGAGATCACTTAGGATCAATTCTGAGTCAAGTTTGAGACTAAGTTTATCTCTACCGCCCAGAAATCATTTCTGTTTAAGAAGTTTGTTAAGCTAAAATAGAATGGTCGACCAGTGTTGGACTACGTTTCTGATTTTGAAGCTTTGTCCAAGTATGCTTATTCGTATATTGAGACTCCTTACTAGAAGAACGAGAAGTTCATCATGAGCTTGTGTGCTGCTTGGGTTTGGAACCCGAGATTTGTGATAGACCATTTATTGTGACTAATCAAGTATGGGGTTCGTCCTATTTGTGGATGATTTTCCATGGTCTAGTGCTGTCGAGTCATGATTACTCCTTTGTGTGTGATTGCTTTGTTTTGAACTTCAGTGGGTTTGGAATCATTTTGGGTATGGACTGTCTCAAAAGGTATGCGGTAAAAGTGGAATGCGAGAAGCTCAAGTTGACAACCGAGAATGTGGAAGGACTAGTGGTTGTGATTCATGTAAGCCCGAAGATGGTGTTTCCGTAAGCTTTTTGTATTTGCTTGTGATTCCACGAGAAGACTTGCCATCTGTGTCGATCGCAAGTGAGTTCGATGATGTCTTTGAAGAGGCCAAAGGGTTGCCGCCGCATTGCGAGATTGAGTTCAAGATCGATTTGGTCTAAAGTGCTAGAGCTATCGTTATGCCTCTTAGGCGGATGGTGCCTAAGGAACAATGAGAGTTAGAGGTTCAAGTTAGTGACCTTTTGGGAAAAGGATTCATTCAGAGAAGTGTATCTGAATGGAGTGCACTAGTTGTGTTTGCAACCAAGTCTGATGGATCTTTGAGATTGTGTGTGGATTATCGTGAGCTAAATAAGGTGACCAAGTAGAACAAGTATCCGTTGCCAAGGATAGATGACTTGTTTGATCAGGTTCACGAAGCCAAGGTATTTTCTCAAATGGATTTGGCAACAAGATTTTACCAGTTGAGAGTGGCGAAGGATAATGTGCCGAAGATAACTTTTAGGACACCATCCGGTTTCTTCGAATGGTTGGTAATGCCATTCGGGTTGACTAACGCATCAACATATTTCGTGGATCTTATGACTAGGGTGTTCAGAGATCAGTTAACAAGTTTGTGCTTGTGTTACAATATCTTGGTTTACTCCCGAAATGAGGAAGAGCATAAGACGCACTTGCGAGATGTTTTGGAAATCTTGTTAAAGCATTAACCAAGAGCTAAGTTTTTGAAGTGTCACTTCTGGAAGAGCGAAGTGAGATTCTTAGGCCATGTTATTTCTAGAAATGGAATACCGGTTGAATCTGCTAAGGTGGAAGCAATCCAGGACTGGGATAGATATAAGAATGCAATAGGTGTACAGAGTGTCCTAGGGTTTGCGGGATATTATCTCCGTTTTATAAAGGATTTCTCCAAAGTAGCTGCTCGATTAACAGGATTGACAAAGAAGAATCAAGTGTTCACATGGGATGCGAAGTGTGAGAAATCTTGTGGAATCCTGAAAGAGAGATTGACGAGTGCTCCTATTTTGATGATTCCAAGTGGGAATGAAGAAATGCTGGTATACACCGATGCATGTGGTACTGGATTTGGAGCAGTGCTGATGCAGAAGGATAGATTTGTAGCCTATGCAAGTTGATAGCTAAAGCCGCACGAAAGGAATTACCTAACTCATGATTTGGAGTTGGCAACGATCGTGTTCGCTCTAAAGATTGTGGAGACATTTTCTGTTGGGAGTACGATTCGAGTTATTTACGGATCACAAGTCATTGAAGTATTATTTCTCCCAAAAGGATTTGAATCTTTGGCAGCAATGGTGGTTAGAGTTTCAGGCATCGTATGATTTTGGTCTATATTCCTGGTAAAGGTAATGTAGTTGCAGCTGCGTTAAGTCAAAGACATGCAGGATTGGGAGCAATGTTTTCGAAGTGGAAGCACCTCAACTACTTCGCAGGGTTTGATTTCACGCCTCGATATGAGTTAGAGCCTGAGATGTTGCAAGCTTGTTGATAAGACCTACCCTTATCGAAGGGATTGGTGAGAGGCAAAAGAATGATGTAAAGTTCATCGAGATTATCTAAAAGTTGGAACCAAATAATAAGGAGTTCGAGGTCAATCGAGATGGTTGGCTTCAGAAATAAGAACGATTGGTTGTTCCCAATATTGATGGATTGAGAGATGAGGTTCTGAGGGAATGTCATCACTCGAAGTTGACAATTCATCCTAGTAGTAACAATATGTATCAGGACATGAAGCGTGCTTACTACTTGGAAGGGATGAAGAGGGATGTTGGAAAATTAATTTCCAAGTGCATGAACTGTCAGTTGGTGAAAGCTAAACAAAAGAAGCAAAATGGATTGCTTCAACCATTGAAAGTTCCTATATGGAAGTGGGGGAAAATATTGATGGATTTTATCGATGGACTACCTGGAACCAGGTAGAGCTGCACACAACCCATATCCAATCTGATCCAAACCACCAACCCGACCCAACCAACATAAACCCAACCCAACCCATTCTAGTTCGGGTCGTGTAACACCCCATAAATTTTTAATATTAATGTTCACAAATTAAAGAATAACTAATCTCAGATGTGATAATTAAGGGAAACGGGTTGCGCCATTGTGTTCGTCTCGGAATTCTGGTTGAGATAGAGTCTGAGTTTGCGTGAATTGGACTTCGTATGAAGAAGTTATGGCCATCAGAAGTTTCAGAAAATTCAAAACAGATTTCGAAAAATTCAAATTTCAGAGTCAGATGGTCTAGGCAGAAAATTTCCCGCCAGGGCCAGGTCAACCATAGGGTCGACGTGAGGGTCAACCTACCCTGACCAGGTCGACCATAGGGTCGACCTGCCCCACCAAGCAGATTTGATTGATGACCTGTTTGTGACTGTGTGCTGACTCATTAGGGTTTCTGATCTGCTCTGATTGGCTGGGATTAATTCTGGGTTGATCGGACGGCCTAAACTAATACTAAACTCAATAAAAACACCTATAGACTCAAACCCTAAAATCAAAATAAAATTAGACTCATGGCCTCCATGCCGTCACTTTGCAACTCAGAATAGCCGCCACCAATTAGAGAGGAAGAAAGCTAATCAAATCCAATTCTTTTCAACTCTAACAACGAATCTTCTTCAAAGGAAAGCTAATTCAACTTCAGAACTCAGAATTCAGAACTCAAGACCTTCTTTGAGTTGTGAGTTCGATTTCTTTAATAAAATAATTAGCAATTCAATTGGATTAAGTTATGATTTAGATTATATGGATATGATGTGAATTATTGACCGCATGTTATAATTATGTTGTAAAATTGTGATGTTATCATACATGTTGTAAATTCTATGATGTTATGTTGTGATGTTATCATCAATGTTGTAAAATTGTGACGCTATCATCTATGTTGTAATCCTATGATTGGCTTATGTATAATCAAATCATCATGTTGTTCATATGCTAGTTTGGTTATGTTGATTCATATGATAAATCATATGTATGAATGCAAGTTTAGATATTGATTTGGACATGAATCATATGCAAGTTATTGAAAATTATGTATAACCTTACATGTTTCATGACATCTATTTTAGATCTAAAGTTAGGCTATGACATGTGTGAGTTATATGCTAAATTCTACATGCTAGTTTACATGTTAAACGTAAGTTTACTGTAACAACCCGTATTTTGAATAACATGTTATAACGTAAATCAAGGCAGAATTAAATGTTAAAATCTGAATCAAGGGAAATGGGCTGTGCCATTGCGTTCGTCTCGGAAAAATACGGGAAATAGAGTCCGAGTTTTCGAAAATTGGAGTCCGTATGACCCAGTTATGGCCCATAGAAGTTTTCAGAAAATTCAAAATTCAAAAACAGTTCAAATTTCAAATCTGGAGCCAAACAGACTGGGCGGGAAAATTTCCCGCCCAGGCCCCAAGTCGACTGGGGAGTCGACTTGGGAGTCGACACACCCCAGGTGGTGTCGACTGCCCAGTCGACACCCCTGTCGACTTGGGTGGTCGGCCAGTCTAGCCTGATGCACTTGTTTTGGCTCTTGGGTCATGTTTTGTTGGCTTGTGACGAGAATAGATGGATTAGATCTAAACTAGGGTTAATCCTATGGCCTAAACTAACATAAACGTCTATAAAAAGACCCTAAGACCTAGCCTAAACCCTCATTAATCATTCCTACAAATAAATTATGTCAAAATGCTTCTTGATCATGGCCTCCACTTTCATAACATGGCCTCCATCCTCTTCATGAAAGTTTGAGTGTTCTAAGCTAGTAAAAGAGCCATCTTCTTCATACAAATCAAAGGAGCTTCTTATTTCTCAAGACAACTTGGAGCTTATATTCATTTGGGGATTTCTAGTGTGGCTTCGTCTCAATCTGGTTTTATTTTGTTCTAGTCTTCATAGCCAAGCTTTGTAAGCCCTATTCTACTCTTAGATTTAAACTATGAAGTTAATATGATCATGTAGCAAGTTGAAATGTGACTTTTGGGTATAATACTTGTCTTTGGGCTACATTTGTATGCATAGATCCATCTTTTGATCTATGATTGTGGCACTATCATGAACCTAGTATCATTTACCTTGATTTTTGGGTAGAAAGCTATGAGTATTACTTGATGGTTATGCATAATGCAACATAGAACTTGGTAGTTATTCATAATGCAACATAGATCCTCTCATGATCCTTATGTTAACTTGCCTATGATGTTATGAACCATATGCTAATCACAAGTTATCACCCTATGTTAACTATGACCATGTTATCACCTATTTGCTAAGTTGATGTCATACATGTTTTGAGGCCAATAATGCCATATGATAGTAGTGATGAACACTTTTGCCTCGTATATCACCATGTTAAACTTGTGGTAGACTTTGCCATATTATGCCCAACTTGTCATATCATTATGTTCCCCTTTTTGATCTATGCGTGTTGATGCGAACTTACATGCGATGGGGTTACGTTATGGGTAAACTTAAATGACATGAAATATGATTTGAAAATAAGACATGGGATTATGCTTGAAAACATGAACGTGGACATGACATTTAGAAAACATGAAAGTGGCCAACTCGAGGTTGGGTTGAGTTTGTAGCATAAATCTACCCGGAACCGACCGGCTTAACTAGTAGCTACAAACAATAGGACCCAATGTGAGAAGTTGGTCATGTTGCACTTGAAAACCCGAGGTTAGACTAAGTTGTGGTGTAAAGCTACCCGGACCCGCCCGGCTTAACTAGTAACCACAACAAGGTCTAATGTGAGAGGTTGGGTGCATTAAGTTAATTAATGCCACACGGTAGGGTTAAATCATGGACCACTTGAATACTTAACCAATTAAACATGATGGGTTGGTAGGGTTAAGTCATGGACCACTTGAACATACTTAACCAGTTGAACACGATGTATTGATAGGGTTAAGTCATGAATTACTTGGACACGCTTAACCAACTCAATACATGGTTAGGATGGGGTTAACCACACTTAACCCATTTGAAATCCTAGTTGTGTGGCCCTTTTCAGCAGTAACCCACAAGGGAGTATCATGGATACCCTGGAACTAGGCTAGGGTGGGGCACGATTACTGACTGATTGTAAGAGACCAAAAGATATGGCTGAATGGTGCACCGGTTGTTCAGGCGGACCATGGTCGTGCACATTAAGTCCGGAGTTGAACATGGGCACCAGTAGGTTTAGACTGTGCGTGCTTGATTTGTGTCTGTGGTTTACACCTTAGGGCTGGATACACCCTAGGATGGACCTTGCACAGTTAACTACATTTCATGATTAAGCCGTATGACACTGATACACGACGAGTTAGGCTTATAGGGAGCCGATCGACTAGACCGTGTAGTTGGACCTGGACTTAGGTCATCTCATGATGTTGGGCCAATATTGGGCTAAGGGATCATTTCTTGTTTATACTTGACATGGATTGGAATACTAGTACACCTGGTGCAACTTAACCTTGTATATGCGATGCCACTCTTGTTAACTTTTCACCATGCCAGTTATCATCCTATGTTTCATCTCTATTTTACATGTCCAGTTAACTTTATTAGTTTTATACTAATAGTAGGTAGGACTTACCAGTCTTTTTGACTGACCTGTTTTCCTTTCGCCTCTTTTCTTCCGTTCCCCCCCAGTTTCTCAGGGTGGGAACACTAGCACCTAGCTTGGATCTTTTGCTTGCTTTCTGGATAGCTCATGTACGGTTTGGACTTGAGCTCGCTATGGCTTTACCACGTCTACTTTGGGGATAGTTTACTTTATGTTATTTCCAGTTTTTAGTTTATGTTTCTAGACCTGTAGCAGTTGGAAAATAATGACTAAGTACTTTGATGTAACTTGACTATGGTTTTGAAATAGTAATTTCATCCGCTGCTTTATTTACTCTGTTTTACTTATATGTTCTATCTTGCGATATCTTCATGCATGTTTACCTTGTCCAACACCCCTCCAAAGCCAGTATACTTGCAAGAGTGACCCTGGCGGAGGTGGGGTGTTACATTTGGTATCATAGCATAAGGTTTACAAGATTTGAGCAAAAAGGGTTTTTAAAACTTATTTTTGAAAAACTATTTTCAAAACCAATTAAGTATTTTCCAAGAAAAGTCTAGTTTATTTTAAAAGGCTATTCCCCAAAAGCCATTAGCACTATCCTTCGTTTCCTCGTTCTAAATCTATCTTTTCCTTTTTCAGCATGGCCGATCTTAATCTTCCCGAGGGAATACCCATTCCAGGTTGGTTCCGAAGGTACTTGGAAGCTAGGACCAACGATGCGGGCCCAGCAAACACTCCCACTGTACCTGAGGTTCCTCCTCCTCCTCCTCAGCGTCCACAAGAGGATTTCGCGAAGATTTGCAAGGACTTTAAGGCCATGGGTGGCAAGGATTTTGTTGGGACAGAGATTTATGTGGAGGCAAGAAACTGGTTAAAAGAAACTGAAGACCTCTTTGCCATCTTTGATGTGGAAGACCATAGAAAAGTTTTGTTGGCAGTATGGCTATTGAAAGAGGAAGCTGCTTATTGGTAGGAGGTCACCAACGCTACTAGGCCTATAGAGACTTGGGCCGACTTTCGGTTGAGGTTTGGGCTTAAGTTTCTATCATCCGCTGAAGAGAATATGCAATTGGAGAAGTTTATATCTTTGAAGCAAGGGGACATGACAGTGAGAGAGTTTGGTGAATATGGCCCTGCTTCAAGAGGAAGATAAGAGTGGCAAGAAGGAGGTCAAGGCAAATGAGTCTCAAGGGAGAAGGTAGATTCTGGAAAAGGAGGCAAGAACAACAACAGTAAGGACAACAAGTCAAGAGAAAGGAGGAAGTGCAACTTCTGTGGGATCACTGGGCACATAGCCAAAGACTATAGGAAGAAGAAAAGGAAGTTGGGCGAATGCTTTCATTGTGGAGAGTCTGGACACTATAGCAAGGATTGCCCTAAGAAGCAAGGACAGGGGCAAGGAAAAACTCAGCGAGCAGGACCTTCTGGAGGGCAAGTGCATGCTCTCAACACCGCTCCAGTTCTTGATCGAGGTAGTATTTCTGTAGAAAGCCTTGTTTACATTTCTGATTTTCCTGTTCGTACCTTATTTGATTCTGGCGCATCGCATAGTTTTATCTCTTCTGATATTGTTGAAAGTTTGCACCTAAGTACTAGTCTAGTTGAAAATCCCGTTAGTATTTCAAATCCGATTGGGGGTTCCGCACATCTATCTATGTTTTGTATGGATTTGAGGGTTTCTATCTTGACCGTAGAATTCACATGTAATGCTTATGTTCTCGGGTTCATGGGATACAGGTTGATTTTGGGCATGGATTGGTTGTCCAGTTATGGAGCCATTCTCGATTGTGAGCATAGGGTAGTGAGGCTTATGACTCGCCTTGGCAATAATTTAGAGATTTCTTGTAACCCTCTGGATCCCGTCATGTTATGTTATCTTGAATCCCTCGACTCGTCTATTGACAATCTTCAATCTGTGAGGGTGGTCCGAGAATATCCTGATGTTTTTGAGGAGGTGAAGGGGTTACCCCCTAAACGCGAGATAAACTTCCGTATTTATCTGGTTGATAATGCCAAGCCAGTTTCATTGCCTGTTAGGCACATGGCCCCGCGAGAAAGAATAGAGCTTAGCAAGCAAATCAAGGAGTTGCTTGAGAAAAATTTCATTAGGCGAAGCATTTCAGAATGGGGTGCTCCGGTGGTATTCGCAACTAAGGCGGATGGTTCGCTTTGTCTATGTGTAGATTATCCTGAGTTGAACAAGCTGACAAAGAAGAATAGACACCCGTTACCGAGGATTGATGATCTCTTTGACCAGCTTGTTGGTGCTTCTGTTTTCTCTCAGCTCGATCTAGCCACCGGATTCCATCAGCTTAGAGTGGCTGAGGATAGTATTGATAAGACTGCGTTTAGGACTCCAGATGGATTCTTTGAATGGCTAGTCATGCCGTTCGGTTTGACTAATGCACCCGCATACTTTGTTGATTTGATGAGTAGGGTGTTCCGGGAGTTCCTTAACAAGTTTGTGGTTGTCTTCGTGGATGATATTCTGGTCTTCTCTAAGGACGAGGAAGAGCATGCTACACACCTCAAGGAGGTTATGGATACGCTTAGAGCTCATCAGTTGAAAGCCAAGTTCTCTAAATGCCATTCCTAGAGAAAGGAAGTTCGGTTCCTTGGGCATATAGTTTCTAAGCAAGGCATAGCTGTGGATCCCGCTAAAGTGGTGGCTGTACAAGACTGGAAAGTTCCAAAGAATGCAACTGAAGTAAGAAGCTTTCTCGGTCTGGCAGGATATTATAGGAAGTTCATCAAGGACTTCGCTAGGATTTCAGCCCCTCTTACTAAGTTAACGAAGAAGAACTTTGTCTTTGCATGGGACTTAGAGTGTGAGCTTGCTTTTCAAAGGCTCAAGAGAGCCCTCACCACAACTCCAGTTCTGGCATTACCCGATGGAGGGAAGATGTTTACCGTGTACACCGATGCATGTGGCACGAGATTAGGCGCTGTCCTGATGCAAGAAGGGAGAGTGATATGCTTTGGGGGTTGGCAACTCAAAGTTCATGAGAAGAACTATCCCACTCATGATTTGGAATTGGCGGCGATCGTCTTTGCACTCAAATCCTGGCGCCACTATCTTCTAGGCAAAAGGTTTGAGTTATATACTGATCACAAGTCGCTCAAGTACCTCTTCTCGCAGAAAGATTTGAATCTAAGGCAGCATAGGTTTATGGAATTCTTGGCATCATATGACTTCGAGATAGCTTATACCCCTGGCATGGGTAATGTTGTGGCAGATGCGCTAAGCAGAAGAAGGTTGACTTTGAGTCCCTTGTTTGTTGAGATGAAGAGCCTAGAGTTCTTGGTAATCTTTGATTTCACACCTGCTGTTGAGTCGATGACTGGTTCGTTAGAATCCCTTGAGCGTAGACCTATACTTCTTGATCAAGTTGGGGCTTCACAGAGGGAAGACCCGCAGATAGTCGAGATCATGGACAAGTTGATTCGGGGTGAGACGTCACGTCACCTCGCTAGATATACTATTGATGACAAGGGATGGCTAAGGCGTGATGGAAGACTATGTGTCCCACGAGTGGGAGACTTAGTAAATAAAGTTCTTGAGGAGGCGCATCACTCGAGGATGACCATACATCCCGGAGGGGATAAGATGTACCGGGATATGAAGCGCATTTTCTTTTGGGATGGGATGAAAAAGGATGTGGCAGAGTTTGTTTCTAGATGCATTGTTTGCCAACAAGTAAAGGCCGAGTCGAAGAAGCCCGGTGGGCTACTGCATCCATTGGAGGTCCCGCTATGGAAGTGGGAAAGTATCTCTATGGATTTCGTGGATGGATTGCCGAGATCAAGGAAGGGGAATACTAGCATATGGGTCATAGTAGATAGACTCACGAAGAGTGCCCATTTTATTCCAGTGAAGAGCAAGAGGACCGCATCATGGCTAGCATCTGTTTATCTTCGAGAGATAGTGCGATTGCATGGAGTTCCTTCTAGCATAGTTAGCGATCGTGACCCAATCTTCACTAGCCAGTTCTGGAATAGTTTGCAAGAAGCGATGGGCACGCGATTGAATCTAAGTACGGCCTATCACCCACAGACGGATGGCCAGACCGAAAGGGTGAATAGGGTACTAGAAGATCTGTTGAGGCTATGCATTCTTGACTTTGGTGGCACTTGGGAAGACCACCTTCCTCTTGTAGAGTTTGCTTATAATAACAGCTACCAAGCAAGCATAGGGATGGCACCATTCGAAGATTTGTATGGGAGGTCGTGCAAGTCACCAACATGTTGGTGGGAAACGAAGGATAAGCTTATACTTGGGCCCGACATGATAAGGGACACATCCGAGAAGGTTGAGTTGATTCGAAGGCGGATGAAAACGGCCCAAGACAGACAGAAATCCTATGCTGACAAGCGAAGGACAGACTTAGAGTTTGAAGTTGGAGATATGGTCTTTGTGAAGGTTTCTCCTTTGCGAAATGTGGTTCGTTTTGGAGCAGTTGGGAAGCTGGCACCAAGGTTCGTAGGACCGTTCCCTATCATCGAGAGGATTGGGCAAATGGCTTATAGAGTGGAATTGCCCGAGAAGCTGGCCGGAGTGCACAATGTTTTTCATGTTAATCATCTCCGAAAGTGCCTACACGAGTCAGCCGAGGTAGTTGAGCCTACCATTCTTGAAGACGTGGAGGTGGAAAAAAGAGGCAACTTTGAGGCGAGATCCGATTCGTATCTTGGGAACGGAGATCAAGAAGCTTAGGAATCGAGAAGTCAAGTTAGTCAAGGTTCAGTGGAGTGAAGCCGAGGAAGACGCAACTTGGGAAACCGAGGAGAAGATGCGTGGGCTTTATCCATTTCTTTTGGAGGGTACATTCTCGATCTCTTTTCCTAATTAGCATATCTTTCTTTTGCTATCCATGTTTATCTCGTTAATCTTGTCATGAGAACCTTAGGTAGAAACCCTTTGGATGAAACATGTATTTGAAACATGTTATGCTTGATGTTTGCAAGTGGTTGCAAGTGTTTGCAAGTGGATACTCGTGGATGCATGATACACATTAGGCACTAAGATCGGCTCACACACTTTCATATTGCATATGCATGAGTGCTTATACTTATTCATGGCTGAAACTTGTTATGCTATCACGTGGATGTTGCATATGGATGAATGTTATGTGCACTCATGTAGAGATTATGAATTATGTTAGGAATTTGCATACATATGGACTCATTTCATTAACATACTTTGCATTAAGGAGGTTTACTGAATCAGTAACCGCCGGATTTTCGCATTAGATAAGTACATATACACACACCTTTCGCATATGATCATACAGCATTTAGAATCTTTTAAGGACAATGACTGCTCGTGGATGATGTTTTGAGTAGATGGATGATGGATGGTAGGATACGTTCTTCCTAACTTGAAGATTTCGGGGACAAAATCCTTTAAGGTGGAGAGAATGTAACAACCTGTATTTTGAATAACATGTTATAACGCAAATCAAGGCAGAATTAAATGTTAAAATCAGAATCAAGGGAAACGGGCTGTGCCATTGCGTTCGTCTCGGAAAAATACGCGAAATAGAGTCCGATTTTTCGAAAATTGGAGTCCGTATGACCCAGTTATGGCCCATAGAAGTTTTCAGAAAATTCAAAGTTTAAAAACAGCTCAAATTTCAAATCTGGAGCCAAACAGACTGGGCGGGAAAAGTTCCCGCCCAGGCCCCAAGTCGACTGGGGAGTCGACTTGGGAGTCGACACACCTCAGGTGGTGTCGACTGCCCAGTCGACACCCCTATCGACTTGGGTGGTCGGCCAGTCTAGCCTGATGCACCTGTTTTGGCTCTTGGGTCATGTTTTGTTGGCTACTGACGTGAATAGATGGCTCAGATCTAAACTAGGGTTAATCCTATGGCCTAAACTAACCTAAACTTCTATAAAAAGACCCTAAGACCTAGCCTAAACCCTCATTAATCATTCCTACAGCTAAATTATGTCAAAATGCTTCTTGATCATGGCCTCCACTTTCATAACATGGCCTCCATCCTCTTCGTGAAAGTTTGAGTGTTCTAAGCTAGTAAAAGAGCCATCTTTCTTCATACAAATCAAAGGAGCTTCTTATTTCTCAAGACAACTTGGAGCTTATATTCATTTGGGGATTTCTAGTGTGGCTTCGTCTCAATCTTGTTTTATTTTGTTCTAGTCTTCATAGCCAAGCTTTGTAAGCCCTATTCTACTCTTAGATTTAAACTATGAAGTTAATATGATCATGTAGCAAGTTGAAATGTGACTTTTGGGTATAATACTTGTCTTTGGGCTATATTTGTATGCATAGATCCATCTTTTGATCTATGATTGTGGCACTATCATGAACCTAGTATCATTTACCTTGATTTTTGGGTAGAAAGCTATGAGCTTTACTTGATGGTTATGCATAATGCAACATAGAACTTGGTAGTTATGCATAATGCAACATAGATCCTCTCATGATCCTTATGTTAACTTGCCTATGATGTTATGAACCATATGCTAATCACAAGTTATCACCCTATGTTAACTATGACCATGTTATCACCTATTTGCTAAGTTGATGTCATACATGTTTTGAGGCCAATAATGCCATATGCTAGTTGTGATGAACACTTTTGCCTCATATATCACCATGTTAAACTTGTGGTAGACTTTGCCATATTATGCCCAACTTGTCATATCATTATGTTCCCCTTTTTGATCTATGCGTGTTGATGCGAACTTACATGCGATGGGGTTACGTTATGGGTAAACTTAAATGACATGAAACATGATTTGAAAATAAGACATGTGATTATGCTTGAAAACATGAACGTGGACATGACATGTAAAAAACATGAAAGCGGCCAACTCGAGGTTGGGTTGAGTTTGTAGCATAATTCTACCCGGAACCAACCGGCTTAACTAGTAGCTACAAACAATAGGACCCAATGTGAGAAGTTGGTCATGTTGCACTTGAAAACCCGAGGTTAGACTAAGTTGTGGTGTAAAGCTACCTGGAGCCGCCCGGCTTAACTAGTAACCACAACAAGGTCTAATGTGAGAGGTTGGGTGCATTAAGTTAATTAATGCCACATGGTAGGGTCAAGTCATGGACCACTTGAATACTTAACCACTTAAACATGATGGGTTGGTAGGGTTAAGTCATGGACCACTTGAACATACTTAACCAGTTGAACACGATGTATTGATAGGGTTAAGTCATGAATGACTTGGACACGCTTAACCAACTCAATACATGGTTAGGATGAGGTTAACCACACTTAACCCATTTGAAATCCTAGTTGCGTGGCCCTTTTCAGCAGTAACCCACAAGGGAGTATCATGGATACCTTGGAACTAGGCTAGGGTGGGGCACGATTACTGACTGATTGTAAGAGACCAAAAGAGACGGTTGAATGGTGCACCGGTTGTTCAGGCGGACCATGGTCGTGCACATTAAGTCCGGAGTTGAACATGGGCACCAGTAGGTTTAGACTGTGCGTGCTTGATTTATGTCTGTGGTTTACACCTTAGGGCTGGATACACCCTAGGATGGACCTTGCACAGTTAACTACATTTCATGATTAAGCCGTATGACACCGATACACGACGAGTTAGGCTTATAGGGAGCCGATCGACTAAACCGTGTAGTTGGACCTGGACTTAGGTCATCTCATGATGTTGGGCCAATATTGGGCTAAGGGATCATTTCTTGTTTATACTTGACATGGATTGGAATACTAGTACACCTGGTGCAACTTAACCTTGTATATGCGATGCCACTCTTGTTAACTTTTCACCATGCCAGTTATCATCCTATGTTTCATCTCTGTTTTACATGTCCTGTTAACTTTATTAGTTTTTATACTAATAGTAGGTAGGACTTACCAGTCTTTTTGACTGACCTGTTTTCGTTTCGCCTCTTTTCTTCCGTCCCCCCTGGTTCTCAGGGTGGGAACACTAGCACCTAGCTTGGATCTTTAGCTTGCTTTCTGGATAGCTCATGTACGGTTTGGACTTGAGCTCACTATGGCTTCACCACGTCTACTTTGGGGATAGTTTACTTTATGATATTTCCAGTTTTCAGTTTATGTTTCTAGACCTGTAGTAGTTGGAAAATAATGACTAAGTACTTTGATGTAACTTGACTATGGTTTTGAAATAGTAATTTTATCCGCTGCTTTATTTACTCTGTTTTACTTATATGTTCTGTCTTGTGATATCTTCATGCATGTTTACCTTGTCCAACACCCCTCCAAAGCCAGTGTACTTGCAAGAGTGACCTTGGCGGAGGTGGGGGGGTTACATTTACACCATTGTTATGTTGCATAAATCACATATGCAAGTTTATACAAATATATGAGTTTGGAATATGAATCATGTTATGCACTTTTGTGGTTATTGCCTATGCAAGTTTATACCTTTTAGATGTAGATCTATGACATACATGATTTATGCAAGTTGTGACCATTACCTAACAAGTTTACACCTTTAGATTGGGATCTATGACATATGTAGTTTTATGCAAGTTGTAACTTTGGTCTATGCAAGTTTTAGATGTAGAACATCATTCACACATGCAAGTTCACCCCTTATGTTTAAACGTAGTTTTATCTATATGTATGTTGTGATGTTTTCTCTTTATTCCATGAGTTAGACTATTCGAGTCTAACGTATATTTTACGTTAAACGAACGAATGTACAACATGGGGCAATGGGATAATGTTAAAAGATTTAATATTGAGAATTGGCATAAATGGCATAAAATTAATTTGTGATGAAAATTGGTATGATTTTACATACCATAAATAGATGGACATAATTGAGTCAATTATTGCCATAGTTAAATTTGGAATTTGAATAGGGAAATTAATTCAAATTAGGGAATGATTAATTAGGTGTAATTAATCGTCTAAGACGCGAGGTTAGGCTCTTTTGTGGTGTAAGACTCCCCGGACCCGCCCGGCAAATCCAGCTTCCACAAATGCCAGTCTAATGTGGGAGGTCTTAGGCATAAACTAAATACGTAACAGTTGCAAAGACACGAGGTTAGGCTCTTTTTGTGGTGTAAGACTGCCTGGACCCGCCCGGCAAATCCAGCTGCCAAAAATGTCAGTCTAATGTGAGAGGTCTTTATGAGGTTATGGTCTTAATGAATTAAGAAACACTTAACCAGATAAACATGTAGTGGGACATGAGGGGGTTAAGTGGGTGCCTTGGGTGGTATGTGGAATCTAGTGGGTGCCTTGGGTGGCATTTGAAATACGATTAGAAACACTTAACCAAAATTGAAACATGTAAGTAAACATGAATAAGAAGAGGGTTAAGTGGGATATACTAGAGGGGACCAAGCTTAGGTGGATAGCTTGTGTCAAGTAATGGGGGCCCGTTTCAACCAGTAACCCATAAGTATCTTTGTGGGCTCGCCCCAAGTCGAGGATGGGACACACACACTAGGCTTGACTGTAAGAGGCCAAAACGGGTTAGCGGTGGTAACGCAAGTCCAACGGGTTCATGTGCGTTTGTGGGCCCGGGCTGGTAGGTAAGACGTTGTTGCATCATGTAGGTATAAGCCGTGCATTATTGGTGGTATCGGGTTGCCACTTTGGGGAGTGATACACCCCACTGTGGGGCCAACACGGGTATCAACGAGTTAGGGAGCCGATCGCATGGGGGTAGTGGGTACATCTAGTGGAGATAGGGGCAGGAGGCACCTATGAAGGCAACTAGGGGTGCACGAAACTACCATTATCATTATTAAGTTCTGTAGGCGGGATCAACCTTAGGGTAACTAGTGGTGGTGCTGTATAGTAGTGGTGGTGCAGTATAGTAATTATCTTATAGTGGGTTAGGTGCACCTTTAACGTTATCTCCGCTCATCTTATTTCTTTTTTTTGTTTACTCTGTCATACTCAATTGTTCACAGTCATTTCCTTATTTTCCAACTTATGCCTTAGCCTAGTTAATTTGGTAATTATATTGTTAAAGTTATCGCACTCGCCAGACTTTATGTCTGACCCCCTTTGTTTCCTCCTCTTTTCTTCCTCCCCCCCAGGTGCTCAGGTTGGAACTAGCACCAATGGAGCTTGATTTTGGACAGCTATATCTTTGCTTTTAGAAGTTGCTTGGATCGCTGAAGTAAAGTTCAACCTCTCTTATTTATGTCTATTTTGTACTGGGGTTATGTCTTTCAATTTATGTACTTTGAGTTGGTCAAGATGGATATTATGTACTTTGACTCTGGTTTTGATGATGTTATCAAACTTATGTATTTTCCGCCGCAATGAAATAAAGTTTTAAAGTTTTAGTACTGTTTATATCTGTCTTGTTGTTAAGTTTCTATTCTATACACACTTAAAATGCTCCACTAAAGTTAATGCATTCCCTTTGTGAGTGACATTAATGGACGTGGGTGTTACACGTGGTATCAGAGCCGAAGGTTACCAGAATAGATATGAATTTTGAAAAGTGTTTTGAAAAACAACCTTTATAAAGAAGTACCTTCAAAAGTATGTTTTAAGGAAAGTATTTTCAAAAGAAAAGCTTATTTTAGAAAGCATAACCCCAAGAGCCATATATCTTTCCTTCGGTTCTTTTGTATTGAATCTTTCCTTTTTCATTTCAGCATGTCTGGAATTCCCGAGATACCCGAGGGGATACCGATACCATGATGGTTTAGGAGGTATTTGGAGGCTAGGCAGCCACCGCAGGTCCAGCAAATGCTCCTCCTCCTCCTCCTCGCGTCGATACTTTTGCGAAGACATATAAGGACTTTCGGGCAATGGGTGGAAAACCTTTTCACGGGACGGAAACATTTGTTGAAGCTCGAAATTGGCTAAAGGAGGTGGAAGAATTGTTTGGGATCTTTGAAGTGGACGATGGAAGAAAAGTCCAGTTAGCTGCCTAGCTAATGAAGGATGAGGTCTCGTTTTGGTGGGAGGTCACTAACGGAGAACGCCCAGTTGATACATGGCCAAATTTTAGGCGGAGGTTTGAAGCAAAGTTTCTCTCACGGGCTAAAGAGAATCTATATATGGAAAGATTTTTGGCGTTGAAGCAAGGGAATCTATCGGTGAAAGAGTAGTCAACAAGTTCAATCAGTTGGCAGGATTTGGCTTGGACTTGGTGAATACACCAGAAAAGAAAGACCCTTGATATTTCTTGTAACCCTAGAGGTCCAGTAATGCTTAGCTAGAATCCCTTGGCGCATCCGATGATGACTTGCATTCTGTTCGCATAGTCTGTGAATATGCTGGTTGTAACACCCCCCCTCCGTTAAGGTCACTCACAAAGGGAATGCCTTAACTTTGATGGAGCATTTTAGTAGATAGTACAAAATGTTACAAGACAGATATAAAATAGTACTTGGAAAACTTAAAAACATTATTGTAGCAGAAAAAAACAGCAATCAGTTTGGTTACAACTTTACCAAAAACTCAAGTACATATATATCAGCCTTGTTCAAAACCATTAGAGTACAAAACTTTAAAGTCATAATCCCCACAGAACAGAAGCTATAAAGAGCCAAGCCATACTTTAAGCACTGCAAGCAGAAGGAGTCCGGATCAAGCTAGAGTATTCCCTCCTTGGAAACCTGCGGGAGGGGGGGGGGGGAAACGGAAGAAAAGAGGCGAAACAACAAGGGTCAGACATAAAAGTCTGGCAAGTCCAGTGACTTTCAGCATATGAACATATGATAATAATCATAACATGAAAATAAAGCTGGATAAGAGATGATAGCAACAAGAGTAATAGATATACTTAAACTAAACAGAAGAAACAGGATGATATAAGCTATTACTTTTCACTTCACTGCACTAATACTAGTATAACAGGATTATGTGTCACCCCAATGTCTAAACTGAAACAGAAACGGGAACAGAATAATTTCCACAGAAGAGAATGCTAGTAATGGGGATTTACCACCCCAACAGAAAGTACAGAAACAGAATGCTAATAATGGGCCTTTACCACCCGAACAGAAGGTACAGAAACAGAAACAGATTAATCCCTACGGAAACAGAATGTAGAATTAGGTGTACACTAGTAAATGGGCCTTTACCACCCCAATAGACGGTACCACGCAGAAACAGACAGGTGTTACCACCCAACAGAAAACAGATGGTACCCCACAGAAACAGACAGAGCTAAGTGTACCCTAAGTCCTATCCCCTGCGATCGACTCCCTAATACATAAATACCCTGTGCCAGCCCCACAGAAGGGTGTATCATTCCCTAAAGTGGTAACCTTTGAATGACACAGACCTATTTATAGATGTCACGGCGTCTTACATCCTCAGAGGTAGACCGGGATCCATGCACGCACATGACCCGGTTGGAACGCACCATCAACATCCCTCGCCATTATCAGAATGAACCGCTTATAATCAGTTCAATAAGCATGCCCGGACCCTACCTACTGTTGGGTCATAGTTTTGATACCAGAAAGGGTTACTGACTAATATGGGTCCTAAACAACAAATGACACAAGTATTTTCCCTCCTAACCTTGTGTCCCCAGACTAACATATTTCAGATTAACTTGTTTACAAGTTTCAGACATACAGAGTTCAGATCAACTAGTTCACAGATCAGACAATCCCGTTAATAAGTTTTCAGACTAATGGATCAAATATACGGATTTAACAAAATTACAGATTGTCTAACTTTGTATTGGGCCTACAGATTCACGAAACGGGTTTATTAAATTCATTAGTCCAGTTGGTTTAACCCTACCCACCCAACACGTTTTAGACATCATATTTATCTTAGATTTGCGTTAATTAATTATTAATGCGCAGACCTCTCACATTAGGTCGCTAGCTTGTGGCCGCTGGATGTGCCGGGCGGTTCCGGGCAGACTTCTGCCACAAGTCAGACCTAACCTAATGTCTAAGCATATTTTAGTTATGCATACGACCTCTCATATTAGACGGACAGTTTGCGGTTGCTGGTAAAGCCGGTTGGTTCCGGGCAGGCTTCCACCGCAAACGGAGTCTAACCTCGTGTCATAGCCACTTTATTCCCATACAGAAAATATCAGACTAATTATGTTCATTTAACAAATTTAACTTCTTCTCAAGTCGCAACAGATTAATCAAATTAACATGTTTTACTCAATCTTAGGTTGCCTACAAATTACAATTATTCAGCTTTCAACAGATTTAGCAGATTAGGCGACACAACAGATTTAGCAGATTAGGCAGTTTAACATAATTAGCAGATTTGGCGTTTCAACATATTTAGCAGTTTAGGCAATTCAACAGATTATACAGATAACAGATTTAGCAGATCTAAAACATTCCTTAAGGTTTCATTGACAATTCTTGCCTAATTATAAATTAGGCCTAAATTCACATGCTTAAATCATGGTCATGATTCATAATATGACATATACCATAATTTTAGTTAAATTTGCATAGTACAGAATATGCTCAAAAATCCCAATCGTGATTCACACATAAATTATGCCAAATATAACCATAATTACAATGCATGCCACATATCCAAAAATCCCCATTTAGGTGTATTCACACTTCATAGTTATCAAATCTTAATATAGATTTTTACACCTAAGTCATATGCAAATTAATTCTTTTTTTTCTTCCAAATTACAGACTATAATATGTATAGTATGCCCAGATCTAGATCTTGAATTACAACTTGTACTATGCATCCAAATCAGTTACATGTTCACAGTTAAATTTTACGCCCAAATCCCATGTCATATGTCCAATATTCTTTATACCTCAAAACTATGTTCAATTATATGCCTCAGATTTATGTTTCTAAGTTGTAACCTATTTTATGTTTTAAGTCACAATAATCCTCTTCTTCCAAGTCATAGGTCATCTTATGCAATATGCCTCAAATTTATGTCCAGAGTTACAACATGCGTTGTGTCCTCAAATTAGTTACAAATCAACTATGCCCAAATATGCCTCATTCAATAGTCTTCCCAAAATTTAGCATTTATACGTTCATCTCTTATGAGATTTGGCTCAGGCTCGTGGTAGCCTGGCTATCAAACAAAAAGAAAGAAAGAAGGAAGAAATACATAACAAACAGAATAATAACAATAAAGTAGAAGAACAGATCTGATAAACAGAAAAAGACATAACCTCAGATTCAGATTCATTATCATGCTAGGATCATAATTAAATTTCATATCGGAAAACAATTGTACTTGCTTTGGTTGGATTCTAAAAGAAAAAGGTGTTGTAGTTGTTCTCTTTTAATCCTAATCAGAATTGGAGGAAGAAGAAGCACAAGTCCTAGCTTAGGTTTCAGCAGAGTAGAGACGCCATTGATTTATTTTTTTTAGAGAAGAAGAGAGCAATGGAGGCTAGATAATTGTGTAAGAGATTTAGGTTTAGGTTAAGGATGTATATATAGGTGTAGGAAGTTATTTAGGACCATTAGATTAACCCTGAACCATGAGAACCAATCAGATGCAAAATCTGCATTTGAGCGAATCGGCCCATGGGTTGACAGCCAAACACCCTGGATTAACCCCTAGTCGACCCAGCGGGGCTTGGGTCGACCTCAAAAATGGGCCGGTTCGGTTATTCCCCCTCCCAATTCGCTGTTTTGAACCTTTTTGCATATTTATTTATTTAATTTACATATATATATATATATATTTCTCTCATATGCTTACAAATTTCAAGGCTTAATAACTTCTTCATAATCAACCATTTTCACACTAGACCACTTTTTTGAACTGCGTTCACACTAAGCCACTTTTTAGCCATTCCCCGTAAACAAAAATATGGCGCTGGCGGGGATCGAACTCTTTACCTCTTGTATGCAAGTCACATGTTCTAACCAAATGAGCTACTAAGTCTTTTGCTTACAAACCTTAGAACAATGCTAAACATTATTCTTTTCTCATTCCTTTTTTCAAATTAATTATTCTTTAATCTGTTATTTTAATATTATCAGAAAATACGGGGTGTTACATTCTCCCCTCCTTAAAGGATTTCGTCCCCGAAATCTTCAAATTAAGAAGAATGTATCCTAACATCCAACATCCATCTACTCAACCATTCAATCACGGGCATACATTGTCCTTAAAAGGTTTCTAATGTCGTATGAACATATGCAAAGTGTGTGTATATGTTTCTTATCTAATGCAAAATCAGGCGGTCTACTGATCCAGTTGACCTCCTTAATGCGAATCATGCTAGTGCTATGAGTCCAAATATGTATGCAAGAAATCCTATTTGATACACATCATTTCTATATGAGTGCATAACCATTCATCCAAATGCAACATCCATGTGAGGAGTCAATCATTCTGCATCCATAAAAATTGAAAAATGCACACACATACACATTCAGTAGGAGAGTGTTTTTGAGCCGATCTAGTGCCTAGTGTGTATATGCATCCACGAGCAACCACTAGCAACCACTTGCATCCACTTGCAACCATCAAACATAACATCTCTCAAACGCATGTTTGCATCCATAGGATTCCTATCTATAGGTTGAATACTCAATCAATAGGATACAGTCGAGTGGTGGAAGCGAGTACAGATAAAACAAAAACTTGGTTCCCATCAGACATTGGTTGAGAGAATAATTCCCTAAGTATTAACCCCGAAGGCCGAGATCAACATCAGGTTGACACCCAGAGGATTACCCACTTTAGACAATGTCAAAACTGGAAATCTTAACCTTTTCAGAAATATCCAGATGCTTACAGACTATTAGTACAGATCTGATTATCGAATGATTCTTAGAAAACTAAGCATGGGAAAATCCCACCATATCCCTCAAAAACCCAGAATGTATGCATTACAATCGACTTGACGCCTAACACAGATACCCTCAAACCCCAACCTATCACCAACAGATGAGTCGTAACCCTTATGGGGTTTGAGACTATAACCAGATCAGAAACAAGACTAGTATTAAAGTGTAGAGACTCGACTACAGAATCAGAATGTCATAATCGAAAAGAGTTCTAATTCAATAATCAGATAAGGAAACTAAACTCTCTACGGAAATTTTCCTACTTCTATCCTATCCACCAACTATGAGAGCATTCGCCTGCCTTCCCGAAGTAGGTCATGTCCTCTGTCCTTGCCCCCGTTTCTTCGGGCAGTCCCTAGTGAAGTGTCCCATCTCACCACAGTTGAAGTAAGTGTCCTTCCTTTTTCGGCAATCCTTGTTCAGATGAGTCAAGCTTCCATAAGTAAAGCACTTTTCTCCTCTTTTATCCTCAGACTTTTCTTCCTTCTTTTGTGTTTCCTTTTTGCCTCCTTTGTGAACCAAGTCCATATCCATGAGTTTCTCATCCTTGGGTTGTGCTCCTTAGCCAAACTCCCTCATTCTCATCTTTGCTATCCGTGTGTAACACGTTGACAAGTCCCTCGAAAGCGGCCTCCCTCGCACGGAAAATCCTACAAAGCTCGAAAGAAAATTAGCCGTAGGTGAGACTACCACGGCTACAGATGGAAGTCGGGCGCTTATTTGCCCTTTGGCCGGTGTCGTAGTCTTATCAAGCCTACAGAACCATGCTGCGATGAGGTTACCTCCCAGAAAGCCGGGAGCCCCAGAGAAAGAAGGAAACAAAGATTCAAACAGAGGATCAAAAGATAGATATATGGCTTTTGGGGATTATGTTTTTCAAAAATAAGCTTTACTTTTGGAAAATACTTCCTTTTTAAAACCTTTTTGAAAATAGTTTTCAAAACTTTTTATCAAATCTGGTAACCTTCAGCTCTGATACCAAGTGTAAAACCCCACCTCTGTTAAGGTCACTCACAAAGGGAATGCCTTAACTTTGATGGAGCGTTTTAGTAGATAGAACAAAATGTTACAAGACAGATATAAAATAGTACTTGAAAAAACTTTATAACTTTATTGTAGCGGAAAAAAAAATTAGAAATCAGTTTGGTTACAACTTTACCAAAAGCTCAAGTACATATATATCAGCCTTGTTCAAAACCATCAGAGTACAAAACTTTAAAGTCATAATCCCCACAGAACAGAAGCTATAAAGAGCCAAGCCATACTTTAAGCACTTCAAGCAGAAGGAGTCCGGATCAAGCTAGAGTATTCCCTCCTTGGAAACCTGGGGGGGGGGGGGACGGAAGAAAAGAGGCGAAACAACAAGGGTCAGACATAAAAGTCTGGCAAGTCCAGTGACTTTCAGCATATGAACATATAATAATAATCATAACATGAAAATAAAGCTGGATAAGAGATGATAGCAACAAGAGTAACAAATATACTTAAACTAAACAGAAGAAACAGGATGATATAAGCTATTACTTTTCACTTCACTGCACTAATACTAGTATAACAGGATTAGGTGTCACCCCAATGTCTAAACTGAAACAGAAACGGGAACAGAATAATTTCCATAGAAGAGAATGCTAGTAATGGGCCTTAACCACCCCAACAGAAAGTACAGAAACAGAATGCTAATAATGGGCCTTTACCACCCGAACAGAAGGTACAGAAACAGAAACAGATTAATCCCTACGGAAACAGAATGTAGAATTAGGTGTACACTAGTAAATGGGCCTTTACCACCCCAACAGATGGTACCACGCAGAAACAGACAGGTGTTACCACCCAATAGAAAACAGACGGTACCCCACAGAAACAGACAGAGCTAAGTGTACCCTAAGTCATATCCCCTGCGATCGGCTCCCTAATACATAAATACCCTGTGCCAGCCCTACAGAAGGGTGTATCATTCCCTAAAGTGGCAACCATTGAATGACACAGACCTATTTATAGATGTCACGACATCTTACATCCTCAGAGGCAGACCGTGATCCATGCACGCACATGACCCTGTTGGAACACACCATCAACACCCCTCGCCATTATCAGAATGAACCGCTTATAATTAGCTCTATAAGCATGCCCGAACCCTACCTATTGTTGGGTCATAGTTTTGATACCAGAAAGGGTTACTGAATAATATGGGTCCCAAACAACAAATGACACAAATATTTTCCCTCCTAACCTTGTGTCCCCAGACTAACATATTTCAGATTAACTTGTTTACAAGTTTCAGACATACAGAGTTCAAATCAACCAGTTCACAGATCAGACAATCCCGTTAACCAGTTTTCAGACTAATGGATCAGATATACGGATTTAACAAGCTTACAAATTGTCTAACTTTGTATTGGGCCTACAGATTCACGAAACGGGTTTATTAAATTCATTAGTCCAGTTGGTTTAACTTTACCCACCCAACACGTTTTAGACATCATATTTATCTTAGATTTGCATTAATTAATTATTAATGCGCAGACCTCTCACATTAGGTCGCTAGCTTGTGGCCGCTAGATGTGCCGGTCGGTTCCGGGAGGGCTTCTGCCACAAGTCAGACCAAACCTCGTGTCTAAGCATATTTTAGTTATGCCTACGACCTCTCACATTAGACTGACAGTTTGCGGTTGCTAGTTAAGCCGGTTGGTTTCGGGCAGGCTTCCCCCGCAAACGGAGTCTAACCTCGTGTCATAGCCACTTTATTCCCTTATAGAAAATATCAGACTAATTATGTTCATTTAACAAATTTAACTTCTTCCCAATTCGCAGCAGATTAATCAAATTAACATGTTTTACTCCATCTTAGGTTGTCTACAAATTACAATTATTCAGCTTTCAACAGATTTAACAGATTAGGCAACACAACAGATTTAGCAGATTAGGCAGTTTAACATAATTAGCAGATTTGGCGTTTCAACATATTTAGCAGTTTAGGCAATTCAACTGATTAAACAGATAACAGATTTAGCATATCTAAAGCATTCCTTAAGGTTTCATTGACAATTCTTGCCTAATTATAAATTAGGCCTAAATTCACATGCCTAAATCATGGTCATGATTCATAATATGACATATACCCAAATTTTAGTTAAATTTGCATAGTACAGAATATGCTCAAAAATCCAAATCGTGATTCACACATAAATTATGCCAAATATAACCATTAATTACAATGCGTGCCACATATCCAAAAATCCCCTTTTAGGTGTATTCACACTTAATAGTTATCAAATCTTAATATAGATTTTTACACCTAAGTCATATGCAAGTTAATTCTCTTTTTTTTTTCAAATTACAGACTATAATATGTATAATATGTCCAGATCTAGATCTTGAATTTTAACTTGTACTATGCATCCAAATCAGTTACATGTTCACAGTTAAATTTTATGCCCCAAATCCCATGTCATATGTCCAGTATTCTTTATACCTCAAAACTATGTTCAATTATATGCCTCAGATTTATGTTTCTAAGTTGCAACCTATTTTATGTTTTAAGTCACAATAATCCTCTTCTTCCAAGTCATAGGTCATCTTATGCAATATGCCTCAAATTTATGTCCAGAATTACAACATGCGTTGTGTCCTCAAATTAGTTACAAATCAATTATGCCCAAATATGCCTCATTCAATATTCTTCCCAAAATTTAGCGCTTATACGTTCATCTCTTATGAGATTGGCTCAGGCTCATGGTAGCTTGGCTATCAAACAAAAAGAAAGAAAGAAGGAAGAAATACATAACAAACAGAATAATAACAATAAAGCAGAAGAACAGATCTGATAAACCGAAAAATACATAACCTCAGATTCAGATTCATTATCATGCTAGGATCATAATTAAATTTCATATCGAAAAATAACTGTACTTGCCTTGATTGGATTCTAAAAGAAAAAGGTGTTGTAGTTGTTCTCTTTTAATCCTAATCAGAATTGGAGGAAGAAGAATCACAAGTCCTAGCTTAGGTTTCAGCAAAGTAGAGACACCATTGATTTATTTTTTTAGAGAAGAAGAGAGCAATGGAGGCTAGAGAATTGTGTAAGAGATTTAGGTTTAGGTTAGGGATGTATATATAGGTGTAGGAAGTTATTTAGGACCATTAGATTAACCCTAAACCATGAGAACCAATCAGATGCAAAATCTGCATTTGAGCGAATCGGCCCATGGGTTGACAGCCAAACACCCTGGATTAACCCCTAGTCGACCCAGCGGGGCTCGGGTTGACCTCAAAAATGGGTCGATTTGGTTATTCCCCCTCCCAATTCGCTGTTTTGAACTTTTTTGCATATTTATTTATTTAATTTATATGTGTATATATATATATATATTTCTCTCATATGCATACAAACTTCAAGGCTTAATAACTTCTTCATAATTAACCATTTTCACACTAAACCACTTTTTTGAACTGCGTTGACACTAAGCCACTTTTTAGCCATTCCCCTTAAACAAAAATATGGCGCTGGCGGGGATCGAACTCTTTACCTCTTGTATGCAAGTCACATGTTCTAACCAAATGAGCTACTAAGTCTTTTGCTTACAAACCTTAGAACAATGCTAAACATTATTCTTTTCTCATTCCTTTTTTTCAAATTAATTATTCTTTAATTTGTTATTTTAATATTCTCAGAAAATATGGGGTGTTACACTGATGTCTTCGATGAGATGAGGGGTTTACCCCCAAAACATGAGATAGACTTTCGAATATATCTAGTAGATAATGCAAAGCCAGTTGCATTGCCAGTGCGCCACATGGCTCCAAGAGAGAGAAGAGAACTCGGTAAGCAAGTGAAGGAGTTGCTTGAGAAGGGGTTCATCAGACGTAGTATATCGGAGTGGGGTGCTCCAGTATTATTTGCCACGAAGGCAGATGGGTCCCTTAGACTTTGTGTGGACTATAGAGAACTTAATAAACTTACTAAGAAGAATAGGCACCCACTGCCGAGGATTGACGACCTCTTCGATCAATTAGTTGGCGCCTCAGTGTTTTCGCAGTGGACTTAGCCACGGGTTTCCATCAGTTGAGAGTGGCTGAGGATAACATAGACAAGACTGCCTTTAGGACTCCAGACGGTTTCTTCGAGTGGCTTGTGATGACCTTCGGTTTGACAAACGCCCCCGCATACTTTGTTGACTTGATGAGTAGGCTGTTTAGGGAGTACCTTAATAAATTCGTGGTAAACTTTGTGGACGACATCTTGATCTTTTCTAAAAGCGAGGAAGAGCATGCCCTACATCTTAGGTAAGTGTTGGAGACTCTTCGAGCGCATAGCCTTAAAGCTAAATTTTCTAAATGTCACTTTTGGAGAAAGGAAGTGCGATTCTTAGGGCATGTGGTTTCCAAAGAAGGGATAGCTATGGATCCCGCGAAGGTAGTGGCCATCCAAGATTGGAAGGTTCCTAAAAATGCTACCGAGGTGAGGAGTTTCTTAGGGTTGGCTAACTACTATAGGAAGTTTATCAAAGACTTCGCAAAAATATAAGCCCCATTAACACGCTTGATGAAGAAGAACCTAGTTTTCACGTGGGACATAGATTATGATGATGCGTTCCAACGTTTAAAGAGAGCTTTGACCACAGCCCTAGTTTTAGTGTTGCCAGATGGGAGTAAGCCATTTACCGTTTATACCGATGCTTGTGGGATAGGACTAGGCGCAGTCCTAATGCAAGAGGGAAGGGTAATAGCCTATGGTGGAAGGCAGTTGAGAGTGCATGAGAGAAATTACCCTACACATGACCTAGAGTTGGCTGTTATTGTTTTCGCGCTTAGGTCTTGGCGCCATTATCTTCTTGGCGAGAAATTCGAATTGTTCACTGACCACAAATCGCTAAAATACTTATTCTCGTAGAAGGACTTGAACTTAAGGCAGCAAAGGTGAATGGAATTCTTTGCGTCCTACGATTTCGAGATAGCATATACCCCTGGCAAGGGTAACGTGGTGGCAGACGCCTTAAGTAGGAAAAGGTTGTCCTTGAGCCCGTTGTTTGTTGAGCGGCGAAGCTTAGAGTTCATCTCTACGTTTGACTTTAGACCTTCCGTTGACTTCGTACCTGGTTTGCTAGCATCCTTAGAGGTCAGACCTACGCTTTTGGGATGGATTGGTGAGGCACAGCGAGATGACCGATAGTTGGTTGAGTTAGTAGAGAAGCTCAAAAGAGGGGAGTCATCGAGCCATCTCAGTAGGTATACCCTAGATGATAAGGGTTGGTTACGTAGGGACGGTAGACTTTGTGTACCACGGGACGAGAATTTGAGGAAGACCATTCATGATGATGCACATCGTTCGAAGATGACCATCCATCTCGGCGGGGACAAGATGTACATGGACATGAGACGAGTTTACTTTTGGGCCGGCATGAAAAGGGATGTGGCCGAGTTTGTCGCTAGATGCTTGGTGTGTCAACAAGTAAAAGCAGAGAAAAAGAAGCCCGGTGGGTTGCTTCACCCATTGGAGGTCCCACAATGGAAGTGAGAAAGTGTCTCGATGGACTTTATTGATGGGTTACCGAGATCGAGGAAGGGTAATACGGCGATTTGGGTCGTGGTAGACAGACTTACTAAGAGCGCCCATTTCATTCCCGTAAAGAGTAAGAGGACTGCTCCATGGTTAGCCTCCGTATACATTCGAGAGATAGTTCGTTTGCATGGTGTTCCTTCTAGCATAGTGAGCGACCGCGATCCTATCTTTACTAGCGAATTTTGGAAGAGCTTGCAAGAGGCGGTAGGGACTCAGTGTTGTTTGAGCACCTTATATCATCCTCAGACGGACGACCAGACCGAGAGGGTGAATCGTATTCTAGAGGACTTATTGAGGTTGTGTGTCTTAGACTTCGGAGGTACATGGGAGGAACATCTTCTATTGGTGGAGTTTGCATATAATAATAGCTTTCAGTCTAGCATTAGCATGGCACCGTTCGAGGCTCTTTATGGACGGCCGTGTCGTTCGCCTATATGTTGGTGGGAGTCTACAAATAAGATCTTGCTTGGGCCCGATATAATTAGATAGACTTCGGAAAAGATCGATTTTATTCGAAGGAGGATGAAGACGGCGCAAGATAGGAAGAAATCTTATGCGAACAAGAGGAGGTCAGATCTTGAGTTTGATATTAGGGACATGGTCTTTGTCAAGGTGTCTCCATTACGGAATATTGTTTGCTTTGGGTCCGTTGGGAAGTTAGCACCAAGATTCGTAGGGCCGTTTCCTATTAAGGAGGGGATTGGACAGATGGCGTATAGAGTGGGGTTGCCCGAGAGACTTAGTGGTGTACACGACGTATTCCATTTATCACATTTGAGGAAGTTCTTGCACGAGACCGCGGAAGTGGTAGAGCCGAGCTTGCTTAGAGAGGTGGAGATAGAGCGTGATGCGACGATTCCACGAGCTCCTACGTGCATTCTTGGATCAGAGATTAAGAAGTTGAGGAATCGAAAGGTCAAGCTAGTCAAAGTGCAATGGGGAGATGACGAGAGCAACGCTACTTGGGAGATGGAAGAGAAGATGCGTTCATTGTACCCTTTTCTTTTCGAGGGTATGTCTTTTAATTTCTCCTTTACCGCTTAGCTCGTACTTATCTTATCTTTAGTGTGTCCTCTCGCTTGTATCTTTGACCTTTAGATAGGGTAGTCCTATGGTTGAAACATGTGTTTGAGACATGTTATGTATGATGGATGCATGTGGATGCAAGTGTTTGCTAGTGGTTGCTCGTGGATGCATATACACACACTTTAGGCACTAGATCGGCTCAGTCACTTCATATTGCATATTGCATATAAATGTGTGTGCATATTTAAGTTAATGGATGTATAATGGTTGTGCTATCATATGGATGCTGCATTTTGGTGAATGGTTGTGCACACATATAGAAATAATATGTATCGATAGGATTCTTTCGCATACATAATGGATGGTTTGCATTAAGGAGGTCAACTGAATCAGTAGACCGCCTGATTTTGCATTAGATAAGGAACATACACACACACTTTTTGCATATGTTCATACAGCATTAGGAATTTTATAAGGACAATGGATGCCTGTGTTTGTTGGTTGAGTAGATGGTTGTTTGGATGGTAGGATATGCATTCTCCTTAACTTGGGGATTTCGGGGGCGAAATCCTTTAAGGAGGGGAGAATGTAACACCCCATAAATTTTTAATATTAATATTCACAAATTAAATAATAACTAATCTCAAATGTGATAATTAAGGGAAACGGGTTGTGCCATTGTGTTCGTCTCAGAATTCTGGTTGAGATAGAGTCCGAGTTTGCATGAATTGGACTTCGTATGAAGAAGTTATGGCAATCGGAAGTTTCAGAAAATTCAAAACAGATTTCGAAAAATTCAAATTTCAGACTCAGATGGGCTAGGCGGAAAATTTCCCGCCAGGGCCAGGTCGACCATAGGGTCGACCTGGGGGTCGACCTATCCTGACCAGGTCGACCATAGGGTCCGGGCAGATTTGATTGATGACCTGTTTGTGATTGTGTGCTGACTCATTAGGGTTTCTGATCTGCTCTGATTGGCTGGGATTAATTCTGGGTTGATCAGACGGCCTAAACTAATCCTAAACTCTATAAAAACACCTATAGACTCAAACCCTAAAATCAAAATAAAATTAGACTCATGGCCTCCATGCCGTCACCTTGCAATCAGAATAGCCGCCACCAATTAGAGAGGAAGAAAGCTAATCAAATCCAATTCTTTTCAACTCTAACAACGAATCTTCTTCAAAGGAAAGCTAATTCAACTTCAGAACTCAGAATTCAGAACTCAAGACCTTCTTTGAGTTGTGAGTTCGATTTCTTTAATAAAATAATTAGCAATTTAATTGGATCAAGTTATGATGTGGATTATATGGATATGATGTGAATTATTGACCGCATGTTATAATTATGTTGTAAAATTGTGATGTTATCATACATGTTGTAAATTCTATGATGTTATGTTGTGATGTTATCATTTATGTTGTAAAATTGTGATGCTATCATATATGTTGTAATCCTATGATTGGCTTATGTATAATCAAATCATCATGTTGTTCATATGCTAGTTTGGTTATGTTGATTCATATGATAAATCATATGTATGAATGCAAGTTTAGATATTGATTTAGACATGAATCATATGCAAGTTAGTGAAAATTATGTATAACCTTACATGTTTCATGACATCTATTTTAGATCTAAAGTTAGGCTATGATATGTGTGAGTTATATGCTAAATTCTACATGCTAGTTTACATGTTTAGATGTAAGTTTACACCATTATTATGTTGCATAAATCACATATGCAAGTTTATATAAATATATGAGTTTGGAATATGAATCATGTTATGCAAGTTTGTGGTTATTGCCTATGCAAGTTTATACCTTTTAGATGTAGATCTATGACATACATGATTTATGCAAGTTGTGACCATTACCTAACAAGTTTACACCTTTAGATTTGGATCTATGACATATGTAGTTTTATGCAAGTTGTAACTTTGGCCTATGCAAGTTTTAGATGTAGAAAATCATTCACACATGCAAGTTCACCCCTTATGTTTAGATCTAGTTTTATCTATATGTATGTTGTGATGTTTTCTCTTTATTCCATGAGTTAGACTATTCGAGTCTAACGTATATTTTACGTTAAACGAACGTACAACGTGGGGCAATGGGATAATATTAAAAGATTTAATATTGAGAATTGGCATAAATGCCTTAAATGGCATAAAACTAATTTGTGATGAAAATTGGTATGATTTTACATACCATAAATAGATGGACATAATTGAGTTAATTATGGCCATAGTTAAATTTGGAATTTGAATAGGGAAATTAATTCAAATTGGGGAATGATTAATTAGGTGTAATTAATCGTCTCAGACGCGAGGTTAGGCTCTTTTGTGGTGTAAGACTGTCGGATCCGCCCGGCAAATCCAGCTGCCACAAATGCCAGTCTAATGTGGAAGGTCTTAGGCATAAACTAAATGCGTAACAGTTGTAAAGACACGAGGTTAGGCTCTTTTGTGGTGTAAGACTGCCCAGACCTGCCCGGCAAATCCAGCTGCCACAAATGCCAGTCTAATGTGAGAGGTCTTTATGAGGTTACGGTGTTAATGAATTAAGAAACACCTAACCAGATAAACATGTAGTGGGACATGAGGGGGTTAAGTGGGTGCCTTGGGTGGCATGTGGAATCTAGTGGGTGCCTTGGGTGGCATTTGAAATACGATTAGAAACACTTAACCAAAACTGAAACATGTAAGTAAACATGAATAAGAAGAGGTTTAAGTGGGATATACTAGAGGGGACCAAGCTTAGGTGGATAGCTTTTGTCAAGTAATGAGGGCCCGTTTCAACCAGTAACCCATAAGTATCTTTGTGGGCTCGACCCAAGTCGAGGACGGGACATGCGTAATGGGCTTGACTGTAAGAGGCCAAAACGGGTTAGCGGTGGCAACACAAGTCCAACGGGTTCATGTGCGTGTGTGGGCCCGGGCTGGTAGGTAAGACGTTGTTGCATCGTGTAGGTATAAGCCGTGCATTATTGGTGGTATCGGATTGCCACTTTGGGGAGTGATACACCCCACTGTGGGGCCAGCACGGGTATATACGAGTTAGGGAGCCGATCGCATGGGGGTAGTGGGTACACCTAGTGGGGATAGGGGCAGGCGGCACCTATGAAGGCAACTAGGGGTGCACGAAACTACCATTATCATTATTAAGTTCGTAGGCGGGATCAACCTTAGGGCAACTAGTGGTGGTGCAGTATAGTAGTGGTGGTGCAATATAGTAATTATCTTATAGTGGGTTAGGTGTGCCTTCAACGTTATCTCCGTTCATCTTATTTTTTTTTGTTTACTCTGTCATACTCAATTGTTCACAGTCATTTCCTTATTTTCCAACTTATGCCTTAGCCTAGTTATTTTGGTAATTATATTGTTAAAGTTATCGCACTCGCCAGACTTTATGTCTGACCCCCTTTGTTTCCTCCTCTTTTCTTCCTTCCCACCCCCTCTCCCAGGTGCTCAGGTTGGAACTAGCACTAGTGGAGCTTGATTTTGGACAGCTATATCTCTGCATTTAGACGTTGCTTGGATCGCTGAAGTAAAGTTCTGCCTCTCTTATTTGTGGCTATTTTGTACTGGGGTTATGTCTTTCAATTTATGTACTTTGAGTTGGTCAAGATGGATATTATGCACTTTGACTCTGGTTTTGATGATGTAATCAAACTTATGTATTTTCCGCTGTAATGAAATAAAGTTTTAAAGTTTTAGTACTGTTTATATCTGTCTTGTTGTTAAGTTTCTGTTCTATACACACTTAAAATGCTCCACGAAAGTTAATGCATTCCCTTTGTGAGTGACATTAATGGACGTGGGGTGTTACAAGTCGGATATAGGTTACAATGTGTAACCCATACTATATATTGATCGGGTGTGATATTTTGTTTTACCCAACCCTATTTTATCCCAACCCAACCGTATATTAGAAAACTAATTTAATACGAACCCACTTAAAGTTTATATAGTCTAATCCTATAATAATATTTGTGTATTCTATAGTAAATATACAAAAAGCATATTTCATATCAATCCAAACCAAATAAAATTTAGCAAAGGTATTTTAAAGAGCAATTTAATGTATTTTAAAATGAAACACTAGTTCTATTATGTAGTGATTTAATTTCACATGATGTGTTTTACAATGAAATTATAATTTATTTTAAATGCATTATGCCAGCTAAAATCCAACATATTATGTTGAATATTTTAACATTATGTTTTAAAAAAATCTCTCATATTATCATTTTTTATTAGTTTCATGCAACCAAACCCAACCCTACTAAACCCCACCCAACCCATGTCCAACCTCATATAGGGTTGGATACGGGTTGAACTACCTTAAACCAATCCTATGTGGGTCGGATAAAGTATTTGGTCTAACCCGACCCAACCCATACTCTGTGCAACCCTAAAACTAGGACAAGTGATGAAGGAATTTGGGTTATGTGGATTGCTTGACCAAAAACGCGGGATTTATTCCTGTTAGATCGACTAGGATAACATCGAAGTTGGTTAAGCTATATATAAAATGGATAGATCAATTCCATGGTATCCTGAAAAGCATAGTTAGTGATCGAGATCGTTCGACAATGAAGGAAGGCAGCTTTATCCACAATATAAAATGGATTTAATTTAATAGGTTTGAATCTCTGTTTTTCAAAATAGAGGATTTGAACGCATTATTTACAAATCTAAGTATTAAGGTTTTGTGTATAAACAAACGTAAGAAAGAGGATCTATTCAAAATATGAATCATAAACATATATGTATGTTTCATGTTATGTTTATCTTTCATTGTTGCAATAATAAAAACTTGGGTTGCAAGTTTTTATGTTGATGTGATTGTTTTTTTTCTTTTTATTGTCATATGTTAATATGTACATTTATGTTTTGGTTGAGGGAAATATGGGGAAATGAGTTGTACACCTTTAAGAATTTAATAGAGTTGACATTTCAAAAACGTGGAAGAACGCTAATCTCGTTCGCTTAATTTACGTCTGTATATATATATATGTGTATATACATATCTACAACATAATCAACATATATTAATACGTATTAAGTATGCAATCAATACGATGAAATTAGGAATAGAATTTGAATGTCTACATAACAATTTGTATGTTTGTATGCATGTTAGTTAATGGCTTAATTAATATTAATGACACATAGACATGAGGTTAGCCATTATTTGTAGTAGAAGTCTTCCAGGAACGACGACAAATCCAGTGTCTACAAGTAAATCTGGTTAATGTGAGAGGTCTAGTTCCATAGGGCATTATAAGTAATACACTATGATGCAAGGTTATGCCAAACTTGTAGTAGAAGTCTGTCTGAAACTGCCTGGAAAATCCAACATCTACAAATGATAGGCCTAATGTGAGATGCCTTGTGTGTGTGCATGTGTGTGTGTGTGTGTATATATATATATGAGTATTTGTGCGTGAAGTAGATCATCCTTGAGAAGGTATTAAGTGGTTGTCCTACCTTGTTTGGGTATTAACTGGTTAGGACATTAGGCCTCTTCTTACGTTCATTCTTTAGAAAGGCCGAAGTCATTGGGCTCGCCCTAATAAAGGTATTTAACAGTCATTTGGTCCGCCTTACTCTAAAGAGGTATTATGTGGTCCTAGTAGAAAATAACGCGTGTAGGGTAATTCTCCAAGTAATGTCCGCTTTTTATCTAGGGGCTAGTGAGGGCTGACCTAAGGACGAATTATATATATATGGCCTAGGGAACCACTGTCCAAGGGAGGTATTAAGTGACTAGGAGTCCACCCATAGGGACAACTAGATAGTAACAAGAGGGTTCGCAAAGAGGGTTCTTCTTAAAAGAATCCATGTTCTTGACCCAATCCTGATAGTAAGTAGTCGATACAATTTCTCGCCCTACAAGGAGAGTTATCATTTATAATGATTAACGTTAGATGTAGTTCTTAAGTGGCTTGAGGTCCTCCATTGGGTTTTAAGTGACTAGAGGGGTGCCCGTTGAGACGACCCAAACTTCCCCGTAAAGGAAAGCCCGGATTGAATTGAGAACACGACGCATCAGAACACAAACAATAGAACATTTTCATTGCTATTACAACAATTTACATCAAAGTACAAGATATTGGAGTATAAATAAATATTACGTAGAAAATATCAGAGATTTAAAATTACAAAGCAGTGGAAAAATAATACATAATACAACTGAAATAAATACACAGACACCGAGCTTTCCGGATATAGCTCCGGTTGTAAATCTAGGATGCTGGAAAAGAAATATCTGCAAAAACCCAACTACTAGCTGCCCATGTGGAAAATAGGGGCACCCAGAGTTTAGGTTAAAACAATAAACCCCAGATCAGCCATGTGACTGGTGTGAGAACTAAAACAGTTATTTAAAACTTTACTTTAAAAATAAAGTAAATCAAGGGACCATGCCATATAACACGGAATGGGTTTTCTCCCAAGAATACCAGTGCATAAAATAGTTTATAAACAGTGCAATGCTTTTCAAAAAATGAAGCTATTATAAGACTCAGGTCCCATCACACAATGCAACGCAAGCGGGAGGATAGAGTTTTCACTTATAATAGCCAAACATGCTTGGTACGTTTAAAACAAATCATTTTCATATTACTATAAGTGTACAGTGTCAAAATCAACTTCAAATATAAATGTAACAATCATAGACGACATAGTATCCCATGCTACTATGTCGCCATACTAGTTCTGCAATTAAAACCAAAACGTCACGTATTGGAAATTGGATTCCATCTATGAGTCGAGGCCAGGAATGGCTCCTCACCGATTCAAGACACTTTAGCAAATGCCTCAAGATCCCCTGCAGTGAACCCTTGGATCTTCAGGGGTTGTCCACACTTACATTAGTGGATTGGTTATTCCTGAACACACGTTTCCCGGTCCTATCGGACCTATCCGTCAGCCCCGTAGTGACCGATATATCCGAGGCGCCTAGCAATCCATCATCCACGTAGGTAAAAAATATAAATTTCTAGGCTCCATACCATGACAACACCCATAGCGAGAAAGAAACGTCGTGCACTCCCTGTAGTCACGATCCCGTTTTTGACTCATATCGAGGTGTGAGGCTCGCAAATTAACGCTATATACAAAGCTATGCTATTTAAAGCCGTGCTTTGATCATCAACCACAAGACTTTGCTTTTCCATAAAAGCCTTGATCATTTGCATCTCAGTATGCCACACTGACAATTCATGCAGTGTGACTGATGTCTATCGATATATAACCCCTGAGCTCGTACGTCTTAGGGAAGGGTGTTAAGCAAGAGAATAAATTCTCCACCACCAAATAGATATATATTTAATAGAGATCAATCAACACAGAATAAAATCCAATGTCAGACACACATCCATTTACTAGTTAGTTCTGGGTCTGAACGAAACCGGAGGCACCTTATTCCTCATCCCATATATCCAATACAGGAGAGAGGTCCTCGCATATCCGGTCGATCTCCAAGTACGTCTGGACGATCACCACTTATTACCTTGTCTTGGGTGTACAGCCCAATCAAGACATCAGTAATCATCCAAACGATGTGAAGAACTCCGGCTTCAACCACAGACTTCATCATCGACTTATTATCGAATCAATTATTCAGAATGGGTATAAACCCGACCTTTTCGAATAATTCACGTATTTTATAATCAAGTGCTATAAAAACACAACATACGCCTCATTCAAATCCAGAATATTCTTTTATTCAAATATTCACATCATTAGGGAAAGGTTCCCATTAATTTTAACAAAGATAAATTCTTTAAATTTATTCTTTAATCTTCCTTTAGATATCAATTCAAACCAAATTAAGGTTTATCAACTAGTCGGGATTATGAAGCCTTACCAAATTAATCATTTGATTAATTTCCCAATCCCAACCTATTCATCCCATGGAGCAAAACTGGTAATACTCCATATCTAACACTATGGTGTTATCAGTAAGTTTAATTACCATTTCAAGTTCAAATCTAATTAAAGATTTAACTATCGCTTGGAGAAAAAAAATGGTGGTAATCCATTTTCGATCATTTCCCAAATTTGATAATTTAAATTATCACCTTCACATTTCAATCTAATTAAAGATTCATTAAAACTCCACTTAGTTTTAATCTTCCCAAAAATCATTATTAATGATTATTTAACTTTGGGGAATCAAACATGCCACATCTACAATCTACACCGTACAATTGATTTCTGCCAATATATAACCTCTAAGCTCATATATCTTAGAGAAGGGTGTTAAGCAGGAGAATAAATTCTCTGCCACTAAACAAATAAATATTTAGCAGAGATCAACAATACAGTTTGAAATACAATGTTAGACATGAAATCCTGTCTTTAACTGGGTTGAGGAACCAATGTCATTTAAAACACAGTTCACAATAAACCCAAAATCACATTCCATTAATTATGGAATCTTCACGGAAAAACAGACCAACATATAATCGATATCAATTTCCATATCCGACTAATAATATAAATGGAATAACGACAAAGCTTTTTAAATTCCATATATATTAACTGTCTTCCTCCATAGAAGCTCACTTCGATTATTACCAAATCGAATTCCATTCAATCCTAATTTATTTTATTAAATTAGAAAACTTTACTTTGGAAAATTCCCATTAAATCTTAATAAAAGATTTATATATTCCAAATCACATTTCACTGTTAATCGGGTTAAAGAAGGAATATCATTAAAAACACAGTTCACAATAAACCTAATTCACATTCCATTTTATTCTAGTTACTAAATATAACTGGAAACTCTTATAATCATAATTAAAAGATTTGTTCTTTTCAGTCGGGGTTTAAGAACAGTGTTACTGAAGACACTATTCAAGACAAACCCAAAATCCACTTTGATATTAAATATAAGGTTCTAAATAGAAATCATATCGGCTTATATTCAATATCAAATTCTGAAACCAACACATATCGTATGGGGAATAACGATATAGATCTATCTTGCAAATTCCTCGACAATATCTGTATAGTCACGGAATCCAATGTCGAAATATCCCGAAGATGATTTCTATTCAAATCCATTCCAATTTATATATTGAAAATTCTTGGTTAGATTAAAACCATTCACAAATCCAATTAATTTATTTAAAAATTATTGGATTTCAAATCTAGTTGTTAACTAGTTCATTTTGATAAAAATATATTTTTACCTTTACAAAATTGGAATTTTTCATTCAAATCCTTTCCAAATCATTTACTATGATTTTACACAAATTATTAATATTTTTTATAATTTTATTAAGGCGCTTTCAGTCGATTTCCATAATGGTCATCGAACTACACTTACAACGACCTTTTCCAAATTTGATTTGGACATAATTCCAAATCCAACCGTTAGATTTCAAATCTCTTATGTGCTTGAAGGCTCTTTCGGATACGAACCCAACAGTTGCAGTTTTAGGAGAATCCGACGGTCGAATCTCCCGTAATATCAATTCGAAGTCAACGGTCGAAATTCGCGAACGGTCACGGCGCGTTCTATTCACGCTATTATATATATATATATATAATATTATATATATTTCATCGATTTCCATTTAAAACGTATCTTATAAATCATTTATAAATTCGTTTTAAAACGATTCCCACTTTCATTTCAATTTTAAATCAAAATTGAATACTCCTTATCATTATAATATTCAAATGATAATATTTTCAAAATATCAGATTTTGAAATAATTTCATTTTCGATATTCATTATAAAATGAATAAAATTGATATAAATATCATTCGCGTTAAAATGGCGCAAATCTAATCAACACGATTACACATATTTTAATACTTTCGTGTCCATCCCAAATCGGACGTCAAAATCATATTTAAATCCTTTACAGAATATTATTTTAAAATATTCGTTAGTCCTGAATTGGAATCAGGCCCAATCAATTACCATATAATTTATTTATATGGATTTTATACTACACATGTCTACAACAACAATGATACACAGTCAACCACATCCAGAGTGCATTACACAACTACATAATCATTAAATATAAATAATTAACGCTTACAACAGTATGTCAACCAATCGATTGACATACAACTAAGCAATTGGGATTAGTGTATGCCAAATATCATCGCAATACCCGTGTGGGGTTTCAACCAACAAATACTGAATATTATTTGTGCAGTTGGGCGATGTGTAAAATTTATCGTCCCAATCAATATCAGATAAATAAGTGTACATAAACAAATCGTCCGATTTGTAAATGAATATTTATTTTCATTTCAGGAGAATTTTATGCTGTTCATATATACGTTAAATTTAATTTTTTTATTGATAAAATATTTATTTCAACACTTGAATATTTTCTATAGTTCATACATTCAATAAAAATGATATTAATTATTCAAACTTTTTATTCAACACATGAATATTTTATACAGTTCACATACACATTAAAAATTATATTTTTAATGAATAAATATTTATTTTAGAAAATTTTGGCATTATAACGATGCGATATTAAAACAAGAGTAATGTCTAATATTACTCCTCTTTTGATACCGACTCGCGCCATACAAAATTTTCATCCAATCAACCAAACCACAATACAATCAATAACCACAACATAGTCAATTTTACATAATACAATCCACACAACAACATGATTTGTACAAATAAATAGTGTTGGGGGCTCCTAACCCTGTCTGCATCCTAGTATATATTTAACCATAAAATAATTAGAGCGAGAAGGAGTTCTCACATTGGGATCCATTCGCCGTGCTTTTCTGATGTTCTGATCCCAGACTTTGCAAACTAGCTCCAATCTTCATGCTTTCTTTTTTCCTATCCTAAGCGCGCCATTCCGGACAACTTTCGCCTAGTGGCCTTTCTTCCGAAATTGGTCCATTTCGCCAGAAATCGCGAAAAGACAGTATTTGGACAGCAGACTTTGGACGTGTTTTCTGGACAACTATGCAATCCAAAATCTGACTTCTATATACTCATATCGAAGAGAAAATCGTGCTCTTCGATTTTGGTTGGCCATAGTGGCTCGGTTTGGAAGTTATGGGCTGAAGAGCGTCAGGGTGTTATTTGCAAAACTGAAAATATCAAAAATTTTGATTTATCTTCGAAGGGGGGCCGGGAAAGCAGCGCAGTGGGTTATTGGTGGGGGTGGGGTGGTGGCGGTGGTGGCGTCACGGTGGCGGTGGGTTACTAATTTAGGGCTACGGTTTCGGTTGTAGGAGGTTTGAGGGTTTGGGATGGCCGGAGAAAAGGGGGAGGGGCGGCGCCGGCGAATGAGGGGGTGGGTGGGGGGCAGACGCGTGGTGGCAGTCCGGCGATGGGGCGGCAGGTCTGGAGGTCGACGGTCGTGCGATTTATTTTTGTTCTTTTTCTCGATTTTGAACTGAAGGAGGAAAAGGGGGGTGATATTATATAAAATTATATTATTTTAATTTCCAAAAAAAAGTTACTTTTTCATTCAATCTCCAAATCGAACCCAACGACTGTCGCTTCCAGCTAATTACCCCCATTCCAGACACAATGGGGTACATCCGGTAAGCCAATTCGACTGTTATGATTAGTTTTTATCAAAATTAAAATATAAATTAATATATATTGAATTTGAACGTACGTTTTAATTTACCGGGGCCACATACTGACTCCAAAAATTACGGAAAAATAAATCTAGCTATGTTTTGACGATACGGTTCTAACAAAATAAATTTCATCAAATTTGGGGACCTTTTGAAAAATAATCAATTTACAGTCGATTAAATTAAAATGAAATGACCAAACGCGTTTAAATTCACCACGCTCACATATTAATTCCAAAAATTATGAAAATTGGAATATAGAAATAATTTGACATTCCGGATCCAACAACAGTGGTTTCGTCGAAAATGGAGGTCGATTGCAAAATAGCTATTTTTAAGGGTTATATATTATATTAAAATATATATAAATCCCATAACGACTATTTTAAATTTTGAATAGGCCATAACTTTCAATTCTCGTTATGAAATCTGGATTTTTCACATTCGTTAGAAAGATATAATTGAACAGATTCCAACTTTTCTGGTTTTACTAAAATCCGATTTATTTTGAATTATGTACATTCAATTGAAATTTAAAATCGAATTTTCAAACTACCACGCCATTTCAAGTTCGTTTTATAATTAAAATAAATTTATACATTCTAACTTCGATTAAAATAATTTTTTAGCCGTTTATATTTAAAATAAACCATTTTAAATATTCAAAATCCATTAAAATATCTAAAATAAAAATTTAAAATTGGTTCTAAAAATCGAGGTTGTTACATCCGTCCTAAATAAACTAAAATATGGTATTAAGTGATCATACTAGTGTCCGCCCTTAAATTATCTTTGGGGTATTAAATGACTTCTAGGATGTCCGCCTCCTATGTTTATTCGTGTGTATGCTTGTTTGCATAGATGTATCATGAAGAATTTATACTGCCAAATATAGGAGATATTTATTCCTGAGAACTTACGTGATTTTCATTCACCAAAATTTATGTTTTGACCTCCCTCCTCTTAACATATAATAGGACAGTAAGTGGGAACTTTTAGATCAGTGACACCTTGGAGATGGAGCCTGACGATGGAGGATCCATAGCTATTAAGTATTATTTATTGAAGTACTAATATATTGGGATAATTAATGTTGATGTACCTATTATTGCATTAGACTCATTGTAACCGAAATTTATGAAAGTTTTAATTAAAGGTACATCCATTTTAAGTCATTATATTTTATCCCTTCCGTTATGTGAGATTCTAATTTCGCTTTAGTATTCTCTATTATATCTCTTATGCCATTTTCTTATAGGAACCAACAATCCATTTAGAATGACTATAAGTTTCGATTGGCCTTTTTGGGTTGAAATTTAGTCCCATTCCAGGAGGTTTGTTACATTTGGTATCAGAGCATAGGTTACCCGATTATGGGAAATACATACGTATGAGAGGCGCACTTGTTATTTTGAAAATAGGACTTTAAAAGTTTTACTATATATAAGTATATATATATATTGTGACGGCCGGGAATTTCGCTCGATCCGAATCAGTCGTTAAACCGATCTAAACCGTTCGAAACCCCTGATCGTTGAGAACAGGACAAATCAGAACACATACAGAAGAACATTTCATTGTTATTACAACAATTCCATCAGATACAAGAATATACAGAGTATAAATGAATATTATACATTCGAATAAATATCAGAGATTACAATTAATTATATAACAGCGGAAAATAATACAAAGCACAACTGAAGGTGATATACGGATACAGAGCTTTTCGGATATCATTCCAGCTGTAAACCAGGATCCTGTGAATATAAATCTGCAAAACCAAAACTACTAGCTGCCCGTGCGGAAAATAGGGGCACCCAGAGTTTAGGTTAAAACAATAAACTCCAGGTCAGTCATGTGACTGGTGTGAGAACTAAAACAGTTATTTAAAACTTTACTTTAAAAGAGAGTAATTCAAGGGACCACGCCGTATAACACGGAACGGGTTTTCTCCCAAGAATACTAGTGCATAGAATAAACAGCGCAATGCTTTTTCGAAAAATGAAGCTATTATAAGACCCAGGTCCCATCACACAATGCAACGCAAGCCGGAGGATAGGGTTTTACCTTATAACAGCCAAACATGCTTGATACGTTTAAACCAAATCATTTGATACTATAATAAGTGTACAGTGTCAAAACATTTCAATCATAAATATAAATCATAGACGGCATGAGTGCCCCATCCCACTATGTCGCCATACTAGGCTCTACAAATAAAGCCGAAATACACGTATTGGAAATTGGATTCCGTCATGAGTCGAGGCAAGGGGCAAGCTCCTCTCCGCGTTCGAGACACTCTAGCAAATGTCCCAGGGTTACGCACTCTGGGCAACCCCTGGATCTTCAGGGCCGGTCCTCACTTACGTTAGAGGATTAGTTATGCCTGAACACACGTTTCCCGGTCCTTACAGACCTATAATCGAGGCGCCTCATTCCAACAACCACAAAGGTGAAAAGTATATAAATGTCAGGGCTGGTAAGTCACTGACACCACCAAAGCTAGAAAGAAACGTCGTGCTCTCCCTGCAGTCCTTATCCCGTTTTTGACTCATACCGAGGTGTGAGGCTCGCGAATACACGTTATACACAAAGCTGCCACGAAGGCCGTGCTTTGATCATCAACCACAAGACTTTTCTTTTCAACAGAAGCCTTGATCATTGCATCTTAGCGTGCCACACGGGCAATTCATGCCATGCGACTGATGTCCATCGATATACAACCTCTGAGCTCGTACGTCTCAGGGAAGGGCGTTAAGCAAAAGAATAAATTCTTCGCCGCCAAACAGATGTATATTTAATAGAAATCAATCAACACAGAAAAAAATCCAATGTCGGACACACAATCCATTTACAAGTCCGTTCTGGGTCTGAACGAAACCGGAGGCACTTTCCTCGCATATCCATCCATCTCCAAGTACGTCTGGACGACCACCAACTATTTCCATCCTCTTGGGTGTACAGCCCAATCAGGATCGTCAGTAATTGCTCAAACGATGTGAAGACTTCCGGTCTTCGACCACCGTCTTCATCTTCGACTTATCGTCGAATCGGTTATTCAGAATGGGTATAAACCCGGCCTTTCCGAACAACCCGCGTATATTAAAAACAAATGTTACACAAACTCAACATACGCCTCATTCCAATTCTGAATATTCCGTTATTTAAATATTCACATCTTTTGGGAAAGGTTCCCATTAATTTTATCCAAGATAAATTCTTTAAAATTTATCCTTTAATCTTCCTTTTGATGTCGTTTCAAACCCAATTATGGTTTTATGAACTAGTCGAGATTAGCGAACCACACCGAAGTAATTATTTATTTTATTTCCCAATCCCAACCTATTCATCCCATGAAGCAAAACTGGTAATACTCCATATTTAACACCACGGTGTTATCGGTAAAATTAATTACCATTTCACGTTCAAATCTAATTAAAGATTTAACTATCGCTTCGGAGCAAAACTGGTGATACTCCATTCTCGCTTATTTCCTAAATTTGATAATTTAGATTATCCATTCACATTTCAATCTAGTTGCAGATTCATTAAAACTCCTTTTACTGGGTTAAAGAACTAGGTGTTATTTAAAACACAGTTCACGACAAACCCAAATCACATTCTATTTGTTATCGGGTTAAAGAACTAGTGTTATTTAAAACACCGTTCACGATAAACCCATTTCAAATCCAATTAAATATATTAGAAATTCCGATTATATAAAACCCCTTTTTAAATGTAATTTATTTATTTAAAAATAATTGGGTTTTAAATTTAGTTCAAAACTAGTTCATTTCGATAAAAATCTATTTTTATCTTTTCAAATATGGAGTTTTTCACCCCAATTTTTCTCAAATCACTTCTTATGATTTTACACAAATTATTACTATTTTTAATAATTTTATCAAGGCCCGTACAGTCGATTTCCATCAACGGCCATCGAACTGCACTTATAGCGACCTTTCTCAAATTTGATTTGGACGTATCTCCAAATCCAACCGTTAGATTTCAAATTTCTAATATTCGTTAGAAAGCTCTTTTCGATACGAACCCAACGTTTCCGGTTTTAGGAGAATCCGATGGTCGGATCTCCCATAATGTCCGTTTGAAATAAATGGTCGAAATTCACGAACTGCCGCGGCGCGGCGCGTTCTATTCAGGCCATTATATTATATATATAATATATATATAATATATATTTCGTCGATTTCTATTTAAAACGAATTATATAAATAGTTTTAAATTCGTTTCAAAAACAATTTCAACTTCCATTTTTATCCAAAGCAAAATTGAATTCTTCTTTATAAATTCGTTTTAAAATTCATTTCTATTCAGTTCAAATTTCAATTCGATTTGAATTCATTTCAATTCGCTTTCAATTCAATTTCAAAGTCGTTTTCTATTCGATTCAATTCAAATTCGTTTTCTATTCGATTCAATTCAAATTGGTTTTCTATTCGATTCAATTCAAATTGGTTTTCTAATTAATTTAAATCAAATTCGTTTTCTAATTAATTTAAATCAAATTCGTTTTCTATTCCATTTGAATTCAATTTGTTTTCCATTCAATTTAATTCGAAATCGTTTTATATTCCATTCATTTCGAAATCATTTTATATTCAATTCATTTCCGTTTCCTATTTGAATCAAATTCATTATATATTCAATTGAAATCAAATTCGTTTTATATTCAATTCGAATTCAATTCGTTTTATATCCAATTCGAATTCAATTCATTTTATATCCAATTCGAATTCAATTCGTTATATATCCAATTCAAATTCAATTCGTTATATATTCAATTCGAATTCAATTCGTTATATATTCAATTCGAATTCGTTTTCTATTCAATTTAATTCAAATTTCATTTCAAAATATGCGATTTCGAAATCACTTTTCAATATTCATTTTAAAATGAATAAAATTGATATAAATATCGTTCACGTCAAAATGGCGTCAATCTAACCAACACGGCTTCATATATTTCTATTTTCAAATATTTTATTCAACAAATGAATATTTATTTTTGTCAACACACGGAAAATCTCAACGAATGAGTACTGTCCACGTGTGACTATTTTTGTTATTTAATATATTTTATAAAAATTAAGGTATCTATCGTTTGATATTGAATCAGACTCCAACCGTAATTTAGTGAGAGAACGATTTCCTGAATATTAACCCCGAAGGCCGAAACCAACATCAGATTAATATCCAGGAGACCACTCATCTCATCTATTTTCCAGTTGATTTCTAATTCTATATATGATAAAGATGTAAATTTTATTGTTAAAATATTTCGTTCAACACATGACTAATCTCAACGGATGAGTACAGTCAACACATGAACCTTTATTTTATAAAGATAAAGATATAAATTTTATTGTTAAAATATTTCGTTCAACACATGACTAATCTCAACGGATGAGTACAGTCAACACATGAACCTTTATTTTATAAAGATAAAGATATAAATTTTATTGTTAAAATATTACGTTCAACACACGACTAATCTCAACGAATGAGTATAGTCAACACATGAACCTTTATTTTATATTATTCTTTATTTTCTAAATTGGAATGAGGCCCAATCAATCACCATATAATATTAATTATATGGATTTTCATACATCACACGTATATAATTGCATTGAAAAATAATCAACCATCAACCAAAGTGCACTACACTGTATAAGCATCAAATATAGATATCTAACGCTTATAACAGCCTGTCAATCAATTGATCGACATATTTAATCAATCAGGATGAGTGAACTTCAAATATCATCCCAACACCCGTGTGGGGTTTCAAACAATCAACCACAGATTTTATTCGTGCAGTTGGGCGATGTGTAAAATTTATCGTCCCAATCAATGTCAGTCAAATCAGTGTACATAAACAAACCGTCCGGTTTGTAAATGAATATTTTATTTATTCACTTTCACGTTAAAAATTATATTTTTAACGATAAAACATTTTATTCTAACATATGAATTTCTATTCAGTTCATTCTTTAAATAAAATGATATTTTTATTTTTCTAACTTATTTTAGAAAATTTCGGCGGCATAACGGCACGATACTAGAAACGGGACAAGGTCTAGCCTTATCCCCGGTCTAGTGAAGGCCCACGCCATTCACACATCAATCAAATCCATTCATTTCACCAAACAATTCAATTCAAACCAAATATTCTAAATAACTACTCAACCAAACAATTTAACAAACAAGTCATCCATGGTCTGTGGATGACGGGTGTCGGGTGCTACTAAACACCGTCTGCATCCTAGTATATATATATAACTAGAAAAAGAAATTGAAAGGTGAGAAATTCTCACCGATAGATATCCTAACTCCACGGCTCCTATTTTTTGGAAATCTTTGTTGTTCTCGCCTTCTTCGTCATCTTCGTTGCCCGTAGCCACTACATATGTAAAAATCAAATTTTTACTTCGTTATTCCATATATAAAAATCGAATTTTTACTTTGCTATTCAATATATAAAAATCGAATTTTTACTTTGCTATTCAATATATAAAAATGGAATTTTTACTTTGCTATTCAATATATATAAAAATCAAATTTTTATTAGGCTATTCAATATATAAAGATTTCGCCTTTTCAAATATGAAGTTTTCGCCTTTTCAAATATGAAGTTTTCGCCTTTTCAAAAATAAAGTTTTATTAAGCTATATATATATTAAAGGTTATATTTTTATCAAGCTTTACATAGAGAAAAGATTATATTTTTATTACTTAAAAAAAAAATCATATTTTTATTACTTTAAAAATCCTATTTTTATACCCTTAAAAATCTAAACTTGATTATTTACAAACAAAATAAATCAGAATTTATATAAACAAAAATTATAATAATAAAAAAAACTTACAGTTCGACACAGGGGGAGGGGGGGGGGTCGCACGCTGGAGTCGGAGGGGGCTGGCGCGGCCGTTCTGGTGGTGGCGGCAGACCAAGGCGGTGGGCTCGAAAGGGGGGAGTACAGTGGCTGCTCGATTTAGGGTTTGGACAATGGGGGTTTTAGGGTTCGAGGCGAGCAGAGGAGGGGGGTGGAGATCGACGAGGGCGGAGAAGGGGGCCGCGAGATCGGAGGGCGGTGGCGCTCCGCCTGGAGGAGCGGTGGCGGTCTCGAACGACGGGTTTCGTTCGTTTTTTTTATTTTATTCGATTCTGAAGAATGAACGTGGGGGGGGGGGGGGGGGGGGGGCAGAGAGAAATAGGGGGAGAGGAGAGAGGATTTAATTTTTAATTTATTTTAATTATAAAAAGGTTGACTTTTACATACGACCACTAAACGAGGTCCACCGCCTGTCGTCCATAGCGTTTTACCCCCATTCCGAACACAATGGGATATGTATCGCAGGCTAATTCAGTCGTTTCGATCAGTTTCCGTTGAATTTACATTTAAATCACTATATTGAATTTTAAACGTACATTTCAAATTATCGGGGTCACATACGGACTCGAAAAATTCCCGAAAAATATTTTCTAGCCTCGTATTGACGATACGGTCCTAACAAAACTAATTTCGTCGAATTCTGAGAACGTTAGAAAAATGGTCATTTTCCAGTCGATTAAAATCAACTGAAACTGGTCAAACGCGTTTTCCTTTTCCACGCTCACATATTGATTCGAAAAATTATGAAATTTGGAATCTAGCAATAACTTAACATCACGGACCCAACAAAACTAGTTTCGTCGAAATCCGAGGTCGTTTGCAAAATGTCCCTTTTTAAGGGCCTGAATTCCATAGCGACTATTCAGAATTTTCAACTGGACATATCTTTTGATTCCCGCTATGAAATTTCGATTTGTCGGATTCGTTGGAAAGACATCATCAATTAGATCCTATTATTTTTGGTTTCACTAAAATCTGGATTGTTTTGCACCCGGTACATTCAATTGAAGTTTGAAATCGAATTATCAAACTACCGCGCCATTTTCAATTCCTTTTATAATTATATATAATTATTTATATTCTAACGATGACGCGTATAATATATACGTTCGAATTCTGTTCAAAATATATTTCTAGTCGATATTATTTAAAATAATTCATTTTAATTAATCAAAATTCGCTGAAATTGCCAAAATAAAAATTTTAAACTGGCCCAGATTTTCGGGTTGTTACATATAAACACACACACACACACACTTACAGTACGCATGCCTTTATAAAATATTATCTGTAGGTCCTTCTTTGATAGGATTAAACTTAATTTTAAAAAATCCTTAGAATCCATGTAGTGATTCAGTAGTTCCCTTATCAATTTGGAAGCCTATACGAACCTAAGGAATGTATGAACTAGAAAGTTGGAAAGTGGAAAGAACTCCCCAATTTAATAGGCAGTTATTAAGAATAAACTAGTGATTAAATTATCATTTGTTGAAAAAATAAAGGAGAAAAAGTAGTAAGAATTTGGAATTGGACAAATTAACGTCCATAACATAAAGGTGTGAAGGTTTCAGGAAAAACCAGAAGAATACCTTTTATTACATGGGACAAAACTTCCGCTTGAGTAATTAATTGAAATTTGAAATTCGAAAGAGCATTAAATGGTCACCAAGAAAATGGATATCAAAATCGGAAAAATATTAAGGGTGTAGTTAAGGCCATCTATGCAAAAGTATGAATATTCGATTATAAACTAATTTTCCATAAGAATAAGCGTTATTTAATGGATAAAATGGCATAAAGCACATTTACAATGATAGTAATTAGGAATGTCAAAAAGTGAAATATAGGAACAAGGAAGAAAGGATTCGATAAGGGAAATAGACTTCCGTAGAGTTGTGAGTCAAAAGTGTTAGATGAAAAGATCAAAATTGTTAAGAAACCTATAAAAATGATTTTTGACGCACTATTTAATTATTTGAAAAAAAGGAATGTTAACATTTTAATTGTAGGCTCAAGTTGCATAATAATTCCACCATGAAAAGAAATTTTGAAATATGGTTTTTTGAAATGTTTTTAAGGAATTTGAAAAGTTTACTGTTTCTTCTGTTAGACAAACTATAAGAGCTTCAAGGAGAATCAAAGATGAATTCCTTAATTAAAGAATATTAGTAAACGTTTTCAGTTACGAGCCTTAAAAAGATAGAAATGTAAGTGTCAAGCAATAAACAATTATAATGGCAAAATTATAATTGTTGTTGCCTTGATATAACAAGCTTTTATTACTAAAATGAACTTGAAAAGTTTATTTACTTAAATTTCCTATATAAGTTATGGCAATAGATTTGTTGTTCCATTAAAAATAAAAGGGAGAGAGAAAAGAATATATATAGAAGTTTGATTAGGTCGTCATAAATATACCCATTTGAGAGAGAGTAGATAGTAAATTTATTTACTAAAGTCTAGGTAGAATTTGAAATAGTAAAGTTATCTTATAATAAGAGGTACTAATGGAAGTAATAGTATTGAAAGTAGAATAAGTGGAAAATGACTACCCCAATAAATTAATTTAACAAATTTTAATTTGTTAAATTATTTTCTTGTAAAAAGCACCCTCATTATGCAAACATAGAATAATCAGTGATTAAGGATTTCCTAAATTCAAATGCACATTACTAAGAAATTTGATAAGAGTATATGTGCATGACAGTAAAGATTTTAAACCGTAGTATTAAACGTAAATGTAGTCATGGGTAAATGTTTTAAACGTATTTTGGCAGTGACATCATCAAGTGAGAATATGGAAATGAATGGTTAAAAATCTTAATTACTACTTGAATTAATAAAGCCTTGTTTTCAAATAAAAACAAGTATTTACCTGAAAACATACTTGTTGTTTTGAAGGACATTAAAGACTGACATCCAGAATACTAATAAAAGGCAAGTGTTAAAATGAGAAAGGTTATTTCACTATTAAGTCAAGAATTTACAAACATTTAATAAATGTTATAACTTTTAAAATGGGTTATTTATTTAAAACGTTCTGAAGAAGTTATTAAGCTTTATTATTAAAAGGTACATAAACATTGACCAAGGCCTTAAAATTGTTATTGTGTGAAGTAATAAAGTAGGATGGAAAATTTAGCAATAAATGTCATTAGATCGTTTTGGTAACTAAGAATCCGCAGAATTCAATCTTGGATATTAATTGGGATTATATTTTCTAGAATAGAATAAACAATTGGTTATTAGCCATTAAAAAGTTTTATTGACCATTTTAAAAGAATGAATGGTTGGCATTCAAATAATTAATAAATTAAGCGTTTAAAAGAAAAAGTATTTTTCGCTTATTTTGAATAATTAATTAACATAAAAAAAGAGAAGCGTCTGAATCCTTATTGTAACATTTTGGAATAATTTCTAAAAGGATGTTTTGTTAAAAAAACATGTATTAACATTAAGAGTAAGTATTAAAGTCTTCACGGAAATTTAACATCTCAGGTTTTAATAAGATATTGAATATCTTTTTTCGAATTTGTGTAAATTTTGAAATAATGATAATATTGAGAAGAACATATTTCATGTAATCACAAAAATTTCACCTTATAAAAAGAGATAACTTTGGAGTAATAAGAGTAGCTGATTAGCTAAGCTAAAATCAGGTTCTAGGACTAAGTAGGGATAAATTACACAACCTAATTTGAAAATTAGCGCCAATCCCATAAGTTTATAGTTTAAAGGTGGTGAGGTGTAGTATTTCCAACGTCAAGGGTTGGCTGTGAATTGATTTCCCTAGATAGTTGGCCTAGGGATTAGTACATTTATATATGTATTTAGCGCTTAGTATATATATAAATAAGTGTAATTTAACTTACCGTAATTCACAATTTCGGGGACAATTTCATGGATATTAATTGCAAATTTAGTGGGTAATAAATTTGCAATTAATAAGGGTAAAATAGCATTTTGGTTGCTGATTTAAAAAAATAAATTGATTTGGAGAAAATGGATATATTTTTAAGTTTAAATGAGCATGGGAGTGTTAAGTAAATATCAATGAAATGTCCAGTTTTGAGAATAGATAGACCCCAATTATAAGAACGGCAAAGGTGGAAAATTTAAAGAAATGGATTGGCATCTTAGGTAACTGGAATAAAAGTATTTAGGCCTCAGCACCATTTAAACCGCGTAATTGTAGGATAGAACTTCCAGAAGTATAGGTTGTAATCACTAGTAGTCCCCCATATTGATTGGATAAGGGTATAAAGTTGTATAAGTAATGGATCCCTAGTTATGTCTGCGACGTTGGGATTTGAGACCCTTACTAAATTTTAAGATAAATGCGTAAGGGAGGATTTCATGGGGATACTTAGCTTAGTGATCTATCGTCTGCGGGATATGGAAGTTAATAATGGAATTAAATTTGTAGTCTACAAAAGGGAAGTCATCACGCCCTAAATTCTCCCAGCTCTAAGGAGACGGGAAAACGCGGATTGTGTTGAGAACACGACGCATCAGAACATAAACATAAGAACATTTCATTGCTATTTCGACAATTTACATCGGACTACAAGATATCAGAGTTCAAAAAAAATAATATATAGCGGAAAAATGTCAAAGATCAAAGTACACAAATTTAAAATGTATAAATACAATGCACAGTGGAAATACATCAACTAACACAACTGAAGGGAATACACGGATACAAAGCTTTCCGAATATAGCTCCAGCTGTAATCCAGGATCCTATAAAAAGAAATATCTGCAAAACCAAAACTATTAGCTGCCCGTGTGGAAAATATGGGCACCCAGAGTTTAGGTAGAAATAATAAACTCCGAGTCAGTCATGGGACTGGTGTGAGAACTCAAAACAGTTATTAAACTTTTACTTTAAAATAGAGTAAATCACGGGACTACGCCGTATGTTACGAAATGGGTTTACTCCCATGAATACTCTGATATAAAACAATTTATAAACAATACAATGCTTTTTGAAAAAATGAAGCTATTATAAGGCTCAGGTCCTATCACACAATGCAACGCAAGCCGGAGGATAGAGTTTTACCTTATAATAGCCAAACATGCTTGATACACTTAAAACAAATCATTTAGATATTACTATAAGAGCATAGTGTAAAAACAACTTCAAATATAAGTGTATCAATCATAGACGACATTGGTACCATATATTATGTCGCTATATACAGGTTTACAACTAAAACTGAAAGGTCGGGTATTGGAAATTGGGTTTCCATCTATGAACCAAGGCAAGCGATCGTCCTTACCGATTTGAGACACATTAGCAATGCCTCAGGATTACACACTTTGGGCAACCCTAGGCTAGCCGCATGGCTGGTCAACCGTCGCTGATTAGTTATACCATAAACTATATGTTAGCCGGTTCTATCGAACCTCCAAAATGGTCAGTATCGTCGACCAAGTCTAGAGCCATTGGAGACCCTGATATCAAATCCGAGGTACCTCACTCTCCATTAAATAATATGCAACATCCACATGAGTAAAATGTCTGGGCTCCATACCATGACGTTACTCGTAGCTAGAAACTAACATATGTCCATTTCCATACGTTCCTCATCTCGTTTTTGGTTCATACTGTGGTGTGAAGTTCGCGAATTAACGCTACAAAAAGCTATGTTATTTAAAGTTGTGCTTTGATCATCAACCACAAAGCCTTTTTTTTCAAAAAAAGCTTTGATACATGCATCTCAGCATGTCACATTGTTTATCCATACCGTACCATTGATTTCTACCAATATATAACCTCTAAGCTCGTACGTCTCAGAGAAGGGTGTTAAGCAAGAGAATAAATTCTTCGCCACCAAACAGATATATATTTAGAAGAGATCAAAGAATACGGCACGGAATACAACGTCATACATGGAATTCATTTGCAAGTCCGTTCTGGGTTTGACGAAACCAGAGGCACCTTATTCCTCATCCCATATGTCCAATACATGAGAGAGGTCCTCGCATATCTGATCGATCTCCAAGTACGTCTAGATGATCACCACTTATTACCTTTTCTTGGGTGTACATCCCAATCAAGATATTAGTAATCATCCAAACGATGTGAAAATCTCCGGTCTTCACCCACCGTCTTCATTGCCGACTTTCGATCGTCGTATTAATTATTTAGAATTGGTTAAACCCGGTCTTTCTGAATAATTCACGTATCTTATAATCAAGTGATATAAAAACACATCGTACGCCTCATTCCAATCCAGAGTATTATTTTGTTCAAATGTTCTTGGAAATCATTTCAAAATATTTTTAATATTTTTTTCTCCACTTAAACCAAATTAAGGCTTATTAACTAGTCAGGATTAGCAAACCTTATCGAAGTAATCATTTATTTTATTTTCCCCAATCCCAATCTATTCATCCCATGGAGCAAAACTGGTAGTACTCCATATTTAACACCCATTGTGTTATCGATAAAATTAATTACCGTTCAACGTTTCAAATCTAATTAAAGATTTAACTATCGCACGGAGTAAAACGGGCGGTTCTACATTCTCGACATTTCTTGAATTCGGTAAATTTACTTACCTCATTCTCATTTCAATCTAATTAAAGTTTCATTAAAACTCTACTTATTTTTAATCTCAATAATCATTACTTAATGATTATTCAACTTTAGGAAAATTAGTCATGTCTTTTACTTGGTCAAAGAACCAATGTCATTTAAAATATAGTTCACGATAAAACCCAAAATCCTTTTCCATTCAAATGGAACCTTCACGGAAATCATAACAATATGTAATCGATATAAATTTCTGTAGCGGACTAATACTTTAAACGGAATAACGACAAAGACTTTTAAATTCCGTAAGTAGTAAACGCCTTCCTTCACAGAGGCTCATCTCGATTATCACTAAATCGAATTCCATTCAATTCCAATCTCTTTTCTTAAATTAGAAAAAACTTTACTTAGGAAAATTTCCGTTCAAATCCATCCCAATTCATAAGTTGGAAAATTTCTGGTTATAAAAACCATTTCAATTCATTTCAGCTCCTTTTTTGTGACCATCCAAAATCAGACATCAAAACCAACCTTTAATTTTTCACTGAGTATTATATCAAAATATTCGTTGTTTTCCAATGGAATGTGACTCAATCAATTACCATATAATTTTATTAATATGGATTCCATACATCGCTTGTATTCAAAAAAGTGATTAACAACTATTAAACATCCAATTCACATCCAGAGTGTAATCTACAACTATATAAGCATTAAATAATTAAATAATGCTTACTATGGCCTGTCAATCAATCGATCGACATACAACTAAACACAAGGGGGATGTGTGAAGTTATTATCATCCCCAGATCCATGTGGGGTTACAATCAACATATAATGATTATCATTTGCCTATTTGGGCGATGTGTAAAATTATCGTCCTAATACCCATGTGGGGTTTACATCACAATCCATGTGAACTTATATACCATTTTCATAGTTAATAATGATAACATTTAAAACTATAACATCCATCAACTACCAAACAAATATTGCAATCATAGACAATCAACATATATTCAGTTATAAAAATATATAAATGACTATACAGAATATTTGAATGAGAGAGTTCTCACCATTAGTTTCCACTCTGTCATTCTTTAATTGATGATTTATAAAACGATTTCGTAAGAATCGGCTGCTGAAATCTGTGAATTATGGAAACTGAAAAGTCATAAACGAAGTATAAACGGTCCGGGCTCTGACCGGGAAAGAGCCTGGATCAATGTAGACTGTTGACCAGAGTCAAAATCGGTCGAGTGGTCCATTCTGACCAGTCGACTGGTCAGAATCTGGGTTTCTGCCAGGGTTGATACCTGTCGACTGGTCAGAAATGCACCAGTTGACTAGTGGCTGTCAATCAGCCCTAAATGCTTCTTTGTTTCTTTTCTCTTCTATAAATTGATCCGGCGAACCATGGAGGCTATATACTTGAGATAGATGATAATGAGGCCTCAAAAGCTTGTCGAAACAACTCATTAACACATGCACCAACATATATGCATAAGATTGCTATGATTTTGATTATAAGCTCTAAAATGAACATAATACCAAACCAAGGCAATCAAACGTGATATAAGTGAATTGTGAAGTCTTAGAACTTGCCGGTGCGACAAGGGAGTTGCACAATATCACCTACACCACTGCTAGCATGTGCATTTGATTGTGTGCACAATCAAAACGAGATATTCCAATTTCATGATACTAAAACTAATGAAATGGAAAGTGTATACTTATACAACCAATTCATATGCACATACACAACTCTAAACGAACCTATATAACAATTTTACAAGCCAACAGCTTGTGACAAAGACACTAAGAACTCACAAAGACCTCATCTTTGTTTGTTAGAAGCGATGAATCAATCTTATAGCAAGCTAGGATGATCTCCCTTCGACACAAACACTAGAATCAACAATCTATAATCATATGAACACATTTCCTAAGAATTAGGTCATAGGAAATCTAAAAAATCAAAGAGGAATTGAGTTGGAGAAGATGGAGATGGAGAACTTACTCATGCTGTCATTTTGATTTTCCCCTTGATTTGGTCTTGAATTTGCTAAACCTAGCTTAGGTTAAAATTTCCCATCTTTTTCCCCCAATTTCTATTTTTGATGAAGTGAGGAATGAATGAAGAGGAGGAGGCTAATTTGGGAGTTATATGGAGTGGGCTAGGTTGGCTCAACCAAGACCCAACCCAAGTGCCAAAACTCCGAATCTCGGAATATATCAAAGTTTATAGTTTTTGAGCATGCAAATGACGTTTTAAACTCAATGGAAGTGGTTTCGAGTATAAATTCGTCCATATGCAAAAAGTGATATTTTGATCTTATATCCAATGAAAAAGACCAAAATTTCTCCAACTCCAAAGGTATCGAAGCTTATAGTTTTTGAACATGCAAAAGACATTTTGAACTCAACGGAAGTGGTTTTGAGTCCAAATTCATACGTATGCAAAAAGTGAGTTTTCTACGGGCCATATATACAATTTAAAAATATATATTAAATTCCGTAGCGACTATTCTAAATTTTAATTTAGACATAACTTACAATTTACAAATTGAAATCTCAATTTCTTACTATCATTAGAAAATTACATTTCAAAATATTCCAATGTTTCTTGTTTTATCAAATTTTGATTAATATTCAATTCGATATATTCGTTCAAAGTTTAAAAATCGAATTTTCAAACTACCACACCATTTCGAGTTCGTTTTTAATTAGATTATAAATTTATACGTTCTAACTTCAATTTAAAATAAATTCTACACAATTTATTCTCAAAATAAATCATTTAAAATATTTAGTTTCCATGAAAATAAATTATAAATTGGTCCCAAAATTCCGAGTTGTTACAAAAGTGGATGGTCTTGTGATTTTTGAAAATATTCAGTGAAGAAGAAGTTTAGCCGTAGAGAATGTCATCCTCAAGAATAAGAACTTGAAGCATGAGAATAAAGAGTAAGTTTAAATAGTAGGCTAGCTATTCTAGTTTGAAATATGACCGTGTTTGGTTGCTTAAGGGTATTTGTTTAATTTTTATAAATTAGCCCTTTTGTCATTTTTCACAAAAGAGGCTATATTTGAAAGTATAAGGAGTATACTCATAATATAAAGAATGTGATGTGTAATTTTACGTATTTGCATGTAGATTATACTACCTATTAAGAATAAGACAATACCCATTCCTTGTAATTTTAAATATGTCAATATGATTGTTTAGTTAAACGTACGGAAATTATAACAAAAGACCTCACTAGGATTTAAGTTCCGGCAAATTGGAGCATAGGGTAAATATTCTTGTTATTAGTATATACTAGAGCATTAATTCATTAGAGTTGGAAATTTTGATTTAGGAAACTACTAAATTTTTGAGTTACATCTCATTCGAAGACTGAAGGGCAAACTGAAGATGATCGGTGCTTTGGGAATAAGAAGAAGAGTTGCATCTTGGATCTCTTAGATAATAGGAATTATATTTATCTTTTAGGAGTAGCGTAAATTTATTTTGTAATTAGTAGGCACTCTTGAAGAATTTCTAGGAGATCATCTAAAATACCAAAGTGTTGATGGAATAACCATTGACAAATTTCTACTTGAACTAAATTTTTGGTTAGACTTTGAAAAAATTCTAATTTGATTTCGCAACTTGTGAAGGATAAAGAGTCGATATTATGTGTTGGGCTTTCCCAAAATTAGGGAAATAAACGATATTATGGATTATAGGAGACTATAACAACTTTGTGTTGATAAGATACTTTCAAAATGCAATGAATTTTGGTAGGGCCTAATCTACAAATGGGGACAAAGACGGAACCTTGGGAATCTTGTGCCACCAAAGATATTTTGGAGCATGGGATTTCGAGACTCCGTATTATTTAGTCAGATTGGTCCGAGAATATAAGGAGAAAATTCAAGAATAGGTATAATTTTTTTAAATTTTGTAGCCTTTCTCGAAAATTTAGGATTTTGTGATTGCATTGTGGTTGCTAGATTGGATGGTAGGAGATGGTTGTAACACAAATGAACTATGCGCTCATATAAAAATTATATGCATGTTAGGAAGTTTTGCATACATCCAACATCATTTATTACACATACAAGCCAGGACTGAGTTTACTTCAGTAGGTCTACAATGCATAATCACTATGAGTTATGAATGTTTATAAAATAGCATGGGTGTATAACATGATTGGTTCGAGTGAGTTGAGTTTTTGCTCCCTCGGAAAGATTTCAAGACGAAATCTCTTTTAAGGAGGGAAGAATGTAACACCCCGTAAAAATATACCCTAAATAGACATAACTAATTAAATTAAGTATAAACAATAATAAACTAATAAAATATTAATGGGCTAAAAATAAGAATTTCGAAAAATTGAGAATTGGGCCACAAAAATATTGTTATTGCCTTCGTAGCAAGATCTTATCCATTTGTGTAATTTATTTGCTAAGAACGGAGTCTATATGAAGAAGTTATGATTAAAACAAGCTATACATTATTTGTTTACACGCAATCTTTGAAATTTAAATTTGATAAATAAATATATGGAATGTAATTATATATTAATTGGAATTGAAAGAATATTCCATGATAATTTGAATTGTGTGTGTGTGTATATATATACATATAGAAGGATACAAGAATAATCAACTTAAGAAAGGTAATCAGTCTAATTTAATATTATAATTAATATAAAATAAATGTTCAAAGAAATAAATTCTCTGTCTCAACCCCAGAAGGAGGGTCAACCTCAGAAGGAGGGTCGACCGCCCCTAGAGAAGGGGTTGGCAACCTAGTGGTTAACAACCCTTCTACAGATGGGGCTGACTGTCATTAAGGTAAATGGGCAGTGAAGGCTTGCTTTTGAGGGTTTTTATATAGTATGCAAACACGAACCATCTGGATTTAACATAACAGATCCTAGGAGTTTATTTACACTTGCAACTATAAATACACACCCCATACCCTCTCCTTAACCCTACCTCATTTTATTCTTGCACCTCCGTTCTGTCATTTGAATTCCAGAGAGAAATTTAGGTTTTCTTCTAAATCCTTAATCTATATTTCTTTTTTTTCTCTATTCTGATTTAGGATTAGATTTGGATTTTATACTCTTTAATTAAAAGATTTATATATAAGACTCTAATCTCTTGATTCTTATATATAGATTAACAAGAATTAGAGAACGTTTTGTGCGAAGAATTGGATCCAAAATCAAACACCATTCAAATTTTCATTATTTTATCCTTCTTTGCACTTTGAGTGGAAATGACATCAGTTTTCTATTTATTTGTTTTGTATTGTAAATTTGGATCTATATGCCTAAGGGGATTTGGATTTATCCGAAAACATCATAAAAAACACCCTCTAAATTCCATATGTTTTTATTGTCTTTGCGGAAATGATCAATCTAGTTATTTTTACGGTTTTGGGTTGTTGTAATAATAAAAGAAAAACATGATTCTTGTGTATGATTTTCTATATTGTTTCGATTTGTTTTTTTTTCTATTTTTACGTAAACTTATATGTTTGATTTTTAGGCAAAAGGTTAAGATCTGGACAACTTTGTAGATTTAATAGGTTTGAATCTCTATGTTTCAAAATAGAGGAATTGTACATATCATTTACAATATATATAAATATTAAGGTTTTGTGTATAAAAAAAACGTAAGAAAGGGAATCTGTTCAAAATATGAATCATAAACATATATGTATATATCGTGTTATGTTTATCTTTTATTGTTGGAATAATCAAAAATAGGGTTGCAAATTTATATGTGTAACACCCCACGTCCATTAATGTCACGCACAAAGAGAATGCACTAACTTCCATGGAGAGTATTTAATGTATAGAACAGAATATAACAAGACAGATATAAATAATGGTACTGGAAAAATTTAAAACAAATTTTATTGCAGCGGAGAAATAGTTTGATTACAACAACTTCATAAACCAAGTAAACTTAATATCCATCTTGATAAATTGTTTCAGAGTACATAAAATAAAAAGCATAAACCCCAACACAAGTAGCCATAAAAGAGACGAGCTGAACTTTACTTTCAGCAATCCAAGCACTTCCAAAAGAGAGAGAAAGAGATCCGAGATCAAGCTCCACTAGTACTAGTCCCACCCTGAGAACCTGGGGTGGAGGCGGGGGTGGGGGGGGGGGAGGAAGAAAAGAGGCGAAAACAAAGGGGTCATACATAAAGTCTGGCGAGTATAATAACTTTAAATATAAAATTATTAAAGTAAATAGGATAAGGCATAAACTGGTAAGATAAGATATGACCATGAAACAAGTTGGCATGGCAAAGTAAATAAGAGGAATATTCTGGCGTTAACCTCGTTCCTAATCACTATAGGATAATTACTATACTGCACCACCACTAGTCACCCAAAAGTTGATCCCGCCTACAAAACTTAATAATGATAATGGTAGTTTCGTGTACCCCTAGCTGCCTTCATAGGTGCCGTCTGTCCCTATCTCCACTAGTTGTACCCATTACCCCCATTCGATCGGCTCCCTAACTCATAGATACCCGTGCTGGTCCCACAGTGGGGTGTATCACTCCCCAAAGTGGCAACCCGATACCACCAAAGATGCACGACTTATATCTACACGATGCAACAACGTCTTACCTACCAGCCCGGGCCCACGCACGCATATGATCCTGTTGGACTTGCGTTGCCACCGCTAACCCATTTTGACCTCTTACAATCAAATCCAGTAAGCGTGTCCCGTCCTCGACTTGGGTCGAGCTCACAAAGATACTTAATGGGTTACTGGTTTGAAAAGGAGCCTCATGCTTGACACAAGCCTTCCACCTATGCTTGGTCCCCACTAAGGTTTCCCCACTTAACCCCATTTTTATTCATGTCTTCTTACATGTTTCAATCTTGGTTAAGTGCATCTAATCGTATTTCACATGCCACCCAAGGCACCTACTTAATTTCACATGCCACCCAAGGCACCCACTTAACCCCCCATGTCCCACCACATGTTTATCTGGTTAAGTGTTACTTAATTCATTAGAACCGTAACCTTGTAAAGACCTCCCACATTAGGCTGACAATTGCGGTTGCTGGATTTGCCGGGCGGGTCCGGACAGTCTTATACCGCAAACGAGCCTTACCTCGTGTCTTTAAAATTGTTACACATTTAATTCGTGCCTTTGACCTCTCCCATTAGACTGGCATTTGTGGCTGTTGGATTTGCCGGGCGGGTTCGGGCAGTCTTACACTACAAAAGAGTCTAACCTCATGTCTTAGGCGGTTAATTATTACACATCTTTATTTAACCCCAAATTGGATTAATATCCCTATTTAAATTTGTCAATAAATTCCAAATTTATTTATGTCCATAATTGTCTCTTAAAATTATGTCCATAAATACCAATTATGCCAATTAATGTCTCAAATTAATTATATGCCTTTTAAGGCCATTTTATGCCAATTCACAATTTATGTATATTCAATATTATCCTATCATCCCCACGCTATTCGTACGTTTTCATATGACATATGTTAGACTTGCAAATAGTCGAACTTATAAAAAGAAAAACAACATCACATAACACATAAAATAGATCTAAGGATCATGACATAAGATTACATAGCCAATAACTTGCATATGAATTTCATTCAAACTAGCATATGATACAAAACTAGCATAGGTAATGGGCATAAACTTGCATAACTTATGTACTGCTATAGATCCAAACATAAAGGTGTGAACTTGCATATGGATCTAAACATAAAGATGTAAACTTGCATATAGATCTAAACATAAAGATGTAAACTTGCATATGGGTCTAAACATAAAGATGTAAACTTGCATATGGATCTAGACATAAAGGTTAATGTCACATAAACTAGCATATGCATATACATGTCTCACATATATTTTAACAACCCAAACTTTCATAAGATTCATACATGAATATATGATCCAATCATCACAAACTTGCATAAGATATATGATTCAACTTGCATAAGATTCACATAAGAATTAACATATGATCCAACTTGCATAAGACTAACATATGATTCAACACTACAAACATACATACAATTTACACCACATGATTCAAAATCATATTCTCATAATCCCAATTATATCTTATCATAATTAAATTAATTAATTAATTTGTGAAAGCTATCATAATCACAATTAAAAAGAATAGTCTTGTGTTTCTGGGATCTGTATTCTGAAACTGAATTGCTCGCCTTTGATGTAGACTAATCGTTATTTAGATTTGATTTGATTTTTATTCAAGCTTCTATCTTGCTTTAGGGTTGAAAGTGTATGGCGGCTACTCTAAGTTCTCCACTGATGGCAAGGCGGCTCTTGTTATGAATTAATGTGATTAGAGTTAGGGGTTTAGGAGTGTTTTTATAGAAGTTTAATTTAATAAGAGCCGTCGGATTAACCTGGGGATAACCAGAACCATCAGGACCACTTAGATGCCACATCAGCCCTTAGGGCGAATCGGGCCATGGGTTGACAGCCAAACACCCTGGATCGACCCCTAGTCGACCCAGCAGGGCTCGGGTCGACTCCAAAAATGGCGCGGTTCAGCTATTCCCCCTCCCGATTCGCTGTTTTGAACTTTTTTTTAATATTTTTTTATATATATGTCTATATATATATTTCTCTCATATGCATACGAACTTCAAGGCTTAATAATTTCTTCATAAGCTATCCGTTTTATGCAAACCAAATGTCTATCTTGACCCAAAAGTTTGAGATGAACATAATAGCGCAACCCATTTCACTTAATTCTTCTTCTAAAAATTAAGTATACTTTAATTTGTGAATTCTAATGTTATAAAATTATGGGGTGTTACAATATGTTGATGTGATTGTTTCTCCCATTTCATTGCCATATGTTAATATGTACATTCATATTGTGGTTAAGGAAAATATGGGAAAAAGAGTTGTACAACTTTAAGAATTTAATAGGGTTGACATTTCAAAAATGTGGTAAGGACGCTAATCTCGTTCGCTTAATTTACGTATATATATATAATGTAATCAACATATAGTAATATGTATTAAGTGCGCAATCAATACGATTAAATTTGAAATATAATTTGAATGTTCACATAGAAATTAGTATGTTTGTATGTATTTGAGATAAAGGTTTAATTAATATTAATGACACATAGACACAAGGTTAACTGTTACTTTTCGTAGAAGTCTACACAGAATCGATCGACAGATCCAACATCTACAAGAAAATCTGGTTAATGTAAGAGGTACAGGTGCCATGGGTCCTTATAATTAGTACATTATGATGCAAGGTTTAGTGCAACTTGTAGTAGAAGCCTTCTCGGAATCACCTGGCAAATACAGCATCAAGTGGTATGCCTAATGTGAGATGTCTAGTATGTATGTGATATATATATATATGTGTGTGTAAGAGAGAGAGAGAGTATGTGTGCATGAAGTAGGTCTGCCATGAGAAGGTATTAAGTATGGGTATTCAGTGGTTAGGACATTTGGCCTCTTCTAATGTTCATTCTTTAGAAAAGTCAAAGTCAATAGGCCTGCCCTAATAAAGGTCTTAAACGGTCATCGGGTCCGCCTTACTCTAAAGAGGTATTAACTGGTCCTAGTAGACGATAACGTGTGTTAGGTTGTTGTAACAACCCGTATTTTTATAACATGTTAAAACAAGAAATCAAGGCAGAATTAAATTTTAAACTCAGAATCAGGGGAAACGGGTTATGCCATTGCGTTCGTCTCGAAATTTTACATGAAATAGAGTCCGAGTTTTCGAAAATCGGAGTTCGGATGAAGAAGTTATGGCCTGTACAAGTTTCAGCAGTTTTCAGGCAGCACTGGACCAGGGGGTCGACCATAGGGTCGACCTACCCCCCCCCAGGTCGACCTACCCCCCAGGTCGACCATAGTGTCGACCTCCCCCCTTACAGGTCGACCTGGTCGGCCTGTTTTGACCTAGAACTCATTTCTGAAGCCTGAGACTTGTTTTGACGGTCCGGATTGATTCTAGGGTTAATCTAAGGGCATAAACTAGTTGCTACACCTATAAAAACACCCTTAGACCTAACCTAAGTCATATCAAATAATTCTTACACCATTATGCTGCTAAAATACCTCTTGAACCAGGGCCTCCGTCTCCAAATCAAAGTACAAACATTCAAACTCAAATCAATTCAAAGAACAAGGCTTCTACAATGGTTCTAGACAATAAATCAACAATGCCGCGACATTTTTACAACAAATTCAGTTCTTAATTCATTAGCCATGCTCTGTAAGTTTTAGTTGTTTTTAGATTAAAACATTTAATTATAATATGGTCATGGAATAAAGTGGAATTGGATTTAAGTATGTTTATCGATCTATTTCTGTTGCTGCTTGGATCTTAAGTTTTGAGACTTGTCTATCTTTATTCCCATGTCTAATTTATGATCTATTCAGCCTGTTGTAAATCAGTTTTCTTGATTCATATTGTAATTATTACCAAGTTGTAATCTTCATGCCTGTGATGATGTTTTTTTCTCTCTGATCTTATTTTTATGCAAAATTCTACCTTCCCTTATTTATTTTCTTTTGATGAACCTAGGTCAATTTCGGACCTAGGTCTAAACTACAATATACGTGCGATGGTATACGGGGGAAATATTGGAATATTGCCTAGTGGAATATATGTGTTTGGTGGAATTGATGGCATAACATAAAAATTGGATATTTGGGTATTACTACCCTTAACATGAAATTGGAAATTTGGGTATTGTCAATATAATTGAAATTGCAAGTTTGGGCATTGGCATAAATAATTTGGCATGAAGTTGGCATACATGAATTGGCATGTAAGTTAAATCACGAGTTTGGGACTATGTAAGTTTAAATCAAAAGATTGCGCTTATGTCAATTAGGCATATGTAGAATTGGGAATTTGAACATGAAAGCAATTGTAAATTTGATAATTGGCATAAACATGTATTATGAACTTGGGCAACTGACATGTAATGTAATAAAAAGATTATAGTTTGTGATAACTACATCATGAATCATGATTTGGGTTTATTGGGTATAGAACTTGACACATGTAATTTTGGCTAGAACTTGATATGGTAAAATGGCATAAAAATTGGCATACATGTAAAACGGCATGAATTGAACATATGTAAATTTGGTATGAATTGGGCATATTTAAAACTGACATGTAACCTAGAACTTGGGCATAAGTTAATTATGTAAAATTTGAAGTAGAAACATATGTGATAATTTATGACTTGGAGAAAGTTTAATATGAACGCGCCTAAGTTGGGTTTCGGTTATGAATATGAATCATTAACTTGATAATAGGCATAAGTGAAAACATGAAACTTGACATGAAACTCGCCATGAAACTAGACACGAACTTGATATGAAACTGGAACATGGACATGACATTAGAATAAAAATGAAAATGGCTAACTCGAGGTTGGGTTGAGTTTGCAGTGTAAATCTGCCCGGAACCGCCTGGCAAATCCAGTTACTGCAAACAACAGGATCCAATGTGGGTAGTTGGTCATATCACGCTTGAAACCCGATGTCAGACTGAGTTGTGGTGAAAATCTGCCCGGAACCGCCCGGCATATCCAGTGACCACAACAACAGGTCTGATGTGAGAGGTTGGGGTGCATTAATGAATTAATGCAACATGATAGGGTTAAGTCATGAACCGCTTGAATATACTTAACCAATTTGACACGATGATTTGATAGGGTTAAGTCATGAACCGCTTGAATATACTTAACCAATTTGACACGATGATTTGATAGGGTTAAGTCATGAACCGCTTGAATATACTTAACCAATTTGACACGATGATTTGATAGGGTTAAGTCATGAACCGCTTGAATATACTTAACCGATTTGACACGATGATTTGATAGGGTTAAGTCATGAACCGCTTAAATATACTTAACCAATTTGACACGATGATCTGATAGGGTTAAGTCATGAATCGCTTGAATATACTTAACCAACTTGATACATGATTCATAGGGCTAAGTCATGAACTTGAACGACAACACTTAGCCAATTTGACATGACACGTAGATGGGTTAAGTCACGAACTTCAATGACAACACTTAACCAACTTGACATGCTAGACTAATGGGGTTAAGTCTCAAATTTAAATGACAACACTTAACCTACTGGACGAAAACCCTAGTTACGCGGTCCTTTTCAGCAGTAACCCACTAGATGTATCATGGTACCCTGGAACTAGGCAGGGTGAGGCACGATTACTGGGCTGATTGTAAGCGACCAGAACGACGGCTGAGTTGGTGCGCCATTGTAGGTTCAGGCGGACTATGGTCGTGCACGTAGTCCGAAGTTGAAAAAGCAGGCATTGGGAACTGGTAGGTTTACACTGTGTGTGCTTGATTCATGTCGGTGGTTGGCACCCTAGGGCTTGATACACCCTATGGTGGACCTAGCACAGGTAACTACATTCGTGATAGGGCCGTATGACACATACACATGAACGAGCTAGGACTTATAGGGAGCCGATCGATTAATAGATCGTTTCGTGGGACCAAGTAATGGGTCATTTCATGACATTGGGCAAGGGATCATTTTATAGTCAACACATCACACGGGTTGGGATCACCTTATTACATGACACGGACCACTAGTTGGGACACTAGTAGGGGGTAAGGATCCTTGTTACACAGGACACTAGTTGGAACACTAGTAGGAATAGGAAACATTCCATGTAAGACACTTGTGAGATTCTAGTACGGGTGGTGCAGGGCAAATGGATATCATCGAAATATTTTAATGATGAAACTTAGAAATCTTGCGATGTTATAGTTGATAGAAACCTTGCGATGTGATACTTGGTAGGAACCTTGTGATGCTACTCTTGATAGGAATTATGGGATGTTATTCTTATTTATCGTGCCTGTAGCTTATCTTGTCATCATGCTTATGTTTACTTTCAGTTTATTCATGCCATGTTATCTTTACTTGTTTTTATGTTGAAAGCCACTAGGACTTACTCAGTCTTTATGACTGACCCAGTTTGTTTCGCCTCTTTTTCTTTCGCCCCCTAGGTTCGCAGGGTGGGAATACAGCTTAGTTCGGATCTTACCAAGGCCCAAGGCTCTTTCATGTACTGCTTGGATTTCTCTTGGCTATGGCTTGCTTTGCTTTATTGGGGAATACTACAATTTATTTCCATGCTTATTTGTTTTTGAGCAAGACAGATATTTTAGCTATGTAATCGGGTATTTGAAAGTGATGGGATTTTATTGTAAACAATTATATTTAATAAATGATTTGAAGACCTTCCTCTGTTTTATATATGTCTGTCTTGTAATATTTCTGTTCCAGTACCCATAATGCTCCATTGAAGTTAAGGCATTCCCTTTGTGGCTGACCTTAACGGATGTGGGGTGTTACATTTGGTATCAGAGCAAAAGGTTACCAGACTGGGCAAAAGTTTATAAAACCTTCCGAAATTATTTTCAAAACGCTTACAAAGAAGCATTTTTCTAAAGAAAAGTTTTGTTTTACGAAAGGCATATTCCCCAAAGCCGTATGCACTATCTTTTGATTCTCTCCTTAAGTCTCTTCTCTCTTTCTTTTTCACCATAGTTTGTAGGCATGCGACACATGTCGGAGGGCAAAGTAGTGTCCAACCTCCATCTGTAGCCGCAGTAGTTTTACTTGCGACTAATCTTATCTTAAGCTTTGTAGGGTTGCCGTGCGATGGAATTAGCTTTCTAGAAACTTGTCAACAAGCTATACAAGGATAGTAAGAACGAGGATAAATAACACAAGCCTAAGGATGAGAAACTTGTTGATAAGGCGTAATCCACGAAGGAGGAAAAGGTGAAAGGGAAGAGGTCAAAGTAAAAGAATAATAAAACCCATGACAAGAAAGAACATCGTTGGTAAAAATGGACATGTAGTTAAGTATCATAAGACAAGGACAAGGGCAAAGAACAAGATCGTCGAGAGGGCAATTGTATGCTCTCACTACTAGCATACCTAAGAGAGGTGGTAACGTTTCTGTTAAAAGTTTAGCTTCTCTTTTCTATCATACCGTGGGAACTTTGTTTTTATACATCGCATCCTTTTAATTCTGCCTCGATAGTTGAGTCTCTACACCTTAGTACTAGCATAGTAGAGGATCCCATTTTTGTCTCAAATCCTGTTGGGGAATCGGCTCATTTATTCATGACTTGTTTGGATTTGAGAATGTCTATGCTAAGTGTTGAATTTAGAAGTAAAGCTTATGGTTTTGGGCTATGGGTTGATTCTAGGGATGTAGTGGTTGTCTAGAAATGGTACCATTCTTGAGTATGAAAAGAGGGTAGTTAGACGCTTGACTTGCCTTGGTAATGCACTCGAAGTCTAGTGTAACCCTTAGGGTTCTGCCATGTTTAGTTACCTAGAGTCTCTTGATACATTTATCGATCCGCTCGAATAGTGTTCGCCACTAAGGCGGATGGTTCATTTCGCTTATGCATGAGTTATAGAAAATCACCTTATTAAGTACACTTGGCAACATGGTTGGCATTTGTTTATTTTCAAGGGATAATTCATTTATGTGGAATACCTTCTAGTAAGTGAATGAGATCCAAGATTCACTAGTGAATTTTGGAGAGCTTGCACGAAACCATGAGTACGCAGTTATGTTTGAATCGGGTATATTAGAAAGAGAATAAGCGAAAGTGGAATGAGAGGCGACAGTGGAATGAGTTCCAACTCATATTCTGGGAATAAGAATTAAGGAACTACGAAATTGTGAAGTTAAAGACGGTCGAAGTACAATGGAGTTAAGCTCAAGGAAATGTGACTTAGAAGATTAAAGACTAGACACACGCATCATATCTCTTTTTAAGAGTATATCCTTGATCCCTCTTTTCCTGTAGAGCTTACTTGTATGCTATCTTTTATGTATATCCTCTCGGTCCTATTCTCAATCTTATTTCTGTTGCAAACCCCATAAGGAGTATGACTCATCTGGTTGTGATATATGTTGGGGTTTGAGGGTGTCCGTTAGGTTGACTAAACTTTTTGGGTTTTATAGGATATGGGTTGGTCTTAGGAAGGGATTACTTGTGACCTAAAAGGAGCCCATCATGCTTAGTTTCCTAGAAACATATATATTGGTTGGTTAATTCTTTGGGTTTCAGCCTGATGTTGATTTCGGTCTTCGGGGCTGGTGCTTAGGGAGTTCTTCTACTATTCAGTATATATGTGACGTAGATTTCCAGCTTTGACATTGCCTAATGGGAACAAAGTTTTTACTTGCTTCTATCATTCGGCTATATCTTTAGGTAGGAACAATTGGGTGAAACATGTGTTTGAGACATGTTATGATTGATGGTTGCAAGTGGTTGCAAGTGGCTGCTAGTGGTTGCTCGTGATTGCATAACAAACATTAGGCACTAGATCGGCTCAGACACATTTCCATATTGCATATGCATGAGTGTTTATACTTGTTTATGGATGAAATTGGATGTGTTATCATATGGATGATGCATATGGATGAATGTTTGTGCACAAATATAGTGTTTATGTGACTAGGACTATTTGCATACATGTTGGACTCATTGCACTAAACATATTTTGCATTAAGAAGATCAATCAGGCCTGATCATTTGCATTAGATAAGGAACATATACACACACTTTCTGCATATATTCATACAACATTAGAAATCTCTTAAGGACAATGGATGCCTGTGATTGATGATTGAGTAGATGGATGATTGGATGGTAGGACACATTCTTCTTAACTTGAAGATTTCGGGGACGAAATTCTTTAAGGAGGGGAGAATGTAACAACCCGTATTTTTATAACATGTTAAAACAAGAAATCAAGGCAGAATTAAATTTTAAATTCAGAATCAGGGGAAACGTGTTACGCCACTGTGTTCGTCTCGAAATTTTACATGAAATAGAGTCCGAGTTTTCGAAAATCGGAGTCCGGATGAAGAAGTTATGGCCTGTACAAGTTTCAGTAGTTTTCAGGCAGCACTGGACCAGAGGGTCGACCTACCCCCCCCCCCCCCCCCCCGGTCGACCATAGGGTCGACCTACCCCCCAGATCGACCATAGTGTCGACCTCCCCCCTTACAGGTAAACCTGGTTGGCCTGTTTTGACCCAGAACTCATTTCTGAAGCCTGAGACGTGTTATGTCGGTCCAGATTGATTCTAGGGTTAATCTAACGGCCTAAACTAGTTGCTACACCTATAAAAACACCCTTAGACCTAACCTAATTCATATCAAATCATTCTTACACAATTTTGCTGCTAAAATACCTCTTGAACCATGGCCGCCGTCTCCAAATCAAAGTACACACATTCAAACTCAAATCGATTCAAAGAACAAGGCTTCTACAATGATTCAAGACAATAAATCAACAACGCCGCGACATTTTTACAACAAATTCAGTTCTTAATTCATTAGTCATGCTCTGTAAGTTCTAGTTGTTTTTAGATTTAAACATTTAATTATAATATGGTCATGGAATAAAGTGGAATTGGATTTAAGTATGTTTATCGATATATTTCTGTTGCTTCTTGGATCTTAAGTTTTGAGACTTGTCTATCTTTATTCCCATGTCTAATTTATGATCTATTCAGCCTATTGTAAATCAGTTTTCTTGATTCATATTGTAATTATTACCAAGTTGTAATCTTCATGCCTGTGATGATGTTTTTTCTCTCTGATCTTATTTTTATGCAAAATTCTACCTTCCCTTATTTATTTTCTTTTGATGAACCTAGGTCAATTTCGGACCTAGGCCTAAACTACGATATACGTGCGATGGTATACGGGGGAAATATTGGAATATTGCCTAGTGGAATATATGTGTTTGGTGGAATTGATGGCATAACATAAAAATTGGATATTTGGGTATTACTACCCTTAACATGAAATTGGAAATTTGGGTATTGTCAATATAATTGAAATTGCAAGTTTGGGCATTGGCATAAAAAATTTGGCATGAAGTGGGCATACATGAATTGGCATGTAAGTTAAATCACGATTTTGGGACTATGTAAGTTTAAATCAAAAGATTGGGCTTATGTTAATTAGGCATATGTAGAATTGGGAATTTGAACATGAAAGCAATTGTAAATTTGATAATTGGCATAAACATGTATTATGAACTTGGGCAACTGACATGTAATGTAATAAAAAGATTATAGTTTGGGATAACTACACCATGAATCATGATTTGGGTTTATTGGGTATAAAACTTGATACATGTAATTTTGGCTAGAACTTGATATGGTAAAATGGCATAAAAATTGGCATACATGTAAAACAGCATGAATTGAACATTTGTAAATTTGGTATGAATTGGGCATATTTAAAACTGACATGTAACCTAGAACTTGGGCATAAGTTAATTATGTAAAATTTGGAGTAGAAACATATGTGATAATTTATGACTTGGAGAAAGTTTAATATGAACACGCCTAAGTTGGGTTTTGGGTATTTGGTATGTATTGGACATCTAGAAGGCACGTAAGAATGATTATGAACTTGAAACATGAATTGGTTATGAATATGAATCATTAACTTGATAACAGGCATAAGTGAAAACATGAAACTTGACATGAAACTCGCCATGAAACTAGACACGAACTTGATATGAAACTTGAACATGGACATGACATTAGAATAAACATGAAAATGGCCAACTCGAGGTTGGGTTGAGTTTGTAGTGTAAATCTGCCCGGAACCGCCCAGCAAATCCAGTTACTGCAAACAATAGGATCCAATGTGGGTAGTTGGTCATATCGCGCTTGAAACCCGAGGTCAGACTGAGTTGTGGTGTAAATCTGCCCGGAACCGCCCGGCATATCCAGTGACCACAACAACAGGTCTGATGTGAGAGGTTGGGGTGCATTAATGAATTAATGCCACATGATAGGGTTAAGTCATGAACCGCTTGAATATACTTAACCAATTTGACACGATGATTTGATAGGGTTAAGTCATGAACCGCTTGAATATACTTAACCAATTTGACACGATGATTTGATAGGGTTAAGTAATGAACTGCTTGAATATACTTAACCAATTTGACACGATGATTTGATAGGGTTAAGTCATGAACCGCTTGAATATACTTAACCGATTTGACACGATGATTTGATAGGGTTAAGTCATGAACCGCTTGAATATACTTAACCAATTTGACACGATGATTTGATAGGGTTAAGTCATGAACCGCTTGAATATTCTTAACCAACTTGACACATGATTTGTAGGGCTAAGTCATGAACTTGAACGACAACACTTAGCCAATTTGACATGACACGTAGGCGAGTTAAGTCACGAACTTGAATGACAACACTTAACCAACTTGACATGCTAGACTGATGGGTTAAGTCTCAAATTTAAATGACAACACTTAACCTACTGGATGGAAACACTAGTTACGCGGTCCTTTTCAGCAGTAACCCACTAGATGTATCATGGTACCCTGGAACTAGGCAGGGTGGGGCACGATAACTGGGCTGATTGTAAGCGACCAGAACGACGGCTGAGTTGGTGTGCCATTGTAGGTTCAGGTGGACTATGGCCGTGCACGTAGTCCGAAGTTGAAAAAGCAGGCATTGGGCACCGGTAGGTTTACACTGTACGTGCTTGATTCGTGTTGGTGGTTGGCACCCTAGGGCTTGATACACCCTATGGTGGACCCAGCGCAGATAACTACATTCGTGATAGGGCCGTATGACACAGACACATGAACGAGCTAGGACTTGTAGGGAGCTGATCGATTAATAGATCGTTTTGTGGGACCAAGTAATGGGTCATTTCATGACATTAGGCAAGGGATCATTTTATAGTCAACACATCACACGGGTTGGGATCACCTTATTATATAACACGGGCCACTAGTTGGGACACTAGTAGGGGGTAAGGATCTTTGTTGCACAGGACACTAGTAGGAATACGAAACATTCCATGTAAGACACTTGTGAGATGCTAGTACGGGTGGTGTAGGGCAAATGGATATCATCGAAATATTTTAATAATGAAACTTAGAAATCTTGCAATGTTATACTTGATAGAAACCTTGCGATGTGATACTTGGTAGGAACCTTGTGATGCTACTCTTGATAGGAATTATGGGATGTTATTCTTAGTTATCGTGCCTGTAGCTTATCTTGTCATCATGCTTATGTTTACTTTCAGTTTGTTCATGCCATGTTATCTTTACCTGTTTTTATGCTGAAAGCCACTAGGACTTACTCAGTCTTTATGACTGACCCAGTTTGTTTCGCCTCTTTTTCTTTCGTCCCCCCCCCCCCCAGGTTCGCAGGGTGGGAATACAACTTAGTTCGGATCTTACCAAGCCCCAAGGCTCTTTCATGTACTGCTTGGATTTCTCTTGGCTATGGCTTGCTTTGCTTTATTGGGGAATACTACAATTTATTTCCATGCTTCTTTGTTTTTGAGCAAGACAGATATTTTAGCTTTGTAATTGGATATTTGAAAGTGATGGGATTTTATTGTAAACAATTATATTTAATAAATGATTTGAATACCTTCCGCTATTTTATATATGTCTGTCTTGTAATATTTCTGTTCCAGTACCCATAATGCTCCATTGAAGTTAAGGCATTCCCTTTGTGAAAGACCTTAACGGATGTGGGGTGTTACAGTTGTTCTCCAAGTAATATCCACTTCCCATCTAGGGTCTAGTGAGGGATGACCTAGGGACAGATTATATATATATATATATGTGTGGCCTAAAGAACAACCATCTAAGGGAAGTATTAAGTGACAAGGAGTTCACCATAGGTACATCTAGATAGTAACAAAGGGTTATTCGTGTGTATGTTTGTTTGCGTAGTTGTATCATAAAGAATTTAGACTGCCAAATATAGGAGATAGTTATTCCTGAAAACTTATGTGATTTTCATTCACCATAACTTTATGTTCTGACCTCCCTCCTCTTAACATATAAACGTAACAGTAGGTGGGAACATCTAGATCAGTGACACCTAGAAGATGGAGTCCCACGATGGAGGATCCATAGCTATTAGGCATTATTTATGGAAGTATTGTTATATTAGGACAATTAATGTTGATGTACCTATTATTGCATGAAACTCGTAGTAACCGACATTTATGATGGTTTCATTAAAAGTATATTTGTTTCAAGTTATTATATTTTATCTCTTCCACTGTGTGAGATTCTGATTTCGCTTTAGTATGCTCTTTTATATATGTTATACCATTTCCTTATAGGAACCAACGATTCATTTAGAATGACTCTAAGTTTCGATTGGCCTTTTTGGGTCGAAATTCAGGCCCATTCCAGGCAGATTGTTATAGCTTAACTCCAACCAGTGGTGATTAAGAGTGAGGATCATATTCATCTCTTCGGCGATAACTGCTTTCATAGTCATACTTGCGCTTTCAACGAGTATATCTCCTTGAAACATCACTGAAGAATGATCCACTTAAATCAAATTAACCTGAGTGGGTGCCTTTTTTGCCCATCTCCCTATATTTTTTCCTTTCTTGCTCTTTGTCTTTATCTCCCAATGGACTAGTTTTTAGCTTGCATGAGGGAATCATCACCCTGGAGAACGATGATACTAGAGCTATTTCAGAGCTTGAAAGAAGGCTCTCAACATTAGTGTCACCAAAACCAAAGGATGACATTTCTAATAGTATTTTGTCCACGTCCTTAAATTTCCCTTCCATCTCCATCGATCCGGTTGTCTCTGTTATTGCTATAGAAGATTTTGATCTTGTAGCTTCATTTATTCTAGTGTCGATTTCGAAGAAGGAACCAGAGTAAGAAGAAAATCATCTCCTCTTTCAGACTCCTCTTCACTATCCATATTTTCATATGCAACTTCCTCATAGGCTTCACTGAGTCCTTCCTCAACTTGGGGTATGTCCTCATGCGCGAGAGGAGTGTTGGGCACATTCCTACTCCTTCCCCTCCAACACCACCCTCTTCAACCTCTATTTTATCATCGCCTTCACAACCGATTGAACAACTTTTGTGCAATAAATCCGTAGTATGAAGGAGACATTCTAAAAATAATGTTTGAGAATTGTGGTAATCTACTCCCACACCTCTAAGGGTTAAACCACTATTATAAAAAAATCAACTGATGACAACAGAGGATTGCCTGCACAGTTCAAACTTCATGTTAGTCTGTAGCTTATGACTCGATTAAATGGAAACAACATAGCGAGTGTCGAAACACTTACGTCCTTCAATACATCGCCTAAGTATCTTGAGTGGACTTTGCATGTAAAACCAATCATGCTTAAAGTAGTTAAGCTTGTCCCACTCACCAAGGATAATTTGTTTGTTGGGTAGAGCTTCTAAATACATAAGTGATGGAAATTCTTTCCAATGCTTAAAATAGTATAAATATTAGATTACTTCTCTGATCGGATCACGAACCAAGTTCTTAACATAAAGAATGTAAGTTTCATGTAGGAAGGCATAGCGTTCAGATGGAGCTGTGTTGGCGTCAATCACATATAGTAAAGCATGTCTCAAATGTATGGGTAGAAAAGGGGCATGCACTCAACGAAGAATATACATATATCTAGTACAAGAGATAAAACGTTCTAGGTGTAAATGCGCTCTATTTTCCTATCTAGGATGCCAAAGGTTGTTCAGAGATACACCATACTTTATGCAAATTCTTGCTGACATCACTATATTAATCCTGGATGCAACCAAATCTGGGAGATTCTCCAAGATCACAACAACTTCAAAAGTATCCGGTGCTTGTAGAACACCTTCTAAATCAATCTCTACTCCCACATTCCCTTGCGGGCCTAATTCTGCGTGTTGAAGGCCTTCCTCGACAACCAGTACACCCCACAGACGATAAACCATGGGATGCTCGTAGAGCTTCTTCTTCTAATTAAGTCCCTCAGGTTAATTTGCTTGCTGGGGTAGGTTTGATTCTCTACAAGTTAAGTGGTTACTAGACGATGGACTAGACCCACATGTAGAATGGCTAGACTCTAGAATTTCTCCAGTAATCTTAGTTAGCAAGCCTTTTAGTTGTCTTGAACTCCTACTGGCCATGATTTACTATATTAATCAGAGTTAGAAAGATTAACCTATACCAGCCATGTTAGTGTAAATTAATGTGGTACATGCAGTGTTGTGCATGCTCATGCTGTTTAAATAAATGCTACAGAACATGGTGATGAAATTCAGTTCATAGTTGGAGCGACTATTGTCGCTAACCGTATTCCCAACGTTTGGATTAAATCATATATTTTCCTTAATGATCAGATTGGAAAACGAAGTTTGGAATCAATAATTCGATCATGTGTCCAAAGTCCAGTTTTATGCTATACCATATTTGCCTGTATGAACTATTGGTTCAAATCAATATTTAAGACCATTCAAACGTGTAATCGATTGAAATATCGACCCGACGACAATGACAAAGTCTCAAAATCGTTAACTTAAAATTCATTATCGATTTTTAAAACCTTCGAGTTTGCAACGATGCAAAATTGAACGTTGAATCGATCGATCAATCACTTCACCACCTTGACCGATCCCGATCATATGCAAAATTGTTGATTCGATTTGATCCAATCGAAGGCTTCAAATCCAAAATCCTGTCCCGACCCCTTTTTTCTAGTCCAAGATATTGGTCACCACTACTCTTCTTTTCAAACTATGATTTGATCGCTGAAATAGTCGATCCTTTAATCTGGCCACTCTAGAATAGGATCCGAAAAATCCGAATCCTCCATGTTCTTCCCTTGAATTTGAACAATAAAGGAACAAGTCTTCAAAGTGGACTTACGCCAATCAGCATTGAATCACTATAAATTGTTGTGTCATTTTCTATTTCAATTATATTATTCTATTCCTCCCGTTCCATTTATTTTAGTTTAACTATTCATTGGTCTAGTTGGGTGCTGGACCAATTTTTAATGCCAACATGGAAAAATGTAATATAATTAGGAAATAACTTATGATATATAGAAATTACGAAATATGAGTATTTAAATATAAAATGGCCAATACGATTTAAAAAATATTTGACTAACGAATAGACATGGAAAGCAAGTTGCACAACTCCTACTACAATCACAACTACGCACTCTTTAATACCATGGCACGAATAAATTCATAAAACAATACTTTAAGAAATTTAAAAGGAGAGAATGGAGGGGTATTCACAAAATTTACAATACAGAACAAAATTTTGGACATTTTTAAAATAGATTTTTATATAGGCTAACCACTAAAAATGAAAAAGCGATTAATAGAAAAGTTTTAGAAATTTCTTTTCTCCTTGTTTAAAAAGAAATTAAAAAGTGGATCTAGATTATTTTTGAGGGAGAAAAGGCTAAAACAGCGACAAGCCATTTTTAGGTCAGAAATTTGGGTCCATAAATAGGTCTAGAAAATTCGCGATTTTGAGACATAAAATCGCAAAATTTAGAAAGGTTAAAAATATGAAAATTGTAGCTATTTCAATTCCACCCAATCAAAAAAAAAATTGATTTCAATTCTCTAACAGGAAGTTTAGACCTCGGGAAGACTGGGCAAAAATCTGGAAAAAAATAGAAAATAGAAACATGTGTAATAAGGTTTGGGTTTGTGGATTTTAGGTTTGGGTCATAAATGTGTGGTGCGAATAGTGGATGTAGTAGAGGTATGCTGTTTCTAAGTGATTATTCGATGGTGCATAGGCTAGGTGGTGGCCGTCTTGGTTGTTGGTGGTAAGGTTTGGTTGCTAGAAAGGAGGGAAATAAAAGAATTTGGATTTCTTGGTTTTGAGATTTCTCGGTTTTTGAGATTTAATAATTAAGAGAGAGGATTAGAAATTTAAAATTTTGTTTTGGTTTGTGAATCCAGATGAAGAGAGAGGCCATGAAAGTTTTAAGAAAGAATTTAAAGAGAGGAGGATTAAGGGAGAATAAGAGACTATCTAAGTGAAAAAGAAATGAGCAGTGCTGAGAAGGAAAACACGTACTTAACTTACCCAAGTCTTTTAAAATTCGAACAAAAATATTAATGAGGTGTGAGGTGGTAATGATTTCCCATGAAGCCAAAGGAAGAATACAATAAATTATTTAGAAAAGGGCAACAGTAAAAATGACATAAGCACCATTTATTTTGTGCACTTTTCACTGAAAAACTCATATCATGATCAAATGGAAGCGAATTTTGACGAAACGAAAAATGCTAGATAACAAAAAATACAAAGTTGAATCATAAAGAAACAAAATTTTGATTTTTCAAACTTCTGAAATTTCAACATAAGTTCAATTTTTGACAAATTTTTACCAAAATTGACTTTTTTTTACAAAAGTTACGTTTTAATAAATTTGGCAAACATGTTACTCAATATTACAAGTTTATTATTTAAATTCAAAATTTAAGATTGAACTTACATTCAAATAATAATATAAATCAAGGTAACTCAACAATTATGGTATCTATTAACTACAATTTAAATCTACTTGCCAAATTGTCCTTACTCATGTCTTAATACAGGAATCCAATTCATTTATTTCCTATAATTCAATAATAAATTAAATATTAAACTTTTGAAAACTTAAATTTCTATTAATTTATCATTAAAAAAATTAGAACTTTAGGTTGTTACAATCTTCTCCACTCAAACCTTTTTGTCTCCGAAAAGGAACGAAGCAAATAAAAAGTATTCGATTTATTTATTATATTTTAAAATCAAATTATGCATATTTAACTTACCTAGATTAATATATTAAATTATATCTTAATCAAGGTCTAGATATTTTCCAAACGTTCTGATGTAGTTTTAAGTATTTACTCTGCATCTCTATTGGCACATACACACACATATATATCTCACTTTTGAAACCTGGAAGTAAATACAAGTGATGCGATGGTTATCATCCGAATCATTTTCAAGCAACCAGAATATGATTCTATATCCATCTAGTACATATAGGATTTAGTAGATACGTTGGCCCCGACGTATGTACGAAATCTTTATATACTTGACAGTCCAATCTTAACGTCAAGTACAATGCTTGAAACTTTTCTTTCTAGTTAGAGTATACATTTCAATCATTCATTTATTATAAATTTCAAATGAGAAAAAATGTATCTCTCCCCCACTCATATATTTATTAACTTTTGACTTCTATCCTTTATTAGATATAACCAACTTAAAATTTGCAAATGTAAATCATATAACATTTCAAGCACATTTCAAAACATATGTTATATTAACATATATTAGCCTTTATTTAAGTTGCATTTATTTTAATGTAAAATTCATACTTAAATCCATAATAAAGTTTATACTACAATTCCATCTTATTTACGTTCTTAAGTTTTAATTACCATTAAGAATAATAATTAACTTCTTATTTATATCAGTATACAAATCTAATTCATGTTCATTCTATCTCATTAAATCAAATTCACATCAATATTGTTCTTTTTATCCTTAATATTACCAAATTTAAATTTATTTCAACCTGCTCTAAAATCAACATTATTTCTAAATGGCTAAAATCGAAATTAAATGAACAATAGTAAATTTTCTATTAGCTTTGCAACATATCACAAAATAAGCCTAACTTGTACTTACAAAATTTATTTTATTAATAAGTCCAATTGATATTTTATATTCCATAATCATTTCACAAAATTTATATCCACATAAAGCAGATCTTATCATTTCATAAACATCTTTCCAAATTTAGATTAAATATCTAATTTTATTTACTTGAATCAACTTAATGTTTCATACTTATTAATGTTAACAATTTCTAAATATCATGTTTATGAAACATAGTTAATATTATACTTGTCAAGAAATCACTATTATTTCGAATCATTTCATTTAAAATTTTCAGCTCAATAAACCTCATTTATTTAAAACTAATTATCTTATAAATCCCACTTGTACAGGTTTTCTAAAATGGCATCATCTGATTTTAGATATTAAATTTCAAATACTTTATTTCACCAATTAATGAACTAAGTGATTATTACCCTAGTTATTACTAGACTCATATTTTCTCGTTAAGTCAGAATATGAGCCATGCTTATAAAAAATTCAATTATTCATTATGTTAGGTCAAAGATAAGTCTAAACATGAGGCAGAAGCTAAATCCATGAAAGAACCTAATCAACAGGACCCTAATTATAATGAATTAAAGAATAATAATTTTTTTGAATGCTACCGATCATAAATTTCCTAAGATAGATTCAGAACAAAGATTGAGATTAGATAAGGGAATCCTAATAGAAGAGGTACCTATCAAGGAAAATGGATTCTAAAAGAAGGGAACTCTAGGAATAAGGTTATATTTTAAAACAAATTTCTGTATCTAAAACATGTAGAAACCATTTATACTTTCAAAATACTCTCTCTAGAATGATTCTAAGATTGATTATACTCATTCAAGGGTACTGCTACCCTATCTCTAATGAGGTTTTTACCAGATAAGCTAAGGTTTTCTCAAACCAAAGTCCTAATACCACATGTAATGACCTAATTTTTCTAACCATTTAAGTCAATAACAAAACTAACTCAAATCATTAGAAACAACAGATTTTAATTGCTATGGGTTAAATATGAAATCATCACAGCATCATAAACAAATCACAGACGTAGAAAGCAAAATATCTAGCACCGGAATAAATAAAATGCAATAGTAGTTCATTATGTTACTGAATATAAAATTTTCAAAATTTATACATGATATTAGAGTTACAAATTTAATACAGCGGAAGTCTAAATACAAGCATTTCTAATACAAAAGAGATAATTGGAATTGATAGATAAATGTAACACCAAAAAATTTAATACATTATAACAGTACTTTAAAAGATAATAAATTGGGAATTACTTAATTAAAGCATTCAGAATTAAGTGAAACTGGCATTACCGTTGCATTTGTCTCAGAATTCTGGTTCAGACAGACACCCAGTTTGCGTAAAATGGATAATGTGTAAAAAAGTAATGGGCATTAGAAGTTTTTACCCATATAAGGGGCTTATATATAAATATATAATTCAAAAACATTCAAAATTTTCAAATGAATGAAACGGGAAACTAGACAGTGACACCCTACGTCCGTTAATGTCACTCACAAAGGGAATGCATTAAGTTTCGTGGAGCGTTATAAGTAAACAGAACAAAATATTACAAGACAGATACATACAGTAGTACTTGAAAAATTTATAACTTTATTTCAACGGAAATAGAAATGAGTTTGGTTACATCTTCAAACACTAAAACCAAATATATAATATCAGTCTTGTACAAAAGTCATCAGAGTACATAATTTTTAAAATCATAATCCCACTCCAAAATACCATATGTAAAAGGAACAAAGCTAAGCATTACTTTTAGCACCTCCAAGCCCTTTAAGCAGAAAGAAATCCGAATCAAGCTTCTACGTTCTCACCCTGAGAACATAGGGGGGAGGGGAAAGCAAGAAAAGAGGCGAAACAAAAAGGGTCAGACATAAAGTGTAACAACTCGAATTTTTATAACAAGTTAAAACCATAAATCAAGGCAGAATTAATTTTTAAAATAAGAATCAAGGGAAACGGGTTGCGCCATTGCGTTTGTCTCGGAATTCTACATGAAACAGAGTTCGAGTTTTTCGAAAATCGGAGTCCGGATGAAGAAGTTATGGCCAGTAGAAGATTCAGCAAATTTCAGACCAGGCAGGTCGACCTCACCCCTACAGGTCGACTTGGTCGGCCTGTTTTGACCGAAAACCCATTTTTGAAGCCTGAGACGTGTTTTGATGGTCTGGATTGATTCTAGGGTTAATTTAAGGGCCTAAACTAGTTGCTACCCCTATATATACATCCTAAGACCTAGCCTAATTCATATAAATCATTCTTACATTGCTATGCTGCTAATTTACCCCTTCAACCATGGCCGCCGCCTCCAAATTAAAGCTAAAGCATTCAAACTCGACTCAAATCAATGATCAACGCTTCTACAACAATTCAAGAGAATAGATCAGCGACACCGCAACGTTCTACGACAAATTTCTAGACTTGACTTCTGCATCTAAATTTCTTAGGCCATGATCTGTAAGTTCCAGTTACTTTTAGATAAAAACTATAAATTTAATATGGGCATGTTAAATTGGAATTGATTTATGTATGATTCATATCTATTCTTGTTTTCTTCTTGGATCTTGACTATTGGGAATATTGCCTACAATGTTGAAACTATTGTTAATGGCATAAGACTGTGACTATGCCTATAACTGTGGACATAAGACTATGCCTATGACTGTGAACATAAGACTATGCCTATGCCTATGACTGTGAACATAAGAGTATGCCTATGACTATGAACATAAGACTATGCCTATGACTATGACGGTGAACATAAGACTATGCCTATGACTATGACGGTGAACATAAGACTATGCCTATGCTTGTGAATATAAGACTATTGGCTATATTTATTACAAGGACAATTGTGGCTAATCACCTATGAGGTTATTGCCCAGGATTATGACTATGAAATTGGATCTAAGCTTGATTTTCTGTTCAGACCTATTTTCTTTATTTGTCCTTGGATCTTGATTTTGGGGATTTTTCTATTTAAGTTAGATCTATCCATGTTCTTGAACCTAGATTATTATTCAAACCTTTTCATGTTCATAATGTTATCAAATCTATATGCATGCGATGTTTTAGTCAATTTATTCAGTTATGTCATGCCTTGAAAATAGATTGATAATAGAAGATTGTTTATTATGTTATATATGGAATTGAATGATATTGATCTATGCATGTGGTTCTATTTTATTATCATGTTGAATTGGGAATTAATGAATAAGTCTATTCATATGTATATTGGAGTATAACCTGTTATGACAAGTTGTATAGTTTATCACGTTATGCAAGTTTTAGGTTGTAAAATCATATCACATATGTGACCAAATGTTAGATCTACATGTTTATGTGTATATGTTAAACATATGACATATTTCAAGTTCACACTTATTCATATGCTCGTGATTGATTTGCAAGTTCACATATATGTATGTTGATTTAGTCTACGTTGCAAGATCACACCTACGATATTCATGTTGATTATTTTGCAAGTACACACCTATGGTGTTCATATTGACTATGCCGAGAATGCCAAGTTTACACCTATGTCATGTTTATGTTAATGAGTTTCTTTATGCAGATTTTGTGTACGTTAAATTAGGCTAAGTTGTTAGCATAATATTATATGTCAAAAATCATGCGGACGGAAAATTAGGCTAAGATTGTTAGCCTAATATTTAGACGGGGTAACGTTGGGAAAAATTGGTAATTGTAGGAAACTTGGCATGAAACTTATCATTGAAACTTGACACGAACTTGACTTGAAAATATGAACATGGACATGACACTAGAATGAACTTGAAAATGGCCAACTCGAGGTTGGGTTGAGTTTGCAGTGTAATTCTGCCGGAACCGCCCGACAAATCCAGTTACTGCAAACAATAAGATCCAATGTGGGTAGTTGGTCATACCGCGCTTGAAACCCAAGGTCAGACTGAGTTGTGGTGTAAATCTGCCCGGAACCGCCCGACATATCCATTGACCACAACAATAGGTCAAATGTGTGAGGTTGGGGTGCATTAATGAATTAATGCCACATGAAAGACAACACTTAACCAACTTGACACATGATTCGTAGGGCTAAGTCATGAACTTGAACGACAACACTTAGCCAATTTGACATGACACATAGGAGGGTTAAGTCATGAACTTGAATGACAACACTTAACCAACTTGACATGCTAGACTGATAGGGGTTAAGTCACGAATTTAAATGAAAACACTTAACCTATTAGACGGAAACCCTAGTTACGCGGTCCATTTCAGCAGTAACCCACTAGATGTATCATGGTACCCTGGAACTAGGCAGGGTGGGGCATGATTACTGGGCTGATTATAAGTGACCAGAACGACGGCTGTGTTGGTGCGCCAGTGTAGGTTCAGGCGGGCTATGGTCGTGCATGTGGTCCGGAGTTGAAAAAGCAGGCATTGGGCATCAGTAGGTTTATCTGCGCATGCTTGATTCGTGTCGGTGGTTGGCACCCTATGGCTTGATACACCCTATGGTGGACCTAGCACAGGTGACTACATTCGTGATAGGGCCGTATGATACAGACACATGACGAGCTAGAACTTGTAGGGAGCCAGTCGACTAGTGGATCGTTTTGTTGGACCTAGAAATGGGTCATTTCATTATATTGGGCCAAGGGACTTTTTCATGATTTATATAAGACATGGGTTTGGGATTTTAGTACAGTTGATGCAGCGAACCTTGAATATGTGATGCTATACTTGATTTATACTTGATTTATCATGTTATCTTAGTCTATCTTGCCCATCTTGACAGCATCCTTATGTTTACTTTCAGTTTATACATGTCATGTTACCTTTATCTGTTTTTATGCTGAAAGTCACTTGGACTTACCAGTCTTTATGACTGACCCGTTTTCTTTTGCCTCTTTTTCTTCTGTTCCCCCCAGGTTCTCAGGGAGGAAACTCTAGCACTTAGCTTGGATTTCACTTGCTTTCGGTTCAGCTCATGTACGGTTTGATCTTGAGCTATGCTACGGCTGCATTTCTGCTACTTTTGGGGAATTAAGCTCCTTTTGTTGTTTCAAGTTTATGCTTCTTTATTTATGCAAGACAGAATTTGTTGTAATGGAAAATAATGACCTTGGCTATTTGATGTAAAAGGTTTGACTCTTTTTGAAAGTAGTGAAATTTATCTTTTGATCCTTCTGCTGTTTTATCTATGTTCTGTCTTGTAATATTTATGTGTTTGTTTACCTCGATAATGCTCCTCCAAAACTAGTGCATTCCCTTTGTGAGTGACCCTAGCGGAGTTGGGGTTGTTACATTTGGTATCAGAGCAGAAGGTTACCAGACCGGGCAAAAGTTTTTAAAACCTTCTAAAATTATTTTCAAAACCGTTTACAAAGAAACATTTTTCAAGAAAAGTCTTGTTTTATTTAAAGGCTATTCCCCAAAAGCTATTAGCACTATCCTTTGTTTCCTTGTTTGAATCTCTTTTCCTTTCTTTTCTCCATCTGTAGTCGCAGTAGTTTTACCTACGGTTAATCTTCTTTCTAGCTTCGTAGAGGGTTTTCCGTGCGATGGAGATAATTTCTGTGAGGCTTGTTAACATGTTACATAGAGAAGGTATGAGTGATAAGTTAAGGCGGATGAGTCTCAGAACGAGAAGAAAGACTTCCAGAAGGGAGGCGAGAACAACAACAACAATAATAACAAGTCACATGATAAGAGGAAGTGCAACTTCTGTGGTAAAGTTGGGCATGTTATCTAGGATTGAAGAAAGAAGAAGATGAAGATGGGAGTATGCTTTCAGTGTGGTGATACTAGACATATCAGCAAGAACTGCCCTAAGAAGCAAGGGCAAGCCCCGCAAGCAGGACCTTCTGGGGGTACATCTTTAACTTCTTCTCCTAGATGCTTCGTTTTATCTTGCTTATCTTCTCAATCCTATCTTGAGAACATTAGGTAGAACCCTTTTGGATGTAAACATGTGATTGAAACATGTTATGGTTGATGTTTGCAAATGGTTGCAAGTGGTCGCAAGTGGTTGCTCGTGGTTGCATAACACACATTAGGTACTAGATCGGCTCAGACACATTTTCATATTGCATATGCATGAGTGTTTATACTTGTTTATGGATGAAATTGAATGTGTTATCATGTGGATGTTGCATATGGATGGATGTTTGTGCACACATATAGTGTTTATGTGATTAGGACTATTTGCATACATGTTGGATTCATGGCACTAAACATATTTTGCATTAAGAAGATCAATCAGGCCTGATCATTTGCATTAGATAAGGAACATATACACACACTTTCTGCATATGTTCATATAGCATTAGAAATCTTTTAAGGACAATGGTTGCTTGTGGATGATGGTTGAGTAGATGGTTGATTGGATGATAGGATGCATTCTTCTTAACTTGAAGATTTCGGGGACGAAATCCTTTAAGGAGGGAAGAATGTAACAACCCGAATTTTTATAACATTTTAAAACCATAAATCAAGGCAGAATTAATTTTTAAAATAAGAATCAAGGGAAATGGTTTGCGCCATTGCGTTTGTCTCGGAATTCTGCATGAAATAGAGCCCGAGTTTTCGAAAATCGGAGTTTAGATGAAGAAGTTATGGCATGTAGAAGATTCAGCAAATTTCAGACCAAGTAGGTCGACCAGGGGGCCAGGTCGACCATGTGGTCGACCTTAGGGTTGACCTACCCCCAGGTTGACCATATGGTCGACCACCCCCCTTACAGGTCGACCTGGTCGGCCTGTTTTGACCCAGAACCCATTTTTGAAGCCTGAGACATGTTTTGATGGTCCGGATTGATTCTAGGGTTAATCTAAGGGCCTAAACTAGTTGCTACCCCTATATATACATCCTAAGACCTAGCCTAATTCATACGAATCATTCTTACACTGCTATGCTGCTAATTTACCCCTTCAACCATGGTCGCCGCCTCCAAATTAAAGCTTAAGCATTCAAACTCGATTCAAATCAAAGATCAACGCTTCTACAACAATTCAAGAGAATAGATAAGTGACACCGCAACGTTCTACGACAAATTTCTAGACTTGACTTCTGCATCAAAATTTCTTAGGCTACGATCTATAAGTTCCAGTTACTTTTAGATAAAAAACTATAAATTTAATGTGGGCATGTTAAATTGGAATTGATTTATGTATGATTCATATCTATTCTTGTTTTCTTCTTGGATCTTGACTATTGGGAATATTGCCTACGACGTTGAAACTATTGTTAATGGCATAAGAATATGACTATGCCTATGACTGTGAACATTAGACTATGCCTATGACTGTGAACATAAGACTATGCCTATGCCTGTGCCTATGCCTATGACTGTGAACATAAGACTATGCCTATGAGTGTGAACATAAGACTATGACTATGCCTGTGACTATGACGGTGAACATAAGACTATGCCTATGACTACGACGGTGAACATAAGACTATGCCTATGCCTATGACTGTGGATATAAGACTATTGCCTATAACTATGATAAGGACAATTGTGGCTAATCACCTATGAGTTTAGTGCCTAGGATTATGACTATGAAATTGGATCTAAGCTTGATTTTCTGTTCAGACCTATTTTCTTTATTTGTCCTTGGATCTTGATTTTGGGGATTTTTCTATTTAATTTAGATCTATCCATGTTCTTGAACCTAGATTATTATTCAAACCTTTTCATGTTCATAATGTTATCAAATCTATATGTCTACGATGTTTTAATCAATTTATTCAGTTATGTCATGCCTTGAAAATAGATTGATAATAGAATAATGTTTATTATGTTATATGTGGAATTGAATGATATTGATCTATGCCTGTGGTTCTATTTTATTATCATGTTGAATTGGGAATTAAGGAATAAGTCTATTCATATGTATATTGGAGTATAACCTGTTATGACAAGTTGTGTAGTTTATCACGTTATGCAAGTTTTAGGTTGTAAAACCATATCACATATGTGACCAAATGTTAGATCTACATGTTTATGTGTATGTGTTAAACCTATGGCATATTTCAAGTTCACACTTATTCATATGCTCGTGATTGATTTGCAAGTTCACATATATGTATGTTGATTTAGTCTACGTTGCAAGATCACACCTATAATATTCATGTTGATTATTTTGCAAGTACACACCTATGGTGTTCATAATGACTTTGCCGAGAATGCCAAGTTTACACCTATGTCATGTTTATATTAATGAGTTTCTTTATGCAAATTTTGTGTACGTTAAATTAGGATAAGTTGTTAGCCTAATATTATATGTCAAAAATCATGCGGACGGAAAATTAGGCTAATATTGTTAGCCTAATATTTAGATGGGGTAACGTTGGGAAAAATTGGTAATTGTAGGAAACTTGGCATGAAACTTATCATTGAAACTTGACACGAACTTGACTTGAAAATATGAACATGGACATGACACTAGAATGAACTAGAAAATGGCCAACTCGAGGTTGGGTTGAGTTTGCAGTGTAATTCTTCCCGGAACCGCAAAGCAAATCCAGTTACTGCAAACAATAGGATCCAATGTGGTTGGTTGGTCATATCGCGCTTGAAACCCGAGGTCATACTGAGTTGTGGTGTAAATCTGCCCGGAACCGCCCGGCATATCCAGTGACCACAACAATAGGTCTGATGTGAGAGGTTGGGGTGCATTAATGAATTAATGCCACATGATAGGGTTAAGTCATGAACATGAAAGACAATACTTAACCAACTTGACACATGATTCGTAGGGCTAAGTCATGAACTTGAACGACAGCACATAGCCAATTTGACATGACACGTAAGCGGGTTAAGTCATGAACTTGAATGACAACACTTAACCAACTTGACATGCTAGACTGATAGGGGTTAAGTCACGAATTTAAACGACAACACTTAACCTATTAGACGGAAACCCTAGTTACGCGGTCCATTTCAGCAGTAACCCACTAGATGTATCATGGTACCCTGGAACTAGGCAGGGTGGGGCACGATTACTGGGCTGATTGTAAGCGACCAGAACGGCGGCTGTGTTGGTGCGCCAGTGTAGGTTCAGATAGGCTATGGTCGTGCACATGGTCCGGAGTTGAAAAAGCAGGCATTGGGCATCAGTAGGTTTATCTGTGCATGCTTGATTCGTGTTGGTGGTTGGCACCTTAGGTCTTGATACACCTTATGGTGGACCTAGAGATGGGTCATTTCATGATATTGGGCCATGGGATTATTTCATGATTTAATAAGACATGGGTTTGGGATTCTAGTACAGTTGATGCAGCGAACCTTGAATATGTGATGCTATACTTGATTTATACTTGATTTATCATGTTGTCTTAGTCTATCTTGCCCATCTTGACAGCATCCTTATGTTTACTTTCAGTTTATACTTGTCATGTTACCTTTATCTGTTTTTATGCTGAAAGTCACTTGGACTTACCAGTCTTTATGACTGACCCGTTTTCTTTCGCCTCTTTTTCTTCTGTTTCCCCCCTAAGTTCTCAGGGAGGAAACTCTAGCACTTAGCTTGGATTTCACTTGCTTTCGGTTCAGCTCATGTACGGTTTGATCTTGAGCTATGCTATGGCTGCATTTCTGCTACCTTTGGGGAATTAAGCTCCTTTTGTTGTTCCAAGTTTATGCTTCTTTATTTACGCAAGACAGAATTTGTTGTGATGGAAAATAATGACCATGGCTATTTGATGTAAAAGGTTTGAATCTTTTTTAAAGTAATGAAATTTATCTTTTGATTCTTCCGATGTTTTATCTATGTTCTGTCTTGTAATATTTCTGTGTTTGTTTACATCGATAACGCTCCTCCAAAACTAGTGCATTCCCTTTGTGAGTGACCCTAACGGAGGTGGGGTGTTACATAAAGTCTGGCGAGTCCAGTGACTTTCAGCATACAAACAGATAATAATATCATGACATGTAAATAAAACTGGATGAGAGATAACAGTAACATGAGTAATTGGTATACATAGGTTAAATAGAGGAAATAGAATGATACAGACCGAGCTATGCTCCTTACTTTTCACTTCTCTACACTAATACTAGTATAATAGGATTAGGTGTTACCCTAATGTCTAAACTGAAACAGAAACGGAAACGGAAACAGAATGATCTATACAAAAACAGAATGCTAGTAATGGGCCTTTGCCACCCCAATAGAGACAGATGGTATAGAAAAAGAAATAGAAACGGAATCAGAGACAAAAACAGAATAATTCCTACGGAAACAGAATGTTAGAATTAGGTATACAATAGTGACAGGCCTTTACCACCCCAAAAGACGGTACCACACAGAAATAGACAGGTGTTACCACCCCAATAGAAAACAGACGGTACCGCAATAGAAACAGACAGAACTAGATGTACCCTAAATTCTACCCTATGTGATCGGCTCCCGAAGGGTGTATCACTCCCTAAAGTGGCAACCAACAGAAAGACACAAACCTATTTACAGATGTCACGGCGTCTTAACTTCCCAAGAGCAGACTAGATCCATGCACACACATGACCCGGTTGGAACGCGACATCAACACCCCTCACCATTATCAGAATGGACCTCTTATAACCAATTCAGTAAGCATGCCCTGACCTTTACCTAGTGTTGGATCACCATTTGATACCAGAAAGGGTTACTAACTGATATGGGCCCCATACAACAGATGACACAAGCAAATACCCCTACTAACCTTGCGTCCCCAGACTAACAGATTTCAGATGTACAAATTTCAGATTAAAACGTTTTCAGACTAACAGGGAAGATATATATATTCGCAGGTTTACAGATTAATATAGCATATTAACGAATTAACATGTTTATGGATTAACAGGTTCACAGATTAAAGGATTAGATTTACGGATTATCAGATTTACAGATTAACAAATCAGATTGTACAGATTCAACATATACAGTCGGTTAAGTTTGTCGGGTCCATATACATATAACCCACCCCATCGGTTTATTATGATTAACTTGACCCCTCCTACTTATACAAACAAGGTTACTTAACCCTAATCAATTTAACAGTATCATGTAACCCCTAAAGATCCAATTAGGTTAAGTATTCCAAGTTGACAAATTATTATCATTTCTGGTTAATGCACCAGACCTCTCACATTAGATTTACCACCTGTGGATGCTGGATATGCAGGGCGGTTCCGGGCAGACTTCTACCACAAGTGTTATCTAACCTCGTGTCTGAGTACTATTTCATATGTACACACTAGGCCCCTCGCATTAGATTCACCACTTGTGGTTGTTGGATACGCCGGGCGGTAACGGGCAGACTTATACCACAAGTGCAATCTAACCTCGTGCCTAGGCGCCGTTCAGTTTTAGGCATATTCATTCATTAACAATTATTCATGTTCATCGTAGGCTTTTCTTTCAATTACAGTATTCAATTTCAACGGATTAAACAGGCTTCATAGACTCTTTACTGTTTCTTTAACATATTTCGCTTAATCATAAATTATACCTACAAATTTACATGCCCCAAATTACAGTCATAATTCACAATATAACATTTGCCCCAAGTTTTTGTCAAATTGCATAGTACGGGTTATGCCCAAAAAACCCAGTCATGATTCATAATACAAGCTATGCCGAAATTAAAGTTCTTGACTACAGTGTATGCCAATTAACCAAAATCCCAATTTAGGCGTGTTCACAGTTATGCCTATTTCATTATAGGTTTTCATGCCCTTTTTCCCAAGTTGTATACTATTATGCCCAATATTCCTATTCTTCCAAGTTATAAATCATCATATATAGTATGCCGCCAAAATTAAGTCTTAAATCACAGCATATTTTATGCCCCCAAATCCCAAGTCATATTTTCCAGTACACTTTATGCCCCAAATTTATATTTACCAACAATTCCCAATCTCGCGCGTTCGCATATTTCAGCGTTAGGCCTAGGCTCGAAGGTAGCCTGGCTATAAAAAAATAAAAAGGAGAAAAAAAGGGAGAGAAAAGAATCAAAACAGGCATAATAACGAGTCAAGCATGTAATGGCAGAAATATGCATATAAGGACAGATTTGATAAACAGAAATAGGCATGGTCTCAGATTAGCTTTATTAACATGTCAGGATTACAATTAAATTAAATTAAATTTCTAAAAGTAACATGAACTCACCATGGTTGGCTTTAAAAGAAATAGGTGTTGCAGTTGTAGATCTATTCTTTTTTAATCCTAATCTGACTTGAAGAAGAAGAAGGACTTATTTTAATTTAGATTTGAACAGCATGGAGACGCCATGAATTAGGTGTGGAGAAAACAATAGGTCTAGGGTCCCTTCTATAGCATAGGAGTCAACGAACTAAGCCAACAAATCAATCCACGTTCGGAAATCCGAATCTGCCTAGATCCAAATTCATTTTGGGTGTCGACCCCAGTGTCAACACCGGTGTCGACCCCAAGCACCCTGAGTCGACCCCTGGGTCGACCCGGTGGGGCCTCAGGTCAATCCATAAACTGGGTCGGTTCCGCGTTTTGCCTTTTCTCTTCCGCTGTTTTGAATTTTAGGTTGATTTTATTTTATTGATTTATACATACATATATTTCCCTTATATGTATACAAACTTCCAAGGTCCATAACTTTCTCATGCATTATCCGTGTAATGCAAACTTCGGGTCTATCCCAACCAGAATTCTGAGACGAACACGCTGATACAGTCCGTTTTACTTAATTCATAATATTTAATTAAGTTATCCCATTATATTCATTATATAATGTATTTAAAATGTCCACAATTTTTAGGTTGTTACATTCTCCCTCACTTAAAGGATTTCATCCCCGAAATCTTCAAGTTTAGAAGAATGTTACTGTCCTAACAACCATAACCATCTACTCATCCATTATCTACAAGAATCCATTGTCCTTAGAAATATTCTAATGCTTGTATGAACTTATGCAAAAGTGTGTGTATATGTTCTTATATTCTAATGCGAAAATCAACCGGTCCACTGATTCATTTGACCTCCTTAATGCAAATCATGTTGGTGCCATGTAACCAATATGTATGCAAAGTTTCCTATTATTTCATATAGGTTCTATATGCTTGCACAATCAGCCATCCATATGCAACATCCATATGAAGACTCATCCATTTTCCATCCATAAAAGTTAAAAATGCACACACAATCATATGCAGTATGAGAGTGCTTTTGAGCCCATCTAGTGCCTAGTATGTGTATATGCATCCACGAGCAACCACTAGCAATCACTTGCGTCCACTTGCAACCATCAAACATAACATGCCTCAAACACATGTTTACACCTATTAGTTTCTACCTAAAGGTCGCAGATTCGATCAACAGGATATACTCAAACGCCTAACATAGATATCCTCAAACCCCGTCACCAGACAGATGAGCCGTACCCCCTATGGGGTTTGAGACAACAATGGAATCAGAAACAGAACTAGTATTAAGGTGCAGAGACTCAACCAAAGAATCAGAAATAAAAGAATGAGATATGCCAGAATCAAAAGAGTTCTAACTGGATAATCAGACAAGGAAAATCAAATTTTCTACAGAAACTTTCCTACCTCTGTTCGGTCTATTGGCTTCAATAGCATTCACCTGCCCTCTATAATATCCTGCCCTTTGGCCTTGTCCTTGTTTCCTCGGGCACTCCCTAGTAAAGTGTCCCTTTTCATCATAGTTGAAGCAAGCGCCCTTCCTTTTTCTATAATCCTTGTTCATATGACTCAAACTCCCACAAGTAAAGCACTTTTTCCTCTTCTTATTCTCAGTCTTTTCATCCTTCTTTTGTTTTTCCTTCTTGGGCCACACTTTCTTGTTTTGTGGTTCTACAAGCTTCTCCTCTTTCTTCTCACCCTTGGCTTCCTCATGTAACAACGCCATATCAACCAACCTTTCAAAAGTTGCGCCCATTGGGACATGGGACATAGCCAATCCATGTAACGGCTCGTTCAATCCTCTAGGAAACCGTAAAGCTTTCTTTTGTGGAGTATTTACCAACTCTAAACCTAATCTCACGAACTGTTTGAACTTGTTAACATATTATTTAACAGACATGCTTCCCTGTTTGAGTGCCAAAAACTTCTCCATTTGCAAACTCTGCTAGGCTTGCGGAAGAAACTTCAGCTCGAATCTTCGTCTGAAATCCACCCAAGTCTCTACGGGACGTTCAGCATTAGTAACCTCCCACCAAAAAGAAGCTTCGTCCTTCAGTTGCCAAATGGCTAACTAAATCTTTCTTCTATCGTCGACTTCAAAGATATCAAATAAATCCTCTGTTTCCTCGAGCCAGTTCTCAGCTTCCACAAACGTCTCAATTCCATTAAAGGTTTTTCCGCCCATAGCACCGAAGCACTTACATATCTTTGAAAAAGAATCTACACGCGGAGGAGGAGGAGCAGCTGCAGCTGGGGGAGGAGGAACGTCTGCTGGGCCTATGGCAGTAGCCCTAGCCTCCAGATACCTTCTGAACCAGCCTGGTATCTGTACGCCCTCGGGTATAACGGGTTCCCTAGACATGCTGAAAGGAAAAAGGAAGAGATTCAAAATAGAGAATCGAAAGATAGATATATGGCTTTTGGGGATTATGTTTTTCATAATAAACTTTTCTCTTGAAAATACCCTCTTTAAAACATGTTTTTGAAAATACTTCTTTATAAAAATGCTTTTGAAAACAGTTTTCAAAATCTTTTATCTGTTCTGGTAACCTTGAGCTCTGATACCAAGTGTGACATCCCACTTCCGTTAATATCACTCACAAAGGGAATGCATTAAGTTTCGTGGAGCGTTATAAGTAAACAGAACAGAATATTACAAGACAGATACATAAAGTAGTACTTGAAAATTTTATAACTTTATTTCAGTGGAAACAAAAATGAGTTGGTTACATCTTCAAACACCAAAACCAAGTACATAATATCAGTCTTGTACAAAAGAAACGAGAGTACATAATTTTTAAAATCATAATCCCACTCAAAATGCCATATGTAAGAGAAACAAAGCTAAGCATTACTTTCAACACTTCCAAGCACTTTAAGCAGAAAGAAATCTGAATCAAGCTTCTACGTTCCCACCTTGAGAACCTGGGGGGGGGGGAGAGAGGGGAGGGAAGGAAGAAAAGAGGCGAAACAAAAAGGGTCAGACATAAAGTCTGGCGAGTCCAGTGACTTACAGCATACAAACAGATAATAGTATCCTGACATGTAAATAAAACTAGATGAGAGATAACAGTAACAGGAGTAGCAGGTATACGTAGGTTAAACAGAGGAAACATAATGATATAGACCGAGCTATGCTCCTTACTTTTCACTTCTCTGCACTAATACTAGTATAACAGGATTAGGTGTTACCCTACTATCTAAACTAAAACGGAAACGAAAACAGAATGATCTCTACAGAAACAAAATGCTAATAAGGGCCTTTACCACCCCAACAGAGACAAATGGTATAGAAATAGAAGCAGAAACGGAATCAGTGACAGAAACAGAATAATTCATATGGAAACAGAATGTTAGAATTAGGTGTACACTAGTGACGGGCCTTTACCACCCCAACAGACGGTACCACACAGAAACAGACAGGTGTTACCACCCCAACAGAAAACAGACGGTACCCCAACAGAAACAGACATAACTAGATGTACCCTAAATTCTACCCCAAGTGATCGGCTCCTTAATACAAAAATACCCTATGTCGGCCCCATAAGAGCGTGTATCACTCCTTAAAGTGACAACCTACAAAAAGACACAGACCTATTTACAGATGTTACAGCATCTTGACTTCCCCAAAGCTGACCAGATCCATGCACGCACATGACCTGGTTGGAACGCACCATCAACACCCCTCACCATTATCAGAATGGACCTCTTATAACCAATTCAATAAGCGTGCCCTGACCCCTACCTAGTGTTGGGTCACCGTTTGATACCAGAAAGGGTTACTGACTGATATGGGTCCCATACAATAGATGACACAAGAAAATACCCCTCCTAAGCTTGTGTCCCCAGACTGACAAATTTCAGATGTACAGATTTCAGACTAACAGGGAAGATTTACATATTCACAGGTTTACTTATTAATATAGTAGATTCACGAATTAACATGTTTAAGGATTAACATGTTCACAGATTAATGGATAATATTTACGGATTATCAGATTTACAGATCAACAAATCAGATTGTACAGATTCAACATATACAGTAGGTTAAGTTTGTCGCGTACATATGCATATGACCCACCCCATCGGTTTATTAGGATTAACTTAACCCCTCCCACTTATTCAAACAAGTTTACTTGACCCTACTCAATTTTACAGGTTCATGTAACCCTTACAGATCCAATTAGGTTAAGTATTCCAAGTTGACAAATTACTATCATTTCTGGTTAATGCACCAGACCTCTCACATTAGATTTACCACCTGTGGATGTTGGATATGCCGGGTGGTTCCGGGAAGACTACTACCACAAGTGTAATCTAACATCATGTCTGAGTACTATTTCATATGTACGCACTAGGCCCCTCACATCAGATTCACCACTTGTGGTTGCTGAATACGCCGGGCGATTCCGGGCAGACTTATGCCGCAAGTGCAATCTAACCTCGTGCCTAGGCGCCGTTCAGTTTAAGGCATATTCATTCTTAAACAATTATTCATGTTCATTATAGGCTTTTCTTTCAGTTATAGTATTCAGTTTCAATGGATTAAACAGGCTTCACAGACTCTTTGCTTTTCCGTTAACGTATTTCGCTTAATCATAAATTAAACCTACAAATTTGCATGCCCCAGATTACAGTCATAATTAACAATATAACATTTGCCCCAAGTTTTAGTCAAATTGCATAGTACAGGTTATGCCTTAAAAACCCCAGTCATGATTCATAATACAAACTATGCCCAAATTAAAGTTCTTGACTACAGTGCATGCCAATTTCCCAAAATCCCAATTTAGGCGTGTTCACAGTTATCCCTATTTCATTGTAGGTTTTCATGCCCTTTTTCCTAAGTTGTATATTATTGCACAATATTCCTTTTCTTCCAAGTTATAAATCATCATATATAGTATGCCCCCAAAATTAGGTCTTAAATCACAACTTGTATTATGCCCCCAAATCACAAGTCATATTTTCCAGTACACTTTATGCCCCAAATTTATATTTACCAACGATTCCCAATCTCGCGCGTTCGCATATTTCAGCATTAGGCATAGGCTCGAAGGTAGCCTGGCTATAAAAAAATAAAAAGGGAAAAAGAGGGAGAGAAGAGAATCAAAACAGGCATAATAACGAATCAAGCATGTAATGGCAGAAATAGGCATATAAGGACAAATTTGATAAACAGAAATAGGCATGGTCTCAGATTCAGATTTATTAGCATATCAGGATTACAATTAAATTTCATTTCTAAAAGTAACATGAACTCACTGTGGTTGGCTTTAAAAGAAATAGGTGTTGCAGTCATGTAACACCCCACCTCTACTAGGATCACTCCTTAGAATGTACTAGCTTTGGAGGGGCGTTATTGTGAAGGTAAACTTGCACAGAGATATCACAAGACAGAATATATAAAAATAAATATAAGTAAAGCAGCGGTAGCAGATAAAAACCCATCATCATCATCTCAGAAAACCAACATAGTCAAGTACATACTACCAAATGTCATAATCCAGAATACAACATAGGTCTAGATACGTGATATCAAAGTACATGGTAAAACATCAGTACTAATCCCCAGAAATAAAAGATAAGCCACAGCTAGCTCAGATCCATACGTGAGCTATCCAACAAGCAAGTCAAAGATCCACTAAGCAGATGTCGTCCCTCCCTGAGAACCTGTGGGGGGGGGGGGGGAGAAACGGAAGAAAAGAAGCGAAAGAAAACAGGTCAGTCAAAAAGACTGGTAAGCCCTACTACGATCAATCTATAAACTAATAAAGTTAACAGTATGATGGAAACTGAGATGAACATACTGGCAATAGATAAAGGTGACATCACATAGACGAGCTTAAACTTTGCACCACAGTGTACTAGCAAACCCACAAAACAGATCTTGATCCCTTAGCCCAAACTTTGGCCCAATAACATGAAGTGACCATAGTATAAGGCCCAGCCCAACGGTCTAGTCGATCGGCTCCCTATAAACCTAACACGTCAAGTGTTGGTGTCCATACGGCCCACATGGATGTAGTCAGACTGTGCTGGGTCCACCTTCGGGTGTATCAAGCCCTAAGGTGTCAACCCCAGACACCTAAGCAATAATGCACAGTCTAAGCCTACTGGTACCCGTGCCTCGAGTTTGTCCAACATCGGACTACGTGCACGTCCGTAGCCCGCCGGACCCGCACCGCTGTACCACTCAGCCGTCGCTTTGGTCGCTTACATCAGTCCAGTAATCGTGCCCCGCCCTAGCCTAGCCTCTAGGGTTGTGAATGATACCAAACTGGGATTACTGCTGGAACAGACCACGTTGCTAGGGTTTCTAAGAGGGTTAAGTGTGGTTTTAACCCCTCACTAAACCTGGATTAAATTAGCTAAGTGTAACCACTTAACCCCATCTAATCCTCGCGTCCCCATTATTGGTTAAGTATTAGTGGGCCATGACTTAACCCTAATCATGAGGCATTAATTACTTAATGCACCTAACCTCTCACATTAGACATTCGTGGTTACCTGGGAAGATTTACACCACGTCTAGGTCTAACCTCGGGTCTTATGGTGCAACATGACCAACTACCCACATTAGACCCCACGTTGTGGTTACCTGGGAAGATTTACACCACAACTAGGTCTAACCTCGAGTTGGCCATATCATGTTATCTAATGTCATGTCCACTTTAGAACATATTTACAAGTTAACATATACTTGGGTAGACCTAACTTAATAGGTAAATTCCCAAGGGGTAGACCTAACTTAATAGGTAAATTCCCAATCTTTTAGTTTCATGTATTTTTAAGTTTACCCAAACCCTCCCAACGTCATTATCTCGCTTACATATTCGTCATAACGTATAAGGGTATAAAAGGTAACTTGGCATAACATACATGGTGAACTTCACATGTCATAATAAACATGCATACATGTTAAACTTGCAAATCATGTCATGGTGAATTCGCATAAACATGCATAGCTTATTAAATATGCATAACATGGTAAGGTGAACATGCATAATCCATTAAACTTGCATAATCCATTAAACTTGCATAACATGGTAAGATGAGCTTGCATAAACATGCATAATCCATTAAACTTGCATAACATGGTGAGATGAACTTGCATAATCCATTAAACTTGCATAACATGGTAAGATGAGCTTGCGTAAACATGCATAATCCATCAAACTTGCATAACATGGTAAGATGAGCTTGCATAAACATGCATAATCTATTAAACATGTAGAACATGACATAATAAGCTCACATGAGCATGCATAACTTGTGAAACATGTAAAACATGGCATAGAAATCTCGCATATGCATGCATAACTTATGAATCATATAAAACATGACATAGTGAGTTCGCATAAGCATGCATGATCAACTAAACTCACACAAATCTCAACTTTCACCAAACATTAACTTTAGAGTTTGTAAAGTGAAGGTAAGAGGGCTTACAAATATAAACAAGCCACAAATCCACCAAATAAGATGAAGAAGCCCTTTTAAAACTCAAAACAAAGCCTCAAATAAGAAAATCCTTTTGCAAGATCCCAAAAACACAAACTTAGCAAATCAAACTTGCTACTTAATGAAGTATGCAAGTTATTAAGCACTCATACAACATAGAAAAGGTTGTATGATCATCATATCTTCATAGGATTTAACTTTGAGGAAGGTGGAGGCTAGGTTTTAGGTGGAGGCCATTTGAGGATTCAAATTGACATAGTTTAGTTGCAAGATTGATTAATGAGGCTTTAGGGTAGGATTAGGGGTATATTTATAGAGAATTAGAGTGTTTTAGGCCCTAGGATTAACCCTAGATTAGGTTTGGCCCGTCGGATCTCAGAATTCTCCAGAACCAAGCCACATGACCCAACCCAAATCAGAAATGGTGCACCAGGCTGAACTGCCTGGGCACCCCCTGTCGACAGGGCTGTCGACAGGGCAGTCGACACCCTGGGTGCCCTGTCGACATGCCTGTCGACATGGGCCCCCTGGCGGGAATTTTCCCGCCTAACCCTGATTAGTCCTAATCCGTTTTGTTTAATTTGAAATTTAAATCTGTCTTTAGCATAGAAATTTCTGAAAACTTCAATGGGCCTTAACTGGGTCATACGGACTCCGATTTTCGAAAACTCGGACTCTATTTCGCGTATTTTTCCGAGACGATCGCAATGGCATAGCCCGTTTCCCCTGATTCTGATTTTTGAATTAAATTCTGCCTCGATTTATGTTATAACAGTTTATTGAAAATACAGGTTGTTATATTCTCCCCTCCTTAAAGGATTTCGTCCCCGAAATCTTCAAGTTAGGAAGAACATATCCTACCATCCAACATCCATCTACTCAAAACATCATCCACGAGCAACCATTGTCCTTAAAGGATTCTAAATGATGTATGAACATATGCAAAAGTGTGTGTATATGTACCTATCTAATGCAATGATCAATGCAAAATATGTTAGTGAAATGTATCCATATGTATGCAAATCCCTATCATAATGTATAATATCTATATGCGTGCTCAATCATACATCCATATGCAACATCCATGTGATTGCATACAAATTTCATCCAAGAATAAGCATAAACACTCATGCACATGCAATATGAGGAGTGTGTGAGCCGATCTAGTGCCTAATGTGTATCATGCATCCACGAGTGACCACTTGCAAACACTTGCAACCACTTGCAACCATCAACCATAACATGTTTCAAACACATGTTTCATCCAAAGGGTTTCTACCTAAGGTTCTCATGATCAGCTTAGCACGATAACTAGATAAATATGGATTAGCAAAGAGAAAGATATTCTAACAAAGGGAAGAGATTGAGAGTGTACCCTCAAACAGGAATGGATAAAGCCCACGCATCTTCTCCTCGGTTTCCCAAGTTGCGTCCTCTTCGGCTTCACCCCATTGAACTTTCACCAATTTGACCTCACGATTCCTTAGCTTCTTGGTCTCTGTCCCCAAGATACGAATCGGAGCTTTCCTTAAAGTTGCTTCTTTCTCTACCTCCACGTCTTCAAGCATGCTAGGCTCAACCACCTCAGCGGACTCATGCAGGCACTTTCGGAGATGCGAGACATGAAAGACATTATGCACTCCGGACAACTTCTCGGGCAATTGCACTCTATAAGCCATCTTCCCAATTCTCTCAATGATGGGGAAGGGTCCAACAAATCTCGGTGCTAGCTTCCCAACAGCTCCAAATCGGACCACATTCCGCAAAGGAGAAACCTTCACGAAAACCTTGTCCCCAACCTCAAACTCCAATTCGGACCTTCGCCTGTCAGCATAGGATTTCTGCCGGTCTTGGGCCGCTTTCATCCGTCTTCTAATCAACTCAACCTTCTCGGATGTATCCCTAATCATGTCGGGTCCAAGTATAAGGTTATCCGTGGATTCCCACCAACATGTAGGTGACTTGCACGGCCTCCCATATAAAGCCTCAAAGGGTGCCATCCCTATGCTCGCCTGATAACTGTTGTTGTATGCAAACTCGACAAGAGGAAGATGGTCTTCCCAAGCACCACCAAAATCCAGAATGCAAAGCCTCAACAAGTCCTCAAGTACCCTATTCACCCTTTCTGTCTGGCCGTCTGTTTGTGGGTGATAGGCCGTACTCAGGTTCAATTTCGTGCCCATAGCCTCCTGCAAGCTGTTCCAGAACTGACTAGTAAAGATGGGGTCCCGGTCACTGACTATGCTGGAAGGGACTCCATGTAGTCGCACTATCTCACGAAGATACACTGATGCTAGTCCAGATGCTGTCCTTTTGCTCTTCACTGGGATAAAGTGAGCACTCTTCGTGAGGCTATCCACAATGACCCATATGCTCGTATTCCCCTTCCTGGACCTTGGAAGCCCATCAATAAAGTCCATAGAAATGCTCTCCCACTTCCATAGCGGGACCTCTAGCGGATGTAATAGCCCACCGGGCTTCTTCGACTCAGCTTTTACTCTTTGACAAATAACACATCTCGAGACAAACTCCGCCACATCCTTTTTCATTCCGGGCCAGAAGAAAACGCGCTTCATGTCCTTATACATCTTATCACCCCCTGGATGTATGGTCATCTTGGAGCGATGTGCTTCCTCGAGAACTTTCCTCACCAAGTCTTCTACCATCGGGACACAAAGCCTTCCATCTCTCCTCAGCCAACCCCTATCGTCTATAGAATATCGAGCAAGGTGACTAGATGTCTCCCCTCGAACCAGCTTATCCAAGATCTCAATTATCTGAGGGTCTTCCTTTTGCGAAGCCCCAACTTGATCTAGGAGGGTAGGCCTGAGCTCTAAAGATGCCAAGGAACCGGTCACCGACTCCATTGCCAAAGAGAAATCAAAGGTCGCTAAGAACTCTAAATTCTTCATCTCAACAAACAGAGGACTTAGTGTCAACCTTTTCCTACTCAACGCATCCGCTACAACATTCCCCTTGCCAGGGGTATAGAATATCTCAAAATCATAGGAAGCCAAAAATTCCATCCATCTCTGCTGTCTTAAGTTCAGATCTTTCTGCGAAAAGAGATACTTCAAAGACTTATGATCGGTATATAGCTCGAATCTCTCTCCCAGAAGATAATGACGCCATGCTTTGAGCGCATATACGATCGCTGCCAGCTCTAGATCATGAGTGGGATAATTCCTCTCATGCACCTTAAGTTGCCTCCCACCAAAGCATATAACTCTGCCCTCTTACATCAGAACGGCACCCAATCCCGTGCCACAAGCATCAGTGTACACGGTAAATATCTTACCACCATCGGGTAAGGCTAGAACTGGTGCGGAGGTAAGGGCTCTTTTGAGTCTCTGAAAAGCAAGCTCACAATCCATATCCCAAGCAAAGACTAAGTTCTTCTTCGTCAACTTAGTAAGAGGAGCGGATATCTTTGCGAAGTCTTTAATGAACTTCCGATAGAAACCCGCAAGACCCAGAAAGCTTCTCACCTCGGTTGCATTCCTTGGCGTCTTCCAATCCTGAACTGCAACCACCTTAGCGGGATCTACCGCTAAGCCTTGCTTGGATACGATATGCCCAAGAAATCTGACTTCCCTTCTCCAAAAGTGGCACTTGGAGAACTTGGCTTTTAACTGGTGTGCTCTGAGTGTATCCATCACCTCTACTAGGTGCCTCGCATGCTCTTCCTCATCCTTGGAGAAGACCAGAATATCATCAACAAAGACCACGACAAACTTATTCAAGAACTCCCGAAACACCCTACTCATCAAATCCACAAAATACGCGGGTGCATTCGTCAAACCGAACGGCATAACAAGCCATTCAAAGAATCCGTCTGGAGTTCTGAATGCAGTCTTGTCTATACTGTCTTCAGCCACTCTGAGCTGATGAAAACCCATAGCAAGGTCAAGCTGAGAGAAAACAGAAGCACCAACAAGTTGATCAAAGAGATCATCGATCCTTGGTAACGGGTGTCGGTTCTTCTTAGTCAGCTTATTCAATTCTCTATAATCCACACAGAGTCGAAGAGAGCCATCTGCCTTAGTTGCAAACACCACAGGCGCTCCCCATTCGGATATACTCCTTCTGATGAAGCCCTTCTCAAGCAATTCTTTCACTTGCTTGCTCAGCTCCCGTCTCTCACGCGGAGCCATATGCCGAACGGGCAAAGAAACAGGTTTAGCATTATCTACCAGATAGATGCGAAAGTCAATCTCTCGTTTAGGGGGCAACCCCTTAACTTCTTCAAACACATCTGGATAATCTCGGACCACCCTTACAGACTGAAGGGCCTCCTCCGATGAGTCGAGAGATTCTAGATAGCATAACATGACGGGATCCTTCGGATTGCATGAAATCTCTAAGGTGTTGCCCAGGCGAGTCACAAGCCTTACAACCCTATGCTCACAATCCAGAATGGCTCCATATCTAGACAGCCAATCCATGCCCAAGATCAATCCGTATCCCCTGAAACCTAGAACATACGCACTACAAAAGAACTCAACGCTGAGTATAGAGATCCTTAGATCCTCACATATCATGGATAGATGAGCAGAACCCCCAATGGGATTCGAAACACAAACGGGATCATCCACTAAGCTAGTACTGAGGTGCAAACTATCAACAAGATCAGATGAAATAAAGCTATGTGATGCAGCGGAATCAAACAAGGTACGTACTGGAAGATCAGAGATATAAACAAGGTTCTCAACAGAAACACTACCTCTCTCGGGAACTGAAGCGGCATTGAGAGCATGAACTTGCCCTCCTGAAGGTCCAGCCTGTCCTTTCTTCTTTGGGCAGTCTTTGCTGAAGTGCCCAGTCTCTCCACAAGAAAAGCATCCACCACTAAGCTTCCTTTTCTTCTTCCTGCAATCCTTAGCAAAATGCCCAGCTATGCCACAGTAATTGCACTTCCCCTTGCCTTTGTTGTTGCCCTTCTTGTTCTTATTCTGATTTCCTTGACTGCTTTGACCTTGGTTGCCTTTGCCTTGAGAATCAGCCTTCTTTGCTTGAGTATCGCCCGACTTGACTTCCTTCTTTCCCTCTCCCTGGAGCAGAGCCATATTGACCAAACTCTCGAAAGTGGCTCCATGCGGAATATGTGACATCGCCAAGCCCTGTAGCGGCTCATTCAATCCTCTGGCAAATCGAAGAGCCTTCTTCTCCGGGGTGTTTACTATATCCAAACCAAAACGGGCCAGCTGATTGAACTTGTTCACATACTCCTTGACAGACATATCCCCTTGCTTTAGAGCAAGGAACTTCTCCATTTGTAAATTTGCTTCAGCTGAAGATAGAAACTTGGTTACAAATCTAGCCCTCAAATCGGCCCAAGTCTCAACGGGCCTCGTCCCATTGGTGACCTCCCACCAATAGGCCGCCTCATCCTTCAGAAGCCATACGGTCAATAAGATCTTCCTCTCGTCATCTATCCCAAAGATGGCAAACAAGTCCTCCGTGTCCTTCAGCCAATTCCTAGCTTCAACGAAAGATTCTGTGCCTAGGAAATTCTTGCCCCCCATTGCCTTGAAGTCTTTACACACCTTTGTAAACTCAATCTGAGGATGCTGAGGGGGAGGAGGAGGAAGAGGAGCCTCAGCAACAGGAGGGGGAACATTAGCAACGGGAGGGGGAATATTAACTGCTGGAGGAGGGGGAGCAGGGACCACCGGAGGAGGGATATTAGGGATAGGATTTTCAACTACAGGAGGAGGAGTAGGAGTAGGGTTGGCGGGACCAGCTGCCGCCCTAGCTTCTAGGAGTCTCCTATACCAGAGTGGTACGTTCACTCCATCTGGGATGTCAAGATTCTCAGCCATACTGAAACAAAAGATAAGATAAGATTAGGTCAAGGGAACGAAGGCTAACGCTGATGGCTTTTGGGGATTAGCCTTAAAATAATCTAGACTTCATTTTGGAAAATACTTAGTAGGTTTTTGAAAAATAGTTTTTCGAAAAGGTTTTTTTTTTTTTTTTTTTTTTTTTCAAAAGTTTTGTTCAATCTTGTTAACCTTGTGCTCTGATACCAAATGTAACACCCCACCCCCACTAGGATCACTCCTTAGAATGTACTAGCTTTGGAGGGGCGTTATTGTGAAGGTAAACTTGCACAGAGATATCACAAGACAGAATATATAAAAATAAATATAAGTAAAGCAGCGGTAGCAGATAAAAACCCATCATCATCATCTCAGAAAACCAACATAGTCAAGTACATACTACCAAATGTCATAATCCAGAATACAACATAGGTCTAGATACGTGATATCAAAGTACATGGTAAAACATCAGTACTAATCCCCAGAAATAAAAGATAAGCCACAGCTAGCTCAGATCCATACGTGAGCTATCCAACAAGCAAGTCAAAGATCCACTAAGCAGATGTCGTCCCTCCCTGAGAACCTGTGGGGGGGGGGGGGGGAGAAACGGAAGAAAAGAAGCGAAAGAAAACAGGTCAGTCAAAAAGACTGGTAAGCCCTACTACGATCAATCTATAAACTAATAAAGTTAACAGTATGATGGAAACTGAGATGAACATACTGGCAATAGATAAAGGTGACATCACATAGACGAGCTTAAACTTTGCACCACAGTGTACTAGCAAACCCACAAAACAGATCTTGATCCCTTAGCCCAAACTTTGGCCCAATAACATGAAGTGACCTTAGTATAAGGCCCAGCCCAACGGTCTAGTCGATCGGCTCCCTATAAACCTAACACGTCAAGTGTTGGTGTCCATACGGCCCACATGGATGTAGTCAGACTGTGCTGGGTCCACCTTCGGGTGTATCAAGCCCTAAGGTGTCAACCCCAGACACCTAAGCAATAATGCACAGTCTAAGCCTACTGGTACCCGTGCCTCGAGTTTGTCCAACATCGGACTACGTGCACGTCCGTAGCCCGCCGGACCCGCACCGCTGTACCACTTAGCCGTCGCTTTGGTCGCTTACATCAGTCCAGTAATCGTGCCCCGCCCTAGCCTAGCCTCTAGGGTTGTGAATGATACCAAACTGGGATTACTGCTGGAACATACCACGTTGCTAGGGTTTCTAAGAGGGTTAAGTGTGGTTTTAACCCCTCACTAAACCTGGATTAAATTAGCTAAGTGTAACCACTTAACCCCATCTAATCCTCGCGTCCCCATTATTGGTTAAGTATTAGTGGGCCATGACTTAACCCTAATCATGAGGCATTAATTACTTAATGCACCCAACCTCTCACATTAGACATCCGTGGTTACCTGGGAAGATTTACACCACGTCTAGGTCTAACCTCGGGTCTTATGGTGCAACATGACCAACTACCCACATTAGACCCCACGTTGTGGTTACCTGGGAAGATTTACACCACAACTAGGTCTAACCTCGAGTTGGCCATATCATGTTATCTAATGTCATGTCCACTTTAGAACATATTTACAAGTTAACATATACTTGGGTAGACCTAACTTAATAGGTAAATTCCCAAGGGGTAGACCTAACTTAATAGGTAAATTCCCAATCTTTTAGTTTCATGTATTTTTAAGTTTACCCAAACCCTCCCAACGTCATTATCTCGCTTACATATTCGTCATAACGTATAAGGGTGTAAAAGGTAACTTGGCATAACATACATGGTGAACTTCACATGTCATAATAAACATGCATACATGTTAAACTTGCAAATCATGTCATGGTGAATTCGCATAAACATGCATAGCTTATTAAATATGCATAACATGGTAAGGTGAACATGCATAATCCATTAAACTTGCATAATCCATTAAACTTGCATAACATGGTAAGATGAGCTTGCATAAACATGCATAATCCATTAAACTTGCATAACATGGTGAGATGAACTTGCATAATCCATTAAACTTGCATAACATGGTAAGATGAGCTTGCGTAAACATGCATAATCCATCAAACTTGCATAACATGGTAAGATGAGCTTGCATAAACATGCATAATCTATTAAACATGTAGAACATGACATAATAAGCCCACATGAGCATGCATAACTTGTGAAACATGTAAAACATGGCATAGAAATCTCGCATATGCATGCATAACTTATGAATCATATAAAACATGACATAGTGAGTTCGCATAAGCATGCATGATCAACTAAACTCACACAAATCTCAACTTTCACCAAACATTAACTTTAGAGTTTGTAAAGTGAAGGTAAGAGGGCTTACAAATATAAACAAGCCACAAATCCACCAAATAAGATGAAGAAGCCCTTTTAAAACTCAAAACAAAGCCTCAAATAAGAAAATCCTTTTGCAAGATCCCAAAAACACAAACTTAGCAAATCAAACTTGCTACTTAATGAAGTATGCAAGTTATTAAGCACTCATACAACATAGAAAAGGTTGTATGATCATCATATCTTCATAGGATTTAACTTTGAGGAAGGTGGAGGCTAGGTTTTAGGTGGAGGCCATTTGAGGATTCAAATTGACATAGTTTAGTTGCAAGATTGATTAATGAGGCTTTAGGGTAGGATTAGGGGTATATTTATAGAGAATTAGAGTGTTTTAGGCCCTAGGATTAACCCTAGATTAGGTTTGGCCCGTCGGATCTCAGAATTCTCCAGAACCAAGCCACATGACCCAACCCAAATCAGAAATGGTGCACCAGGCTGAACTGCCTGGGCACCCCCTGTCGACAGGGCTGTCGACAGGGCAGTCGACACCCTGGGTGCCCTGTCGACATGCCTGTCGACATGGGCCCCCTGGCGGGAATTTTCCCGCCTAACCCTGATTAGTCCTAATCCGTTTTGTTTAATTTGAAATTTAAATCTGTCTTTAGCATAGAAATTTCTGAAAACTTCAATGGGCCTTAACTGGGTCATACGGACTCCGATTTTCGAAAACTCGGACTCTATTTCGCGTATTTTTCCGAGACGATCGCAATGGCATAGCCCGTTTCCCCTGATTCTGATTTTTGAATTAAATTCTGCCTCGATTTATGTTATAACAGTTTATTGAAAATACAGGTTGTTATAAGTCATAGATCTATTCTCTATTAATCCTAATCTGACTTGAAGAAGAAGAAGGACTTATTTTAATTTAGATTTGAGCAGCATGGAGATGCCATAAATTAGATGTGGAGAAAACAATAGGTATAGGGTCCCTTATATAGCATAGGAGTCAATGAACCAAGCCAACAAATCAATCCACATTCAGAAAACTGAATCTGCCCAGATCCAAATTCATTTTGGGTGTCGACCCCAAGCACCCTTAGTCGACCCCGGGGTCGACCCATAAAATAGGTTGGTTCCACGTTTTGCCTTCCCGCTTCCACTGTTTTGATTTTTTTTTTTGAATTTTAGGTTGATTTTATTTTATTAATTTATACGTACATATATTTCCCTTATATGTATGCAAACTTCCAAGGTCCATAACTTTCTCATACATTATCCGTGTAACGCAAACTTCGGGTCTATCCTGACCAGAATTCCGAGACGAACACATTAGTACAGTCCATTTTACTTAATTCATAATATTTAATGAACTTATCCCATTATATTCATTATATAATGTAATTAAAATGTCCACAATTTTTAAGGTGTTACATTGACCATTATGGGACAACCTACTTTCGGCCTGGGTCAACCTATGGGTCGACCCAAGCATAGCTGGGTCGACCCATCCAGATCTAGGGAAGATTCTGAATTACGAATTTGGACTATTTTATGGCTAGATTTGTGCTGACTCAGCTCTACATTTGTACGATTTAGATTAAAATTCTAGAATCTAATGGCTGAGGTTGACACTGTAAATCTATAAATAGGTTGCTTCTCCCATTCTAATACACACCATTTCTTCATATCTTTTGCCTCTATGAGTCATATTATATATAAATGTGTGTATATATATATATACGCAATGGAGGAATGCTGCTGAAGCCAAGATCTATAGAGACAACATTCAGGACATACATACAATAACAAAAAGGATTGGGTTGGACTTTTCTACGGCATATAGTTATATATAAATAAGAGTGCTAATCTCTTCTTCACCAAGACCCACTTTGAGTTCCCTGTTATTTTCAGATTTTATTTCTTAGACTATAATATGACAGTTAAATAAAAATTAGGGTAGGATATGCAGTGTTTATTAAATAATTGCTATACATATTTTTCACTGTTAATCACTTATGCCGTTGTGGTAAGTAAAACAATGTCTTTACTGTTGGATGATTAATAAGTTATATGTATCTATCTTCCTTTTGCCTATTTTATATATTAGTTTATCTCTAGTTTTGCCTATATGCCTATGAAACACCCCACCTCCGTTAGGGTCACTCTCAAAGGGAATGCCCTAATTTTGGTGGAGGTTTATAAGTATAAGTCACAGATACACAAGACAGATATAAAAAAAACACATATTTTTGAACAGCGGAAAACAACAGCAACTTTTATTTCATTAAAATACGTGTTACACAAATCATGCCATAATTTGTCTTACAATACTTCCAAAAACATAACATCTTCATAACTGTCTTGATTACATTATTTAAAGAAGCATAAAAACATAAGTAAACTGCATAAGTCCCATAATTGCTGTCCAAAGCCATAGTCCAAAACGAAAAAGATCCAAGCAATACATTCTTTCTCTTCAAGCTGGATATGAAAACTGGTCAAGCTGCGGTATTCCCTCCCTGTGGACCGGGGGGGAGGGGGGGGGGGAACGAAAGAAAAGAAGACGAAAGAAAAGTAGAGTCAGACATAAAGCCTGAGTAAGTCTAGGACTATTCAGTCTATGAATAAAGAATTGGGCTTGATAAGTATAAACTAGAAATGGGAAAGCACCATAAACTAAGTTAAGTTGTTAAGGGTCGAATATACTTATCGTACCCCATATTAACCTCTGCATCCATATAAACTAGTTCCCAACAGGCACCCCATAATCCGGGTGAAGTGATCCGTTTCTAATAATCGGTTCCTACTCGCATAATTACATGTGTCTTATGGTCCCCGTTGTTGTAGTTACCTATGTTGGTCCCACCATGGGGTGTATCAAGTCCTATGGTGGCGGCCCGACACAATTCTAGAATGCACAGGTCTACTACTGGTGCCCAGTGCCTTATTTTTCTGCGCTGGAGTGTGTGCACGCCCGCACCCCGTTAGAACCTACACTGCTGCACCACCGCCGTCGATTTGGCCTCTTACAGTCAGCCCAGTAATCGTGCCCCACCCTGCCTAGTTCAGGGTATCCTGATACACCTTGCAGGGTTACTGCTGAAAAGGGTCCCCCGCTACTAGGTTTTCTATTTCTAGCCAACATGCTAAGTTGGTTAAGTGTTTTGTAAACCTAACCCCCAATCAGTCTGTATAGTTTAGCATGTTCCATTTTGATTAAGTATTAATTCAATTTACTTAATCCTACCAATCTTGACTCAGCCTTAATTATCTTATTAAAGCCTCGTCCTCTCACATTAGACAGATATTGTTGTGGCTGCCTGTTGCCGGTTGGGTCCGGGCAGTCTTACGCCATAACTCAGTCTAACCTCGGGTCCTTATTGGGCTCCGTGTTTAGCCACCCACATTGGATAGGTATTGTTGTGACTACTGGACAGCCGGGCGGTTCCGGGCAGGTTTACATCACAACTCAATCCAACCTCGGGTTAAACACATCGTATTTTCTAAATTTACATATTTTGTCTCTTTTCTTTTTATATGTAAATATTTGCGGCCCATTATTCAAATTCATCTTTATTGGGTAAAATTAATTTACACCGCTTAATTGTTTTCAAGGTCATTGGCATGCGTCAAACATGCCAACACATATGTTTATATTTTAACCCAAATGTCATTACCCCCGTTTTATACGCTTGCTACAATATAACATATGTTGGGTTTAACATTTAAACCCAACTTAGCCACAAAAAAAGGGGAGGCTTAGAATATGGTGTTTATATATTCTAAGTAACATAAAAAGGGGAGTGTGAACGCATGAACTTGCAACATAGCGAACTAATTAACATAGATTAGGCACATGTGAACTTGCATTGTAACAGCATATAATCATGGCATAAACATGCCTAAACATGAATCATTCTATTGATATAATCATGGCATAAACATACCTAAACATGAATCATGGTTTTTATTGTATTCATGTAAACTTGCAGTTGGAATGTAAATCTAACTTAATTATGTGTCACATACATTATCATATGATTTTGATAACAACATAGGCCTAAAACATGTTTTCACTTAGGCATAACACCAAACATAGTTTAGTCATGTTCATAGAATTAATACAAGTTCACAAAGATGCTTTCTTTTGTCATTAATACAAAAGTATGGTTTTTCCACTCGAATCATGATGCCAATTCCAACATAAATTCACATAAGTCATAATACCCAAATGGATCCAACTACACTAAAAGGGAAATATAATATATGTTATGTTGGCACAATAGTGAATCATATACTTGCATGAATATCAAATAAACTACCACAAACATGTAGTTGTTAACTTTCAACATGAATCACATACTTGCAAATATCCAATCGTTATACCACAACATCCCAAATCGTTTAGAATCAAAGCAACATACGAATATGAATTATTATCACCACAAATCAAATACAATTCTATTTCTCATTTTACACAAATCAAAACACAATTATTTATTCACATCGGAATAGCACTCTACTTGCAACGTATGACGAATCTTCAATTCAGGAATCTGAATTCTGAATTTGGAGATGCTATCCTTTGTTGTAGGCGTTGTATTGATTTAGTTATCGTTGCTTTAAGCTTTTGAATTGTCTCCTAATCATCTCTCAAAGTTGACGGCTATTTCTAGTCCTTCCTTAGCAGCATGACGGTCTCATTCTTATTTTTGTTTGTATGAATTAGGTGGAGTCTTAGGTCCTTTTTATAGAGTTTGTGAATTGATTAGGACCGTCGATGGAGCTTGGATTAATATTAGCCATTCATTTGAAGGAGAGACCAACCAGGAGCTAACACCTAGCCCTAGTGACAAGGAAAGGCTCAAGAATTCGGCTAAGCACAGACCAGGCCAGAAAACACAAGCAGGTGCACCAGGCCAAAATGGCCCGACCGGGGAGGTCGACCCCCAGGTCGACTCTAGAGTCGACCTGGCCTGGGGCAGGTCGACCCCCAGGTTGACTCTAGAGTCGACCTGCCTCGGGCAGGTCGACCCCCAGGTCGACCTGGTGGGTTGGGCGGGAACTTTTCCCGCCTACTCTGATTGGGCTGAAATTCAAATCTGTTTTCGAAATTTGAATTTTCTGAAACTTCATCGGGCCATAATTTGGTCATACGGGCTCCGTTTGTCGAAAACTCGGACTCTATTTCGCATAATTTTCCGAGACGTATGCAATGGCGTATCCCGTTTCCCTTAACTCTTTGATTTGAAATTAGTTATACTTTAATTTGTGAATTTCACTGTTATAGAATACACGGGGTGTTACATTCTCCCCCACTTAAAAGGATTTCGTCCCCGAAATCTTCAAGTTCAGGAAGAATGTACATCCTAACATCCAAACATCCATCTACTCATCCATCAAACACAAGCATCCATTGTCCTTGAAAGACTTCTAATGCTTCATGATCATATGCGAAGTGTGTGTACATGTACTTATCTAATGCAAAATCAGTCGGTCTACTGATTCAGTTGACCTCCTTAATGCAAATATGTAAGTGTCATGAATCCATTATGTATGCAAATTTTCCTATTCATGATTCTACATGAGTGCACAATCATTCATATATAAATGCAACATCCATATGACAACGCATTAAACTTCAACCATATACGAATATAAATACATATATGCATATGCAGTATGAAGTGACTGAGCCGATCTAAAACCTAGATTGTGTGTGTATATGCAACCACGAGCAACCACTAGCAATCACTTGCAACCACTTGCAACCATCATCCATAACATGTTTCAATTACATGTTTTCATCCAAAGAGTTTCTACCTAAAAGATAAGGTCGAGGAGATATACCTAAAAAGATAGATAAAAGCGCAACTTAAGGAAAAAGAAAGATCAAAGATGTACCCTCGAAAAGAAAAGGGTAGGCTGCGCGTATTCTAGCTTCAGTTTCCCAAGTTGCGTCTCCCTCGGTGTCACTCAACTGAACTTTGACGAGCTTAACTTCGCGGTTGCGTAGCTTCTTCACTTCCGTTCCTAATATGCGGGTTGGAACTTTCCTCACGGTTGCTTCGCGTTCCACTTCAGCCTCTTCTAGGATATTTGGCTCTACCACTTCAGCAGATTCATGTAGACATTTTCGGAGGTGCGAAACATGGAAAACATTGTGAACTCCGGCCAGCTTTTCGGGTAGCTCTAATCTATAGGCCATTTCCCCAATTTTCTCGATAATAGGAAACGGCCCTACGAACCTTGGTACTAGCTTTCCTGTGGTTCCAAAACGAACAACGTTCCTTAGCGGTGATACCTTAAGAAAAACTCTGTCCCCAACCTCAAATTCAAGGTCGGTCCTCCTCTTGTCGGCATAGGATTTTTGTCTGTCTTGGGCTGTCTTCATCCTTCTTCGTATTAAGTCTACTTTCTCTGAAGTCTCTTGGATCATATCTGGTCCAAGTATGAGCTTATCAGTAGACTCCCACTAACAAGTGGGAAATCGGCACGGCCTTCCATATAAAGCCTCGAAGGGCGCCATTCCGATGGTGGCTTGGTAGCTGTTGTTGTAGGCAAATTCCACCAAAGGAAGATGGTCTTCCCATGTCCCTCCGAAGTCAAGGACGCACAGTCTTAAAAGGTCCTCCAAAACTCTGTTCACTCTTTCCGTCTAGCTGTCGGTTTGGGGATGATAGGCTGTGCTCAAGCATAACTGTGTGCCTACCGCTTCTTGCAGACTCCGCGAAAACTCACTTGTGAAGATAGGGTCTCGGTCACTAACAATGCTGGAGGGTATCCCGTAGAGTCAGACAATTTCTTTGAGATAAAGAGATGCAAGGGATGAGGTAGTTCTTTTACTCTTGACAGGTAAAAAGTTGGCGCTTTTAGTAAGCCTATCCACTATTACCCAAATGCTAGTGTTGCCTCTTCTAGACCTAGGCAGCCCATCAATGAAGTCCATTGAGATGCTATCCCACTTCCACTGCGGGACCTCTAGAGGATGGAGCAGACCGCCAGGTTTCTTCTATTTCGCCTTAACCTGTTGGCAAACCATACACTTTGAAACGAATTCTGCCTCGTCTTTCTTCATGCCGCTCCAAAAGAAAGTTCTCTTTATGTCCTTGTACATTTTATCTCCGCCTGGATGTATCGTCATCTTGGAGTGATGTGCTTCCTCGAGAACTGTCTTTACTAAATCCCTTGTCTGTGGGACGCATAGTCTTCCATCTCGCCTTAGCCAACCCTTATCGTCGATGGAGTATCTGTTGAGGTGACTTGAAGTCTCACCCCTAATTAGCCTATCAATTGTTTCCACAAGCTGAGGGTCTTCGCGTTGTGCTGTCCCTATTGAGTCCACTAAAGTTGGGCGTATTTCGAGAGATGCTAGCAAGCCCGGTACAAAATCGGAGGAGGGCCTAAAGTCAAAGCTGGCTATAAACTCTAGGCTTTGCCTTTCAACAAACAGCGGGCTTAGGGTCAGTTTCTTTCGGCTCAACGCGTCTGTCACTACGTTGCCTTTACCTGGAGTGTAGGAGATCTCGAAATCGTACGAGGCAAGAAACTCCATCCACCTCTGTTGCCTCAAGTTAAGATCTTTCTGCGAGAAAAGATATTTCAACGATTTATGGTCAGTGTAAAGTTCGAACTTCTCACCTAGGAGATAGTGTCACCAAGACTTGAGTGCAAAGACGATGGCCGCTAACTCAAGGTCATGGGTCGGGTAGTTCTTTTCATGAACTTTCAATTGTCTTCCGCCATAAGCTACTACCCTTCCTTCTTGCATTAAGACAGCGCCTAGCCCTGTCCCACATGCATCTGTATAAACTGTGAACATCTTGCTTCCATCTGGCAACGTCAAAACTGGGGCTATTGTAAGAGCCCTTTTTAGTCGTTGGAAAGCAAACTCGCAATCCAAGTCCCAATTGAACACTAGATTCTTCTTGGTCAGCCTTGTGAGCGGAGCTGAGATTTTCGCAAAGTCTCTTATGAATTTTCGGTAGAAACCTGCTAGTCCTAGAAAACTTCGGACCTCAGTTGCATTCCTTGGTGTCTTCCAATCCTGTATCGCTACTACCTTAGCAGGGTCCACAGCTAACCCTTCTTTGGATACTATGTGCCCAAGGAACCTCACTTCTTCTCTCCAAAAGTGGCATTTGGAGAATTTGGCTTTTAGTTGATGGACTCGCAGAGTTTCCATGATTGCCCTTAAGTGCTGAGCATGTTCTTCTTCACTCTTTGAGAAGATCAAGATATCGTCTACAAAGACCACTACGAACTTATTGAGGAAATCTCTGAACACCCTACTCATTAGGTCCACGAAGTAAGCGGGTGCGTTTGTCAAGCCGAAAGGCATGACAAGCCATTCAAAGAAGTCGTCTGGGGTTCTGAATGCTGTCTTATCGATACTATCTTCAGCCACCCTTAGCTGATGAAATCCGGTCGCTAAATCGAGTTGGGAGAAAACAGACGCTCCTACAAGCTGATCAAACAGATCATCAATTCTGGGGAGAGGGTGCCTATTCTTTTTCGTTAGCTTATTGAGCTCCCTATAGTCAACACATAGACGGAGTGAACCATCCGCCTTTGTGGCGAGCACCACTGGAGCGCCCCATTCTGAAATGCTCCTTCTAATGAACCCCTTCTCTAGAAGCTCTTTAATCTGTTTACTGAGCTCCTTCCTTTCCCGGGGAGCCATGTGTCTAACGGGCAACGCAACGGGCTTTGCATTATCTACAAGATATATGCGGAAGTCTATCTCCCGCTTCGGAGGCAAGCCCTTCACCTCTTCGAAGACATCCGGATATTCCCGGACTAATCTAACCGATTGCAAACTTTCAACAGAAGCATTTAGCGATTCAAGATAACTAAGCATAACCGCATACGAGGGATTACAAGTAATTTCTGGGGTGTTACCGAGTTGGGTCAGAAGCCTAACCACCCTTCACTCACAATCAAGGACGGCACCATTACTGGATAGCCAGTCCATGCCCAAAATCAAACCATATCCCGAGAAGCCCAAAACAAAGGCACTACATCTAAATTCTACGCTTAGAATAGAAATTTTCAATCCCACACAGATCATAGACAGATGAGTTGGGCCCCCAATTGGATTTGAAACAATTAAGGGGTCCTCTACCATACTAGTTTCTAGGTGCAGAGATTCTACTAAAGCAGATGAAATAAAGGAGTGTGATGCGCCAGAATCAAATAAAGTGCGAACTGGGTGATCATAAAGATAAACTACACTTTCTACAGAAGTATTTATACCTCGTTGTTGCAGAGGTGGCGCTTCTAGCACATGAACCTGTGCCCCCGAGGTGGATCCAGCCCTCTGCCCCTGCCCTCACTTCTTTGGGCAATCTTTAGCCATATGGCCTGTCTCACCGCAAGAAAAGCACCAACCATTCATCTTGGCCTTCTTTTTCCGGCAATCTTTCACTAAATGTCCCACTTTGCCACAAAAATTACACTTCCTCTTCTCTTTGTTGTCTTTCCCGCCCTTCTTAAAATCTATCTTCTTAGGATGTAAACCCTCTTTCTTCCCTTGAGAGCTTTCTGCCTTTGTCTCCTTCTTGCCCTTATCCTCTTCGTTCAGCAATGCCATCTATACCAATCTTTCATACGTAGCTCCCATGGGTATATGGGTCATAGCCAAACTGTGTAATGGCTCATTCAACCCTTTGACAAAACGGAGAGCCTTCTTGTGCGGGGTGTTGACTAGGTCCAGTCTGAACCTAGCCAGCTCATCGAACTGATTAACATACTCTTTGACTGTCATATTCCCTTGCTTAAGAAATAAGAATTTTTCCAACTGCAGACTCCTTTCAGCGTCTGCAAGAAATTTAGCCTCAAACCTTTCCCTAAAGTCCTCCCATGTTTCCACTGGTCTTTCTGCATTGGTGACTTCCCACCAGTACGAAGCCTCACCTTTAAGTTACCATACTGCCAGTTGTACTTTCTGCCTATCTTCTACCTCAAAGATGACGAATAAGTCCTCGGTTTCCTTCAGCCAATTCCTGACTGCTACGAAGGACTCGGTTCCATGAAAGTCCTTTCCTCCCATAGCTTTAAAATATTTACATATCTTAGAAAAAGTATTACCCCGCGGAGGAGGTGGAGGAAGAGGTGCTGCTGCAGCTGGATGATTTCCCGCAGCTGGGGGAGGAGGAACGGTAGGACCTGGCTGAGTGGCCCTTGCTTCTAAGAATCGTCTGAACCAACCAGGTATTGGTACACCCTCTGGCAAGTTAAGTTCTTCAGACATGCTGAAACAAAAAGGATAGATTCAAAACGAAGGATAAAAGATAGTACCTATGGCTTTGGGGGACTATGCCTTTAAAATAAAAAAACATTTTATCTTTAAAAATGCTTCTTTAAATTTTCTTTTGAAAATAAATTTTCCAAAACTTTTTATCTTATCTGGTAAACCTATGCTCTGATACCAAGTGAAACACCCCACCTCCGTTAGGGTCACTCTCAAAGGGAATGCCCTAATTTTGATGGAGGTTTATAAGTATAAGTCACAGATACACAAGACAGATATAAAAAAACACATATTTTTGAACAGCGGAAAACAACAGCAACTTTTATTTCATTAAAATACGTGTTACACAAACCATGCCATAATTTGTCTTACAATACTTCCAAAAACATAACATCTTCATAACTATCTTGATTACATTATTTAAAGAAGCATAAAAACATAAGTAAACTGCATAAGTCCCATAATTGCTGTCCAAAGCCATAGTCCAAAACGAAAAAGATCCAAGCAATACATTCTTTCTCTTCAACCTGGATGTGAAAACTGGTCAAGCTGCGGTATTCCCTCCCTGTGGACCTGGGGGGGGGGGGGGAACGAAAGAAAAGAAGACGAAAGAAAAGTAGAGTCAGGCATAAAGCTTGAGTAAGTCTAGGACTATTCAGTCTATGAATGAAGAATTGGGCATGATAAGTATAAACTGGAAATGGGAAAGCACCATAAACTAAGTTAAGTTGTTAAGGGTCGAATATACTTATCGTACCCCATATTAACCTCTGCATCCATATAAACTAGTTCCCAACAGGCACCCCATAATCATGGTGAAGTGATCCGTTTCTAACGATCGGCTCCTACTCGCATAATTACATGTGTCTTACGTCCCCCGTTGTTGTAGTTACCTATGCTGGTCCCTCCATGGGGTGTATCAAGTCCCATGGTGGCGGCCCGACACAATTCTAGAATGCACAGGTCTACTACTGGTGCCTAGTGCCTTATTTTTCTGCGCCGGAGTTTATGCACGCCCGCACCACGTTAGAACCTACACTGCTGCACCACCGCCGTCGATTTGACCTCTTACAGTCAGCCCAGTAATCGTGCCCCACCCTGCCTAGTTCAGGGTATCCTGATAGACCTTGTAGGGTTACTGCTGAAAAGGGTCCCCTGCTACTAGGTTTTCTATTTCTAGCCAACATGCTAAATTGGTTAAGTGTTTTGTAAACCTAACCCCCAATCAGTCTGTATAGTTTAGCATGTTCCAATTTGATTAAGTATTAATTCAATTTACTTAATCCTACCAATCCTGACTCAGCCTTAATTATCTTATTAAAGCCTCGACCTCTCACATTAGACAGATATTGTTGTGGCTGCCTGTTGCCGGTTGGGTCCGGGCAGTCTTACGCCACAACTCAGTCTAACCTCGGGTCCTTATTGGGCTCCGTGTTTAACCACCCACATTGGATAGGTATTGTTGTGACTACTGGACAGCCGGGCGGTTCCGGGCAGGTTTACATCATAACTCAATCCAACCTCGGGTTAAACACATCATATTTTCTAAATTTACATATTTTGTCTCTTTTCTTTTTATATGTAAATATTTGCAGCCCATTATTCAAATTCATCTTTATTGGGTAAAATTAATTTACACCACTTAATTGTTTTCAAGGTCGTTGGCATGCGTCAAACATGCCAACACATATGTTTATATTTTAACCCAAACGTCATTACCCCCGTTTCATACGCTTGCTACAATATAACATATGCTGGGTTTAACCTTTAAACCCAACTTAGCCACAAAAAAAGGGGAGGCTTAGAATATGGTGTTTATATATTCTAAGTAACATAAAAAGGGGAGTGTGAACGCATGAACTTGCAACATAGCGAACTAATTAACATAGATTAGGCACATGTGAACTTGCATTGTAACAACATATAATCATGGCATAAACATGCCTAAACATGAATCATTCTATTCATATAATCATGGAATAAACATACCTAAACATGAATCATGGTTTTTATTGTATTCATGTAAACTTGCAGTTGGAATGTAAATCTAACTTAATTATGTGTCACATATATTATCATATGATTTCGATAACAACATAGGCCTAAAACATGTTTTCACTTAGGCATAACACCAAACATAGTTTAGTCATGTTCATAGAATTAATACAAGTTCACAAAGATGCTTGCTTTTGTCATTAATACAAAAGTATGGTTTTTACACTTGAATCATGATGCCAATTCCAACATAAATTCACATAAGTCATAATACCCAAATGGATCCAACTACACTAAAAGTGAAATATAATATATGTTATGTTGGCACAATAGTGAATCATATACTTGCATGAATCTCAAATAAACTACCACAAACATGTAGTTGTTAACTTTCAACATGAATCACATACTTGCAAATATCCAATCGTTATACCACAACATCCCAAATCGTTTAGAATCAAAGCAACATACGAATATGAATTATTATCACCACAAATCAAATACAATTCTATTTCTCATTTTACACAAATCAAAACACAATTATTTATTCACATCGGAATAGCACTCTACTTACAACGTATGACAAATCTTCAATTCAGAATTCTGAATTCTGAATTTGGAGATGCTATCCTTTGTTGTAGGCGTTGTTTTGATTTAGTTATCGTTGCTTTAAGCTTTTGAATTGTCTCCTAATCGTCTCTCAAAGTTGACGGCTATTTCTAGTCCTTCCTTAGCAGCATGACGGTCCCATTCTTATTTTTGTTTGTATGAATTAGGTGGAGTCTTAGGTCCTTTTTATAGAGTTTGTGAATTGATTAGGACCGTCGATGGAGCTTGGATTAATATTAGCCATTCATTTGAAGGAGAGACCAACCAGGAGCTGACACCTAGCCCTAGTGACAAGGCAAGGCTCAGGAATTCGGCTAACCACAGACCAGGCCAGAAAACACAAGCAGGTGCACCAGGCCAAAATGGCCCGACCGGGGAGGTCGACTCTAGAGTCGACCTGGCCTGGGGCAGGTCGACCCCCAGGTCGACTCTAGAGTCGACCTGCCTGGGGCAGGTCGACCCCCAGGTCGACTCCCAGGTCGACCTTAGGGTCGACCCCCAGGTCGACCTGGTGGGTTGGGCGGGAACTGTTCCCGCCTACTCTGATTGGGCTGAATTCAAATCTGTTTTCGAAATTTGAATTTTCTGAAACTTCATCGGGCCATAATTTGGTCATACGGGCTCCGTTTTTCGAAAACTCGGACTCTATTTCGTGTATTTTTCCGAGACGAATGCAATGGCGTATCCCGTTTCCCTTAATTCTTTGATTTGAAATTAGTTATACTTTAATTTGTGAATTTCACTGTTATAGAATAGACGGGGTGTTACAGCCTATGTGATTTGATTCTATTCTCCTTCCTCTGTTTTCCCATTTTACTTACGCTAAGCCTAGGCCTTTGGAAGCCTAGGCTATATTCGATCAGAGTGTGCGTATAATTGGGGTAATAATGAATGACATAAAAAGAGGAATTTAGGCATGTTGTTAAATTGGGGACTGTTTAACTATTATTTGGGAAAGGGATAATATGCACATGCATAGACTTGCTGTAAATTAATAAAAAGGAGCAACGTGTATATACTTGCAATAAATGGATAATATGCATAAGCCTGTACATGTTGTAAATTTTGGGCATAATTGAATGAATAATATTCATATGTATAAACATGTTAGATTTGACTTAATACAGACATTAAGTAAATGACATGTTAGAATATTGTGAGTACCAGATGTAGGCTAAAAAACTGAATTGTCATGGTAATTATACGTACATCTGGTTAGGTGTTTTAGAGAAGGGTTGTGCACACATAATGACATGTAATATTACAACCATGCTTATTGGTAAACCTAAACCTGCTAGGTTAAACATGATTACTAATAAGCTAAGAGGTCCCTCGTTCTGCTGTTGTATTGGGTTTTGGGGACTCTTAAATCCTAGTTATTTAAGGGCACAAGCTTAGGGAGTTTGGCTTGTGTCGATCTACTGTTTGGAACCCATATCAGTCAGTATCCCTATTGGTATTTTGTTAGAGGGCCTCACACAAGGTAGGGGCCAGGGCATGAGTTACTGAACTGGAAAGTAAGAGGTTCACATGGGGAAGGTGGTTACGGGCATGTTCCGGTGGAGTCATGAGCGTGCATGTGTCCGATTAGGGAAACTAAGCCACTGTAACTCCAGTAAATAGGTCTGTGTTATATAGTGCTAGATTAGGGAGTGATACACCCTACCGACGGGGATGACACGGGGTATTTACGTATTAGGGAGCCGATCGCATGGGTAGTAATTAGGGTACACCTAATCCTGCTATTATGTAATTAGGGTAATACCTAATCCTGTTATGTAATTAGGGTATGCCTAATCCTACTGTTAATTCTACTATTAATCCTACTATTGTTTAATTAAGTTAAACACCTAATTAGTACTGTTATACTAGTATTTGTGCATACATACTTGTTTTAGGATATAAATTTGAAGCAATACTCGACCATAGTTTATTCCTGTTATTCCTATCTATCCTGCTGTTCTATTTAGTTTATCTGTTACCTTATATGACACTATCCTTTCTCATCCAGTCTTATTTACCTGTCTTGGCATTTCTATTATATGCATATTTTAAAATCATTGGAACTCACAAGACTTTATGTCTGACCCCTTTTGTTGTCGCTTCTTTCTTCCTTTCCACTCAGGTCCTCAAAGTGGAAGCACTCACCAGTGACTAGAACTTTCTCTTATAGCTTGGACTTGGATTTTCTAAGATGTATTGTTTGGACTTGCTCTCTATTCTATTATGGCTTGTGGCGAGGGATATGATTTTATGTTACTTCACTCTAGTGTTTTGTTGTATGAGATGTTTTATGAGGCAGATTTGAGAAACTTAGTTTTTTTGTAACTGGTTTTGATGTAACCTGTTTGAGACTACGTTTTATTTTTAATGATGAAGTTGAAATTTTCCACTATTTATTTTATATCCGTCTTGTGAATTTTTGTATTGTTTTGCTATTGTGCTTCACAAAACTTAATCCATTCTCTTATGAGTGACATTAACGGACATGGTGTGTCACATTTGGTATTAGAGCTGAATGTTACAAGATCAGAGAAAAAGTTTTTAAAATTGTTTTCAATAGAGAAGTGTTTCCAAATAAAAATCTGTTTTTGAAAAACGTATCTCCTTAAGCTATATCCAATATTCTCTCGATCTCTTGTTAAATCCTTTTTCTTTTCTTTTCAACATGTCTGGGGCACCCTATCTTGCTGAAGGCTTTCCACTACCGACATGGTTCCGTAAGTATCTTAAGGCTACAACACCTGCTGGAGGACAAGGAGATGCCCCACCCCCAGCTGCAGCCGTTGTAGCTCCATCTCCACGAGTAGGGAAGCTTAGCAAGCAAGTAGGAGAGCTATTCGAGAAAGGTTTTATTAGGCGAAGCATATCAGAGTAGGGTGCTCCAATCGTCTTCACAACTAAGGCAGATGGCTCACTTCGTCTATGTGTGAATTATAAGGAGCTGAATAAGTTCACCAAGAAGAATGGCACCCGCTACCGAGAATTGACGACCTGTTTGATCAGCTAGTTGGGACATCAGTTTTCTCGCATATGGATTTGGCTATGGGATTTCATCAACTGAGGTTGGCAGTGGAGAACATTCATAAGACTGCACTCAAAACTCCAAATGGTTTCTTTGAATGGCTGGTTATGCCTTTTAAGCTAACCAATGCACCCTCCTATTTTGTGGATTTGATGAGTAGGGTGTTTATGGAGTTCCTCAATAAGTTTATGGTGGTATTTATGGATGACATTCTGATCTTCTCAAAGAATAAGGAGGAGCATGCCGAATACTTTGGAGAGGTTCTACGCACTCTTAGATCGCATCAACTCAAGGAAATTTTTTCTAAGTGCCACTTTGGAGAAAGGAAGTAAGGTTCCTAAGGCATGTGGTCTCCAAGGTCTGGATATCAGTGGACCCCACTAAAATTGTCGCAGTTCAAGATTGGAGAGCACAAATGAATGCGATGGAGGTGAGAAGTTTTCTAGGGTTGGAGGGCTATTATAGGAAGTTTATCAAAGCCTTTGCAAGAGTATCAGCCCCACTCACCCGATTGATGAAGAAGAACCTGGATTTTTCATGGAGCATTGATTGTGAGGATGCCTTTCAGAAGTTAAAAGGGGCTCTGACTACAGCCCCAGTTCTAACTCTCCCAAATGGAAGCCAGATGTTCACAGTTTACGTAGATGCTTGCGGCACGAGGCTTGGTTCCATTCTAATGCAAGAGGAAAAGGTAGAACTACACTACCCATGATCTAAAGTTGGCAGCAATAGTGTTCGCGTTGAAGTCTTGGCAGCACTATCTACTTGGATAAAGATTTGAACAATACACGGATCATAAGTCGCTCAAATACTTATTCTCAAAGAAGGATCTCAACCTAAGGCAGCAACGGTGGATGGAGTTCCTGGCGTCATATAACTTTGAGATAACTTATACCATGGGAAAGGGTAATGTAGTGGCAGATGCATTGAGTAGGCAAAGGATGACTTTAAGTCCTCTATTCGTAGAAAGGAAAAGTTTGGAGTACAACTCGACCTTTGATTTGAAGCCATCAACAGATTTCACATTGGAATTGTTAGCATCAATGGAGGTGGGATCTACTCTATTGGAGTGAGTTGGATCTATGCAGTGGGAGGACGCACAAATTTCAGACATCTTGGACAAGCTTGATAGAGGAGAGACTTATAGTCACCTTCCTAGATATACCATGGACGAGAAAGGGTGGCTAAGATGAGATGGAAGGCTATGTGTCCCTAAGATTGGGGAATTGCTAAAGGCAATACTTAAGGAAGCTCATCATTCTTGGATGACTACCCATCAGAGCGGCGACAAAATGTATCCAGACATGAAGAGGGTTTTATTTTGGACTAGCATGGAGAAGGATGTTGCGGAATTTGTAGCTCGACGCTTGACTTGCCAGTAAGTAAAGGCTGAACAAAAGAAACTGAGCGGATTGCTTCAGCCCTTAAATGTCCCACAATGGAAGTGGAAGAGCATCTCTATTGATTTCATCAATGGATTGCCTAGATCGAGGAAGGGCAATACGAGCATTTGGTGATAGTATATAGAGTTACTAAGAGCACTCATTTTATTCTTGTTAAGAGTAAGTGGGCGGCGGCTTGTTAGCGTCAGTATAACTTCGAGAGATAGTTCGATTGCATGGGGTACCTTCCAGTATAGTAAGCGACCATGGCCCCATCTTTACTGGTGAGTTTTGAAAGAGCTTACAAGTGGTATTAGGTACAGAACTTCGTTTGAGCACAACATACCACCCTCAGATAAATGGGAGACTGAGAGGGTTAATAGAGTTTTTAAGGATTTTCTAAGACTGTGTATCTTAGACTTTGGAGGGATTTGGGACGATCATATCCCATTGGTTGAGTTCTCCTACAACAACAGTTTCCATTCGAGCATAGGCATTGCACCCTTCCAAGCACTATATGGATGACCACATAGATCGCCGACTTGTTGGTAGGAGTCTACGAACATACTTCTACTTGGATCCGAGATGATTCGAGGCGCTTCTAAGAAGATTGATCTTATCCGCCAATGAATGAAAGCTGCTCAAGATAGAAAAAAATCATATGCTAAATAAAGGAGGACCAATTTAGAATTTTAATTGGGAGATACGTTCTTCATTAAAGTATCACCACTAAGGAATGCAGTTCTCTTTGGCTCGGTAGGGAAGTTAGCATCGTGATTCGTAGGGCCATTTCCTATAGTAGAGAGGACAGACCAGATGGCTTATAGGAATAAGCTACCGGATAGACTGGCGAGCGTACACAATTTTCATATTTCCCATTTGAGGAAATGTCTCCATGGTACGGTAGAGAGAGTCTAGCCGAGCACACATGAAGGCATGGAAGTTGAGAAGGAAGAATCAGTGAGAAGAGTTTCTACTCATATCCTCGGATCAGAAATCAAGAAGCTACGTAATAAGGAAATCAGTTTGGTGAAGGTACAATGGGGAGAAGACCACGAAGATGCAATGTGGGAACCCGAAGATAGGATTCACGCTTCTTATCCTTTTCTTTTTGAATGTACGTTCTTGACATCTTTTCCAAGCTTTTACTTCGCATTTGCTTCTATCATTCTAAGTATGTTTATCCTATCGTTCGAACCTTTCGATCCTTAGGTAGAATCCAATGGTTGGAAACATGTGTTTGAAACATGTTATGATTGATGGTTGCAAGTGGATGCAAGTGTTTGTTCATGGATGGATATACACACACTACCACTAGATCGGCTCAATCACTTACATATTTCATATGGATGTGTGTGCATTTTAAATTTTCTATGGATGGAAATGAGTGAATCATCATATAGATGTTGCATTTTGGTGAATGATTGTGCACATATATAGAGTTTATATGTTATACTAGGATTATTTGCATACATTTTGGATTCATGGCACAAACATATATTGCATTAAGGAGGTCAACTGAATCAGTTGACTGCTTGATTTTCGCATTAGTATAGGGACATATACACACAACACTCTTGCATATGTTCATACAAGCATTAGAAAATCTTAGGGATAATGGATGCATGTGGATGATGGATGAGTAGATGATTGAGTTGGTTGTTAGGATAGTAACATTCTTCTTAACTTGAAGATTTCAGGGATAAAATCCTTTAAGTAGGGGAGAATGTAACACCAAAAAAATTAATACACTATATCCATACTTTAAAAGTTAATAAATTGGGAATCACTTAATTAAAATATTCAGAATTAAGTGAAGCCAACATTTTCGTTGCATTTATCTTGGAATTCTGGTTCAGATAGACTCCAAGTTTGCGTAAAATGAATAACGTATAAAGAAGATATGGGGATTAGAAGTTTGTATACATATAAGATGCTTATATATAAATATATAATTCAAAAATGTTCAGAATTTTCAAATGAACGAAGCGGGAAAACAAGCGGAAAACCAGACCGTTGTGGGACAACCCACTTCCGACCTTGGTCGACCCACCCAGATCCGGGGAATATTTTGAAATGTGAATTTGGACTGTTTTGTGGTTAGATTTGTGTTGATTCAACGCTACATGTACGGTTTAGATTAAAACCCTAGAATCTAAAGACTGAGGTTGGCTATGTGAATATATAAATAGGCGGCTTCTCCCATTCGAATACACTCCATTTCTTCATATCTTTTCCCTCTATGAATCTATTATATATATATGCAATGGGGGAATTCTGTTGAAGCCTAGATCTATAGAGACAATATTCAGGACTTACATACATACAACAACAAAAAATAGGATTGGATTGGACTTTTCTACGACATATAATTATATATAAGACATTTAATCTCTTCTTCACCAAGACCCACTGTGAGTCCCTGTCATTTTCAGATTTGATTTCTTAGACTATAACATGACATTTAAATAAAAATTGGGTTGGGATATACAGTGCTTATAAGATAATTACTATACATGCTTTTCACTATTAATCACCAATGCCGTTGTGATAAGTAAAATATATACCTTTACTACTAGATAATTAACAAGTTATATATATCTATTTTCCTTTTCCCTATTTCTATATTTTAGTTTATTTCCAGTCTTGCCTATATGCCTATCTGGTTTGATTCTATTCTCCTTCCTCTGTTTTCCCTTTTTATTTACGCTAACCCAGACATTTGGAAGCCTACGTTATATCCGATTAGAGTGTGCATATAATTAGGGTAATAATGAATGACATAAAAAGAGGAATTTTGGTATGTTGTCAAATTGGGGACTGTTTAACTATAATTTGGGATAGGGATAATATACACATGTTTAGACTTGCTGTAAATTAATAAAAAGGAGTAATGTGTATATGCTTGCTGTAAATGGATAATATGCATAAACCTGTACATGCTGTAAATTTGGGGCATAATTGAATGAATAGTATGCACATATATATAAACATGTTAGATTTGACTTAATACAGACATTAACTATAACACCCCGTATTTCTGTTAATACTAATATTCACAAATTAAAAGAATTAATATTGAGAATTTGCACGAAATAGCCTTAAAAAGGCATATAACAAATTTGAGATATGTGAACTGCCTTAAAAGGCGAAAAATGGGATTAAGACATTAATTGGAGAATTAATGTGTAGAAATGGTCATAAGTTAATTATGGATTAATTTGAATTTATGAATAGGTGCGTGTATATATATATATATATATATATATATGGGCAGTTAATGTAAACATGAATAGAAGTTTATTAATTTGCTGAGTGTTTGCTGAGTCACTTCTGACTCATTGCTGAGTCAATAAGATAAACCCCATCTGGTCTGAATGGCTGCGGTTATTTCTAGGTTAAATCTAATGGCCTAAATGAATCCTAACATCTATAAATAAGTGGGTAGACTCTAACCCTAAATCACTTGAAAAATTGGAGAGCTACCGACATGCCGTTGCCATGGAGTTCAGCATAGCCGTCACAAACTAAAGAAGAAGAAGGCCAAATCTACAAACTAAATCTACTCAAATCAAATCAAAAGCTCTCTCTCTTTCTATTTCTCTTCTTTAAAATAGTGAGTATGATGAATCTCACAATATTATTATAAAATAATTTGATTAAGTTATGAATGGATCACAAGAAAGTGATATGAATTGTTATGTATTTGTAAATTATGTTGTGGATCTTTTGTTATGCTATTATGTTATCATATATATGTTGTTATGTTGTAGTGATTATGTTGTAAATAATCCTATGCTATGTCATATGTGATTAATCATGCTATGCTATGTTGTAAATCATGTCATGCTATGTTGCAAATTATGATATGCTATGTTGTAAATCTTATACATGTTGTAGATCTCATATTATCACATATGTTGAAATACTTATGTTATATGATAATGATGTCATGTTAAGTTGTGTTGAATCATACAAGTTGTAAAATCATGATGTTAGTATTTATGCGAATTGGATCATGTTTAAAGTTTATGTTTTTTTTATAATAGATCTTGATTATGGGAATTTGCCTATTGGGTTAGGTGTACCCATATACATGAATCTACAAATTAATTGGATCTTGAATATGGGAATTTGCCTATTAAGTTAGGTGTACCCATATACATGAATCTACAAATTAATTGGATCTTGAATATGGGAATTTGCCTATTAAGTTAGGTGCACCCATATACATGAATCTATGATTAAATGAATTTTGATTTTTGGGAATTTGCCTATTGAGTTAGGTGAACCCATATAAAACCATATTGTTAATGATGTTGATTCACACATGTCCTATACAAGTTTATGAAATTTGATCAAAATCATATTATGTGAATTATGAATAAGTTGACACCCTTAGATCCATGACATGTATAACCTTATGCAAGTTGTAATGTATGCAAGTTTTACCCCTTGTTATGATTTATTTAGTCACATATATATGTTGTTGTTGTGAAAATTTTCTTTTATGCTAATCGGGTCTAGCATACATTTTGCGAATAAACGTTCAAACGTGGGGTGGGGGTAATATTAGGAAATTAATAAATTGGGGTGCAATTGATATGATTTTGCATGCCTTAAATGGATGTCCATAATTGAGTCAATTATGGACATTGTTAAATTTGGAATTAATTAATAATTCAAGTAGGGAATTATTAAAATTGGGGAAAGTGGATTATTAATAATAATCAATGCTTAGGACACGAGGTTGGACCCGTTTGTGACGTAAACCTGCCCGGACCCGCCCGGCAAATCCAGTAGTCACAAATGTCGGCCCAATGTGAGAGGTCCTAGGCCCAAACTAAATCATAACAGTTGTAAAGACACGAGGTTAGACTCTTTTATGGTGTAAGACTGCCCGGACCCGCCCAGCAAATCCAGCTGCCATAAATGCCAATCTAATGTGAGAGGTCTTTATGAGGTTATGGCCTTAATGAATTAAGAAATACTTAGCCAGATAATCATGTAAGGTGGGACATGTGGGTTAAGTAGGTGCCTTGGGTGGCATGAGGAATCTAGTGGTTGCCTTTAGAGGCATTTGAAATACGATTAGACTTAACCAAATACACATGTAAATGAACATGACTAAGTGGGTTAAGTGGATGGATTAATGGGACAAGCTTAGGTGGAATGCTTGTGGGAAATAATGGGGGCCCATTTCAACCAGTATCCCAAAACGTATCTTTGTGGGCTCGACCCAAGTCGAGGATGGGACACGCATACTGGGTTTGACTATAAGAGGCCAAAACAGGGAGCGGTGGCAACGAAGTCCAACGGGTTTCATATGCGTGTGTGGACCCGGGCTGTTAGGTAAGACGTTGTTGCATCGTGTAGGTATAAGCCGTGCATCTCCGTTATATCGGGTTGCCACTTTAGGGGAATGATACACCCCACTGTGGGGCCAGCACGGGTATCTACGAGTAGGGAGCCGATCGAAAAATGGAAAGTGGGGTACACCTAGTGGCGATAGGGGCAGGCGGCACCTATGTAATCAGCTAGGAGTACGTAAAGCCATTAAGAAAGTTTCTAAGTGAAGCTAAGTGGAATCAATCTTTAGGGTGACTGGTGTGGTGCAGTATAGTGTTTATCCTTTAGTATTTAGGAGCGCCTATAACGTTTCCTTTAGCGATTGTCTATGTCCTTAATCTGCTCTTTCATAGACATTTCCTTGTTTTCCAGCTTATGCCTTTGTCCAGTTATTTTGATAATAGTATTGTAGAATTATCATACTCGCCAGACTTTATGTCTGACCCCCCCTCTTTTTCATCTTTTTCTCCCTTCAGGTCCTCAGGTTGGGCCAAGTTCCAGTGGAGCCTGATTGGATTGCTTATCTCTTGGAAAGCTTGGACTGCTAAAGTAAAGTCCAGCTTGTTATCTTTCTTTTTAATGGCTATTTATGTAATGGGATTATGTACTTGTTTTATCAAGATAGATATTGTATTTGACTTTGATTATGGTGTTATTATGTAATCAAACATGTTTTGACTTCTGCTGCAATTGAAATAAAGTTTTTAAATTTCCAAGTACTATTTTATATCTGTCTTGTTGAAATTTTACTGTTCTATATTCACCTAAAACCTCCATAGAAGTTAATGCATTCCCTTTGTGAGTGACATTAATGGACGTGGGGTGTTACACGTGGTATCAGAGCATAAGGTTAACAGAACAGATAAATTTTTTAGAAAAATATTTTTCTAAAGTATTTTTGGAAGAAGTGCTTTCAAAAACATGTTATTTAAAGAGAATTTTTATGAAAAACATAATCCCAAATAGCCATATCCTTATCTTTATCTTTCGAATTCTCCATTTTGAATCTTTCCTTTTTCGTTTCAGCATGGCTGAAGATCTTAATCTCCCAGAAGGTGTGACGGTTCCAGGGTGGTTTTGGAGATATTTGGAGGCTAGGGCCACCACTGCAGGCCCAGCAGATGTTCCTCCACCCCCATTTGCACCCATTCCTCCTCCTCCTCGTGTTGACAATTTTGCAAAGATGTGCAAGGAATTTAAGGCTATGGGAGGAAAAACTTTTCAAGGGACTGAGACGTTTGTGGAGGCCAGAGACTGGCTTAAGGAGACTGAGGAATTGTTGGATATCTTTGAAGTGGAAGATGGGAGGAAAGTCCGTTTAGCTGCTTGGTTAATGAAGGGAGAGGGCTCGTTTTGGTGGGAGGTCACTAACGGGGAACGTCCAGTTGATTCATGGGCGGATTTCCGACGAAGGTTTGAGGCAAAGTTTCTTTCAAGGGCAGAGGAGAATTTAAATATGAAAAAATTCCCGACATTAAAGCAAGGGAGCTTATCAGTGAAGGAGTATGTCAATAAATTTAATCAGTTAGCATGGTTTGGCTGGGAGTTGGTGAACACGCCAGAGAAGAAAGCTTTGAGGTTCGTTAGAGGCTTGAATGAACCGTTGCAAGGGTTGGCTATGACCCACATCCCTATGGGAGCCACCTTTGAAAGGCTAGTAGAAATGGCACTTATGCATGAGGATAAGGCAGTTGAAAAGAAAGGGGATCAGAAGAAACCCCAACAGCAAAATAAGAAGGGTGGTAAAAACAATAATGGCAAAGGGAAGAAGAAATGCTTCAATTGTGGGACGCCTGGCCATCTCAGCAAAGATTGTAGAAAGAAAAAGAAGACTGGTTGTTTTCATTGTGAAGATGCAGGACATTTGGTGAAGGACTGTGTAACACCCCACTCCCGCTATGATCACTCACTAAGGGAATGCCATAGCATCGGTGGAGTATTTTAGTGAATATAGAACAGAAAAATTACAACAAGACAGATATAAATAGTACTTGAAATTTTAAAACATCATCTCATAACAGCGGAAGTAAAACATGTCTGGTTACATCATAAAACCACAATAAAGGTCAAGTACAATATCCATCAAAATAAAGAAGTACATAATCCCACTCTCATACAATAGCCAAACAAAAGAAAAGATAACTGGATAACTGGAGCTTTACATCTATCCAAGCTCCTAAAGACTGGAACAGCAATCCGATCAAGCTCCACTACTGCTAGGATCCACCGTAGGACCTGAGGGTTGGGAAAAAGATAAAAACAACGGGGTCAGACATAAGTCTGAGCGAGTCCTATAACTTTAACAATACAATCGTTAAAGTAACCAGAGAAGACATAAACTGATATACGGTAACATATAGGGATGAATGGCTACCCTAAGCAGTCAACTAAACGAAGATAAAGGATAAAGACGCATCTACCCTCCCTAAGGTAAATTACTAAACTGCACCACACCAGTCGTTCCTAACTTAAAGGTTGATCCCACCCAAGGACTTATAAAATTTACTAATTAGTACCTGCGTACCCCTAGGTGACCAAGTAGGCGCCACGGGGCCCTACAATCCACTAGGTGTACACACTACTTCCCATTCGATCGGCTCCCTAACGTAGATACCCGTGCTGGCCCCACCGTGGGATGTATCATTCCCCAATGTGGCAACCTGATGAAACTAAAGGTGCACGGCTTATATCTACTCGATGCAACAACGGCTTACCTACCAGCCCGGGCCCACTCACGCATATGAAGCCCGTTGGACTTGCGTTGCCACCGCTAACCCGTTTGCCTCTTACAGTCAAGCCCAGTATGCGTGTCCCGTCCTCGACATGGGTCGAGCCCACAAAGATACGTATGGGTTACTGGTTGAAATGGGCCTCCACAAGCTACCCACCTAAGCTTGTCCCTTTTTCTAGTATATCCCACTTAACCCTTTAATCATGTTTTAATTACATGTTCCATTTTGGTTAAGTATTCTAATCGTATTTTCTATTGCCACCCAAGGCAACCACTAGATTTTCACATGCCACCCGAGGCACCCACTTAACCCCTCATGTCCCTCTACATGCTAATGTGGTTAAGTGTTTCTTAATTAATTAATTAAGAACGTAACCTTTGTAAAGACCTCTCACATTAGACTGTCTTTTATGACCGCTGGTTAAGCCGGTTGGGTCCGGGCAGCCTTATGTCATAACAGAGTCTAACCTCGTGTCTTTACATTAATTACGTATTTAGTTTGTGCCTAAGACCTCTCACATTGGGCTAACATTTGTAGCAACTGGTTAAGCCGGTTGGGTCCGGGCAGTTTTACGCTACAACTGAGTCCAACCTCGTGTCTTAGTCAATTAATTACACCTAATTAATCACCCTCATAATTTTATATTAATTATCCCTAATTAATCAAGTTTTCTTAACATGGGTAGACCTAACTTAATAGGTAAATTCCCATGGGGTAGACCTAACTCAATAGGTAAATTCCCAACACATAGTATGGGTACACCTAACCAAATAGGCAAATTCCCATACTATGTTTATTTATTTTGTGTTATGCATAATTATATTAATTTCACACAATCTTATTAACTTATGCATTTAATTACCCCATCGTTCCCACGTAATTTCGTTCATGATATAACACATATAAAAGGTGTCAACTTGCATATGAATGAACATGTTTCAAAGGTGCCATCTTGCATATTAACAAACACATAACTTGCATATGAACTTGCATAACATGTCACATAACTTGCATATAATATGTCACATAACTTACATATTCATTTTGCATAACAAACTTGCATATTAGCTTATAGACTTGCATAATGTGTCATCATGAACTTGCATATTAATAAACATGTAACTTGCATATTTACATACATGTAACTCGCATATTAACAAACATGTAACTTGCATATAAAGAAACATGTAACTTGCATATTTACATACATGTAACTTGCATATTAACAAACATGTAACTTGCATATTAACAAACATGTAACTTGCATATTTACATACATGTAACTTGCATATTAACAAACATGTAACTTGCATATTTACATACATGTAACTTGCATATTAACAAACATGTAACTTGCATATTTACATACATGTAACTTGCATAGCATATTACCATGAACTTGCATAACATGCATATGATTACATAGCCCACAACTTGCATATTTAGCATCATGCAAACATAACATACATCATATTAAACTTGCATAAGCTTACATACTCAACATGCATAAACATAAGATTAATGCTAACATCATATCATATGATTCAAAGCTCATTAACCCACATACAAAACCATAAATCTCATCACATCTCATCTAATTAGTTTACCAAAAGATCATCAAAGTGATAGAAACTCACAACTAGCAACTTTGAACACCAAATGAAGAAGATTAAGATGCTAAGAAGGGATTAGAAGTTGATTAGAGAGTGATTAGTATGCAACCCTCTTCATAAAATTAGTGGAGGCCATGAGAGCTAGCATTTTGCCATAGTTTAGTCACTAGGTTTAATTATGAATGAATTAGGGTAGGTTAGGGTCTTATTTATAGATTAGGCAAGTGTTTTAGGCCATAGGATTAACCCTAGATTCAATCCAAGCCATCAAAGCATGTCTTGGGGAAGAAGTCAAGTGTAGGAACCATCTAGGGCCTTTAGATTAAAGATGGACCATGAGAACCATTCAAATGCAAAATCTGCACTTGAGCGAATCGGCCCACGGGTTGACAGCCAAACACCCTGGATTAACCCCTAGTCGACCCAGCGGGCTCGGGTCGACTTCAAAAATCGGCCGGTTCGGTTATTCCCCTCTCCCAATTCGCTGTTTTGAGCATTTTTGCATATTTATTTATTAAATTTTCAATTATATATATATATATATATCAATATATATATATATATATATCTACACAACCCATTTCACTTAATTAAGTATACTTTAATTTGGGAATTTTCGTGAAACTTCGCAAGGCCATATCTTGGTCATACGGACTCCGATTTTCGAAAACTCGGACTCTATTTCGCGTATTTTTCCGAGACGAACGCAATGGCATAGCCCGTTTCCCTTGATTCCCATTTTAGAATTAAATTCTGCCTCGATTTATGTTATTACAGGTTATTGAAAATACGGGTTGTTACATTCTCCCCTCCTTAAAGGATTTCGTCCCCGAAATCTTCAAGTTAGGAAGAACGTATCCTACCATCCAATCATCCATCTACTCAAAGCATCATCCACGAGCAATCATTGTCCTTACAAGATTCTAAATGCTGGATGGATATATGCAAAAGTGTGTGTATATGTACTTACCTAATGCGAAAATCAGGCGGTTACTGATACAGTAAACCTCCTTAATGCAAACCATGATAGTGCCATGCATCCAATATGTATGCGAAACCCTATTGACACATACAAATTTCTACATGCGTGCACAACCATACACAAAAATGCATCATCCATATGATAACACAGCCATGATACATCCATCAATCTAACTACCACATCCATTTATGCAATATGCAACATGAAGTGACTGAGCCGATCTAGTGCCTAATGTGTGTGTATATGCATCCACGAGCAACCACTAGCAAACAATTGCATCCATATGCATCCATCAACCATAACATGTTTCAAACACATGTTTCAACCATAGGTTTTACCCTATCTAAAGGTCATAGGTATTAGCGAGAGGATATACTAAAGATAAGATAAGTACTAGACAAGCAATAAAGGAGAAGTTAAAAGACATACTCTCAAAAAGAAATGGATACAAAGAACGCATCTTTGCTTCCGTCTCCCAAGTAGCATTGCTTTCGTCATCTCCCCATTGCACTTTAACTAGCTGAACTTCTCTGTTCCTCAACTTCCTAGTTTCTGACCCAAGGATGCGAGTAGGAGCTCGTCGAATCGTCGCATCACGCTCTACCTCTACATCTCTAAGCAAGCTCGGCTCTACCACCTCCGCGGTCTCATGTAAGCACTTCCTCAAATGTGATACATGGAATACATCATGAACACCACTAAGTCTGTCGGGCAACTCCACCCTATATGCCATCCGTCCAATCCTTTCCTTAATAGGAAACGGCCCAACAAATCTCGGTGCTAACTTCCCTACGGACCCAAAGCGAACAACATTTCTCAATGGAGATACTTTGACAAAAACCATGTCCCCAACCTCAAACTCAAGATCCGTCCTTCTCCGATCCGCATAAGATTTCTGTCTATCTTGCGCTGCTTTCATCCTTTTTCGAATTAAATCAATCTTCTCTGAAGTCTCTCTAACCATATCCGGCCCAAGCAAGATCTTATCCGTAGATTCCCACCAACATGTAGGAGATCGACAAGGCCTTCCATAAAGAGCTTCGAAAGGAGCCATACCAATACTGGACTGAAAGCTGTTATTATATGCGAACTCCACCAAAGGAAGATGTTCTTCCCATGTACCTCCAAAATCCAAGATACAAAGCCTCAAAAGATCTTCTAAGATACGGTTCACCCTCTCAGTCTGACCGTCCGTCTGAGGATGATATGCGGTGCTCAAACACAACTGAGTCCCTACCGCCTCTTGCAAACTTCTCCAAAACTCACTAGTGAAAATAGGATCTCGATCACTCACAATGCTGGATGGTACGCCATGCAATCTAACAATCTCTCTAACATAGACTGAAGCAAGCCATGGAGCGGTCCTCTTACTCTTTACGGGTATAAAATGGGCACTCTTGGTAAGTCTGTCTACCACAACCCAAATTCCCGTATTGCCCTTCCTCGATCTCGGTAACCCGTCGATGAAATCCATCGAGACACTATCCCACTTCCACTGTGGAACTTCCAATGGGTGTAGCAACCCACCGGGTTTCCTTTGCTCCACTTTAACTTGTTGGCACACTAAGCATCTAGCCACATACTCGGCCACATCTTTCTTCATACCGGCCCAGAAGAAAACTCTCTTCATGTCTTGGTACATTTTGTCTCCACCGGGATGAATAGTCATTCTTGAACGATGTGCATCATCCAAAATAGCCTTCTTCAAACCCTCATCTTGCGGTACACAAAGTCTACCGTCTCTATGCAACCATCCCTTATCATCTATGGTGTATCTACCCAAATGGCTGGACGACTCCCCTCTTATAAGCTTCTCTACCAACACAACCAACTGTGGGTCGTCTCGCTGAGCCTCGCCAATCCGTCTCAAAAGAGTAGGTCTAACCTCCAAGGATGCCAACAAACCAGGTACAAAATCAACAGAAGGTCTGAAGTCAAACAAAGAAAGAAACTCCAAGCTTCGTCGCTCCACGAACAATGGACTCAAAGATAGCCTTTTTCTACTTAAGGCGTCTGCCACCACGTTACCCTTACCAGGGGTATACGCTATCTCGAAATCATAGGATGCTAAGAACTCCATCCACCTTTGCTGTCTTAAGTTTAAATCCTTCTGAGAGAATAAGTACTTCAATGATTTATGGTCGGTGAACAACTCGAATCTCTCACCAAGAAGATAATGGCGCCAAGACTTAAGTGCGAAAACAATCGCGGCCAACTCTAGATCATGGGTAGGGTAATTCTTCTCATGCACTCTCAATTGTCTCCCTCCATAGGCTATTACCCTTCCCTCCTGCATCAAGACTGCGCCTAATCCTGTTCCACAAGCATCGGTATAAACAACAAACGGCTTACTCCCATCCGGGAGCACTAAAACTGGAGCGGTGGTCAAAGCTCTCTTTAACCGTCGGAAAGCATCATCACAATCTACATCCCACGAGAAAACCAGATTCTTTTTCGTCAAGCGGGTTAATGGGGCTGATATCTTCGCGAAGTCTTTGATGAACTTCCTATAATATCCTGCCAACCCCAAGAAACTTCTTACCTCGGTAGCATTTCTAGGAACTTTCCAATCCTGGATAGATACTATCTTTGCGGGATCCACAGCTATCCCTTCCTTAGAGACCACATGCCCTAAGAATCGCACTTCTCTTCTCCAAAAATGGCATTTAGAGAATTTAGCTTTAAGACTATGCGCTCGAAGAGTCTCCAACACTTCCTTGAGATGTAAGGCATGCTCTTCTTCATTCTTGGAAAAGACCAAGATGTCATCCACAAAAACTACTACAAACTTATTCAGATACTCTCTGAACACTCTACTCATGAGATCAACAAAGTATGCGGGGGCGTTTGTCAACCCAAATGGCATCACTAGCCACTCATAAAAACCATCCGGAGTCCGGAAAGCAGTCTTCTCTATACTGTCCTCCGCCACTCTTAACTGATGAAACCCTGTAGCTAAGTCCATCTGCGAAAATACTGACGCGCCAACCAACTGATCAAAGAGATCATCTATCCTCGGTAATGGGTGTCTATTCTTCTTCGTGAGCTTATTAAGTTCTCTATAATCCACACAAAGTCTGAGGGACCCATCCGCCTTCGTGGCAAACACTACTGGAGCTCCCCACTCCGATATACTTCGCCTTATGAACCCCTTCTCAAGCAACTCCCCTACTTGCTTATGAAGTTCTCTTCTCTCACGAGGAGCCATGTGGCGTACTGGCAAAGACACTGGTTTGGCATTATCCACCAAATAAATTCGGAAATCTATCTCCCGCTTCGGAGGCAAACCCTTTACTTCTTCAAACACATCCGGATATTCCCGGACTACTCTGACAGAACACAAACTCTCGACCGAAGCATCGAGCGATTCAAGATAACTTAGCAAAACAGATTCCATGGGATTGCAAGCGATCTCGAGAGTGTTACCCAAGCGGGTCATGAGCCTGACAACTCTCCTTTCGCAATCAAGAACGGCACCATTACTGGATAACCAGTCCATGCCCAAGATCAACCCATAGCCCGTGAAGCCCAATACAAAAGCATCACATCTAAACTCAACGCTAAGTATAGAAATCTTCAAACCCAAACATATCATAGACAGATATATGGAGCCCCCAATTGGGTTTGAGACAACCAAGGGATCATCAACTAGACTGGTGTCTAAGTGCAGTGACTCAACTAACGATGATGAGATAAAAGAATGCGATGCGCCAGAGTCAAACAAAGTACGAACTGGATGATCAAACAGAAAAACCAGACTTTCAACGGAAATAGTTCTACCTCTCTGCTGAATCGGTGGAACTGAGAGAACCTGAACTTGCCCCCCTGACTGAGGTGGTGCTATAAGAGCTTGCACCTGGCCTCCTGAGGTAGACCCCGTCTTCTGCCCCTTCTTTGGGCAGTTTTTCACAAGATGCCCTGCTTCACCACAATGAAAGCAACCGGTCTTCTTCTTTTTGCGACAATCCTTACTAAGGTGTCCTGGTGTTCCACAATTGAAGCACTTCTTCTTCGTCTTCTTTTTGTCACCATTGCCTTTTCCGCCCTTGCCTTGTTGTTGCTGTTGCGGTTTCTTCTGATCCCCCTTTTTCTCTGGTGCCTTAGAATTCTTATCATCCTCATGCATAAGTGCCATGTAGACAAGCTTCTCAAAAGTGGCCCCCATAGGAATGTGAGTCATAGCTATTCCTTGCAATGGTTCGTTCAAGCCTCTAACGAACCTCAAAGCCTTCTTCTCCGGTGTATTCACCAACTCTATGCCAAACCTTGCTAATTGATTGAATTTGTTGACATATTCTTTCACCGTGAGATTCCCTTGCTTCAAATTCAAGAACTTCTCCATAAACAGATTCTCTTCCGCCCTTGAGAGAAACTTAGCCCCAAACCTTTGCTTAAAATCTGCCCAAGAGTCAACAGGGCGTTCTCCATTAGTGACCTCCCACCAGAATGAGGCCTCTCCCTTCATTAACCAAGCCGCCAACTTGACTTTCTTTCCCTCTTCCACTTCAAAGATATCTAGCAACTCTTCCACTTCCTTAAGCCAATCTCTAGCCTCTACGAAAGTCTCTGAACCAAGAAAAGGTTTTCCTCCTATAGCCTTGAACTCCTTGCAAACCTTAGCAAAATTATCCACTCTAGGCTGAGGAGGAGGAGCGGTTGTCTCTGGTGTAGTAGCATTGGCCGGACCCGCAGCCGCGGCCCTAGCCTCTTGCAACCTCCTATACCATAGTGGTATAACTAAACCCTCCGGGATGTTAAGATCTTCAGCCATGCTGAAACGGAAGAGGAAAGATTCAAAAAGGAGATTCCGAAAGATAAAGATATGGCTATTGGGGATTATGCTTTTCTTTTTCAAAAACTTTTTCTCTTAGAAGACATGCTTTTTAAAAATACTTTCTTCGAAAATACTCTTAGAAAGTAGTTTTTCTCAAAAATTTTATCTGTTCTGGTAACCTTAAGCTCTGATACCACGTGTAACACCCCACTCCCGCTATGATCACTCACTAAGGGAATGCCATAGCATCGGTGGAGTATTTTAGTGAATATAGAACAGAAAAATTACAACAAGACAGATATAAATAGTACTTGAAATTTTAAAACATCATCTCATAACAGCGGAAGTAAAACATGTCTGGTTACATCATAAAACCACAATAAAGGTCAAGTACAATATCCATCAAAATAAAGAAGTACATAATCCCACTCTCATACAATAGCCAAACAAAAGAAAAGATAACTGGATAACTGGAGCTTTACATCTATCCAAGCTCCTAAAGACTGGAACAGCAATCCGATCAAGCTCCACTACTGCTAGGATCCACCGTAGGACCTGAGGGTTGGGAAAAAGATAAAAACAACGGGGTCAGACATAAGTCTGAGCGAGTCCTATAACTTTAACAATACAATCGTTAAAGTAACCAGAGAAGACATAAACTGATATACGGTAACATATAGGGATGAATGGCTACCCTAAGCAGTCAACTAAACGAAGATAAAGGATAAAGACGCATCTACCCTCCCTAAGGTAAATTACTAAACTGCACCACACCAGTCGTTCCTAACTTAAAGGTTGATCCCACCCAAGGACTTATAAAATTTACTAATTAGTACCTGCGTACCCCTAGGTGACCAAGTAGGCGCCACGGGGCCCTACAATCCACTAGGTGTACACACTACTTCCCATTCGATCGGCTCCCTAACGTAGATACCCGTGCTGGCCCCACCGTGGGATGTATCATTCCCCAATGTGGCAACCTGATGAAACTAAAGGTGCACGGCTTATATCTACTCGATGCAACAACGGCTTACCTACCAGCCCGGGCCCACTCACGCATATGAAGCCCGTTGGACTTGCGTTGCCACCGCTAACCCGTTTGCCTCTTACAGTCAAGCCCAGTATGCGTGTCCCGTCCTCGACATGGGTCGAGCCCACAAAGATACGTATGGGTTACTGGTTGAAATGGGCCTCCACAAGCTACCCACCTAAGCTTGTCCCTTTTTCTAGTATATCCCACTTAACCCTTTAATCATGTTTTAATTACATGTTCCATTTTGGTTAAGTATTCTAATCGTATTTTCTATTGCCACCCAAGGCAACCACTAGATTTTCTCATGCCACCCGAGGCACCCACTTAACCCCTCATGTCCCTCTACATGCTAATGTGGTTAAGTGTTTCTTAATTAATTAATTAAGAACGTAACCTTTGTAAAGACCTCTCACATTAGACTGTCTTTTATGACCGCTGGTTAAGCCGGTTGGGTCCGGGCAGCCTTATGTCATAACAGAGTCTAACCTCGTGTCTTTACATTAATTACGTATTTAGTTTGTGCCTAAGACCTCTCACATTGGGCTAACATTTGTAGCAACTGGTTAAGCCGGTTGGGTCCGGGCAGTTTTACGCTACAACTGAGTCCAACCTCGTGTCTTAGTCAATTAATTACACCTAATTAATCACCCTCATAATTTTATATTAATTATCCCTAATTAATCAAGTTTTCTTAACATGGGTAGACCTAACTTAATAGGTAAATTCCCATGGGGTAGACCTAACTCAATAGGTAAATTCCCAACACATAGTATGGGTACACCTAACCAAATAGGCAAATTCCCATACTATGTTTATTTATTTTGTGTTATGCATAATTATATTAATTTCACACAATCTTATTAACTTATGCATTTAATTACCCCATCGTTCCCACGTAATTTCGTTCATGATATAACACATATAAAAGGTGTCAACTTGCATATGAATGAACATGTTTCAAAGGTGCCATCTTGCATATTAACAAACACATAACTTGCATATGAACTTGCATAACATGTCACATAACTTGCATATAATATGTCACATAACTTACATATTCATTTTGCATAACAAACTTGCATATTAGCTTATAGACTTGCATAATGTGTCATCATGAACTTGCATATTAATAAACATGTAACTTGCATATTTACATACATGTAACTCGCATATTAACAAACATGTAACTTGCATATAAAGAAACATGTAACTTGCATATTTACATACATGTAACTTGCATATTAACAAACATGTAACTTGCATATTAACAAACATGTAACTTGCATATTTACATACATGTAACTTGCATATTAACAAACATGTAACTTGCATATTTACATACATGTAACTTGCATATTAACAAACATGTAACTTGCATATTTACATACATGTAACTTGCATAGCATATTACCATGAACTTGCATAACATGCATATGATTACATAGCCCACAACTTGCATATTTAGCATCATGCAAACATAACATACATCATATTAAACTTGCATAAGCTTACATACTCAACATGCATAAACATAAGATTAATGCTAACATCATATCATATGATTCAAAGCTCATTAACCCACATACAAAACCATAAATCTCATCACATCTCATCTAATTAGTTTACCAAAAGATCATCAAAGTGATAGAAACTCACAACTAGCAACTTTGAACACCAAATGAAGAAGATTAAGATGCTAAGAAGGGATTAGAAGTTGATTAGAGAGTGATTAGTATGCAACCCTCTTCATAAAATTAGTGGAGGCCATGAGAGCTAGCATTTTGCCATAGTTTAGTCACTAGGTTTAATTATGAATGAATTAGGGTAGGTTAGGGTCTTATTTATAGATTAGGCAAGTGTTTTAGGCCATAGGATTAACCCTAGATTCAATCCAAGCCATCAAAGCATGTCTTGGGGAAGAAGTCAAGTGTAGGAACCATCTAGGGCCTTTAGATTAAAGATGGACCATGAGAACCATTCAAATGCAAAATCTGCACTTGAGCGAATCGGCCCACGGGTTGACAGCCAAACACCCTGGATTAACCCCTAGTCGACCCAGCGGGCTCGGGTCGACTTCAAAAATCGGCCGGTTCGGTTATTCCCCTCTCCCAATTCGCTGTTTTGAGCATTTTTGCATATTTATTTATTAAATTTTCAATTATATATATATATATATATCAATATATATATATATATATATCTACACAACCCATTTCACTTAATTAAGTATACTTTAATTTGGGAATTTTCGTGAAACTTCGCGAGACCATATCTTGGTCATACGGACTCCGATTTTCGAAAACTCGGACTCTATTTCGCGTATTTTTCCGAGACGAACGCAATGGCATAGCCCGTTTCCCTTGATTCCCATTTTAGAATTAAATTCTGCCTCGATTTATGTTATTACAGGTTATTGAAAATACGGGTTGTTACAGACTGCCCAAAGAAGGGGCAGAGGGCAGGGTCTACCTCGGGAGGACAGGTGCAGGCTCTTATGGCACCAGGGCAGGCAAGGGAGCAAGTTCAGGCTATTGCGGCCCCACCGCTGCAAGAAAGAGGTAGAACAATTTCTGTTGAAAGCTTAGTTTTTCTGTTTGATCATCCTTTCCGTACCTTATTCGATTCTGGTGCATCTCATTCGTTTATCTCTGCATCATTAGTTGAATTACTGTACTTGAACACCAGTTTAGTAGAGGATCCCTTGGTTGTTTCAAATCCAATTGGGGGTTCGGCTCATTTGACCATGATATGTTTGGATTTGAAAATCTCTATACTTAGCATTGAATTTAGATGTGATGCTTATGTATTGGGCTTCACGGGCTATGGGCTAATTTTAGGAATGGATTGGTTATCCAGAAATGGGGCCATTCTTGATTGTGAAAGGAGAGTAGTTAGGCTTGTGACTCGCCTTGGTAATGCTCTCGACATCTTTTGTAGTCCCATAAATTCCGTTATGCTAAGTTATCTTGAATCGGTTGACGCGTCTGTAGAGAATCTGCGAACGGTAGAGGTGGTCCGGGAATATCCGGATGTGTTTGAGGAGGTGAAGGGCTTACCTCCAAAGCGGGAGATAGACTTTCGAATTTATCTTGTGGATAATGCTAAACCCGTATCTTTGCCAGTGCGCCACATGGCTCCTCGTGAAAGGAGGGAACTCAATAAACAAGTGAAGGAGTTGCTTGAGAAGGGGTTCATAAGACGTAGTATATCAGAGTGGGGTGCTCCAGTAGTATTTGCTACAAAGGCGGATGGGTCCCTTAGACTTTGTGTGGACTATAGAGAACTAAACAAGCTTACTAAAAAGAACCGACACCCACTGCCGAGGATTGACGATCTCTTTGATCAGTTAGTTGGCGCCTCAGTGTTTTCGCAGTTGGACTTAGCCACTGGCTTTCATCAACTGAGAGCGGCTGAGGATAGTATAGATAAGACTGCTTTTAGGACTCCTGACGGATTCTATGAATGGCTAGTGATGCCTTTTGGTTTGACAAACGCCCCCGCATATTTTGTTGATTTGATGAGTAGGGTGTTTAGGGAGTACCTTAACAAATTCGTGGTAGTCTTTGTGGATGACATCTTAGTCTTTTCTAAGAATGAAGAAGAGCATGCCCTACATCTTAGGGAAGTGTTGGAAACCCTTCGAGCGCCTAACCTTAAGGCAAAATTTTCTAAGTGTCACTTCTGGAGGAAAGAAGTACGATTCTTAGGGCACGTGGTTTCCAAGGAAGGGATAGCAGTGGATCCCGCAAAGGTGGTGGCCATCCAAGATTGGAAGGTCCCTAAAAATGTAACCGAAGTAAGAAATTTCTTGGGGTTGGCTGGCTATTATAGGAAGTTTATCAAAGACTTCGCAAAAATATTAGCTCCATTAACACGGTTAACGAAGAAGAACCTGGTTTTTACGTGGGACGAAGATTGTGATGATGCGTTCCAACGTTTAAAGAGAGCCTTAACTTCAGCCCGTCTTAGTGCTGCCAGACGGGAATAAACCGTTTACCGTCTATACTGATGCTTGTGGGACGGGACTTGGCGCGGTCCTCATGCAAGAGGGAAGAGTAATAGCCTATGGTGGAAGGCAGTTGTGGGTTCATGAAAAGAATTACCCTACGCATGACCTTGAGTTAGCCGCAATTATTTTCGCGCTTAAGACTTGGCGTCACTATCTTCTTGGTGAGAAATTCGAACTGTTCACTGACCACAAATCATTAAAATACTTATTCTCTCAGAAGGATTTGAATTTAAGGCAGCAACGGTGGATGGAATTCCTAGCCTCCTACGATTTTGAAATAGCATATACCCCGGGCAAGGGTAACGTGGTAGCATACGCCTTAAGTAGGAAAAGGTTTTCCTTGAGTCCGTTGTTTGTTGAACGACGAAGCTTAGAATTCATCTCCATGTTTGACTTTAGACCCTCCGTTGACCTAGTACCTGGTTTGTTAGCATCCTTGGAGGTTAGACCTACACTTCTAGGACGAGTTGGTGAGGCATAGCAAGACGACCCACAGTTGGTTGAGATAGTAGAAAAGCTCAAAGGAGGGGAGTCGTCTAGCCATCTTCGTAGGTATACCCTAGACGATAAGGGTTGGTTACGAAGGGATAATAGACTTTGTGTACCACAAGACGAAGACTTAAGGAAGGCCATTCTTGATGATGCTCATCTCTCAAAGATGACCATTCATCCTGGCGGAGACAAGATGTACAAAGATATGAAGCGGGTTTTCTTTTGGGCCGGTATGAAAAAGGATGTGGCCGAGTACGTCGCTAGATGCTTGGTGTGCCAACGAGTAAAAGCGGAACAAAAGAAACCCGGTGGGTTGCTTCACCCATTGGAAGTTCCACTATGGAAATGGGAAAGCGTCTCAATGGATTTTGTGGATGGATTACCAAGATCAAGGAAGGGTAATACGGGGATTTGGGTTATAGTAGATAGACTTACTAAGAGCGCCCATTTTATTCCCGTGAAATGTAAGAGGACTGCTCCATGGTTGGCTTCTGTATACATTAAAGAGATAGTTCGTTTGCACGGTATTCCTTCTAGTATAGTAAGCGACCGTGATCCCATCTTCACTAGCGAATTTTGGAAGAGTTTACAAGAGGCGGTAGGGACTCAGCTATGTTTGAGCACCGCATATCATCTCAGACGGACGGCCAGACCGAGAGGGTGAATCGTATTCTAGAGGATCTTTTAAGGCTTTGTATCCTAGACTTTGGGGGTACATGGGAAGAGCACCTTCCGTTGGTAGAATTCGCATATAATAATAGCTTTCAGTCTAGTATTGGCATGGCACCTTTCGAAGCTCTTTATGGAAGGCCTTGCCGTTCACCTACATGTTGGTGGGAATCTACTGATAAAATCCTACTTGGGCCCGATATGGTTAGGGAAACCTCGGAGAAGATTGATTTGATTCGAAGGAGGATGAAGGCAGCACAAGATAGGCAGAAATCGTATGCTGATAAGAGGAGGATAGATCTTGAGTTTGACATTGGGGACATGGTTTTTATCAAAGTGTCTCCGTTACGGAATGTTGTTCGCTTTGGGTCCGTTGGGAAATTAGCGCCAAGGTTTGTAGGGCCGTTTCCTATAAAAGACAGCATTGGGAAGATGGCGTATAGGGTGGAGTTGCCTAAGAAACTTAGTGGAGTACACGACGTATTCCATGTATCACATTTGAGGAAGTGTTTGCACAAGACCGCGGAGGTGGTAGAGCCGAGCTTGCTTAAAGAGGTGGAAATAGCGCGTGATGCAACAATTAGACGAGCTTCTACAAGCATTCTTGGGTCGGAGATCAAAAAGTTGAGAAATCGAGAGGTCAGACTAGTTAAAGTGCAATGGGGAGATGATGAGAGCAACGCTACTTGGGAGACAGAACGGAAGATGCGTTCGCTATACCCTTTTCTTTTTGAGGGTATGTCTTTTAATTTCTCCTTTATCGCTTAGCATATCTTATCTCATCTTTAGTATGTCCTCTCATTAGTATCTTTGACCTTTGGTTAGGATAATCCTATGGTTGAAACATGTGTTTGAGACATGTTATGTATGATGGATGCAAAATGGATGCAAGTGGTTGCTAGTGGTTGCTCGTGGATGCATATAAACACACACTTTAGGCACTAGATCGGCTCAGTCACTACATATTACATATTGCATAAATGAATGTATTTAGTATAATGGATGTATAATGGTTGTACCATCATATAGATGCTGCATTCGATTGAATGGATGTGCACGCATATAGAAGTAGTTTGTAAGCAATTAGGATCTTTTGCATACATAATGGATGCATGGCACTATCATGAATTGCATCAAGGAGGTCAACTGAATCAGTGGACCGCCTGATTTTGCAATAGATACGGACATAGACACACACTGTGCATTTAAACGTGAAAGCATTAGAAGTCTATAAGGACAATGGATGCTAGTGTTTGTTGATTGAGTAGATGGTTGATGATAGGATATAAACTTGAAGATTTCGAGGTCGAAATCCCTTAAGGAGGGGAGAATGTAACACCCCGTATTTCTGTTAATACTAATATTCACAAATTAAAAGAATTAATATTGAGAATTTGCACGAAATAGCCTTAAAAAGGCATATAAAAAATTTGAGATATGTGAATTGCCTTAAAAGGCGAAAAATGGGATTAAGACATTAATTGGAAAATTAATGTGTAGAAATGGTCATAAGTTAATTATGGATTAATTTGAATTTATGAATAGGTGCGTGTGTATATATATATATATTTATATATATATGGGCAGTTAATGTAAACATGAATAGAAGTTTATTAATTTGCTGAGTGTTTGCTGAGTCACTTCTGACTCATTGCTAAGTCAATAAGATAAACCCCATCTGGTCTGAATGGCTGCGGTTATTTCTAGGTTAAATCTAATGGCCTAAATGAATCCTAACATCTATAAATAAGTGGGTAGACTCTAACCCTAAATCACTTGAAAAATTGGAGAGCTACCGACATGTCGTTGCCATGGAGTTCAGCGTAGCCGTCACAAACTAAAGAAGAAGAAGGCCTAATCTACAAACTAAATCTACTCAAATCAAATCAAATGCTCTCTCTCTCTTTCTATTTCTCTTCTTTAAAATAGTGAGTATGATGAATCTCACAATATTATTATAAAATAATTTGATTAAGTTATGAATGGATCACAAGAAAGTGATATGAATTGTTATGTATTTGTAAATTATGTTGTGGATCTCTTGTTATGCTATTATGTTATCATATATATGTTGTTATGTTGTAGTGATTATGTTGTAAATAATCCTATGCTATGACATATGTGATTAATCATGCTATGCTATGTTGTAAATCATGTCATGCTATGTTGCAAATTATGATATGCTATGTTGTAAATCTTATACATGTTGTAGATCTCATATTATCACATATGTTGAAATACTTATGTTATATGATAATGATGTCATGTTAAGTTGTGTTGAATCATACAAGTTGTAAAATCATGATGTTAGTATTTATGCGAATTGGATCATGTTTAAAGTTTATGTTTTTTTATAATAGATCTTGATTATGGGAATTTGCCTATTGGGTTAGGTGTACCCATATACATGAATCTACAAATTAATTGGATCTTGAATATGGGAATTTGCCTATTAAGTTAGGTGTACCCATATACATGAATCTACAAATTAATTGGATCTTGAATATGGGAATTTGCCTATTAAGTTAGGTGTACCCATATACATGAATCTATGATTAAATGAATTTTGATTTTTGGGAATTTGCCTATTGAGTTAGGTGTACCCATATAAAACCATATAGTTAATGATGTTGATTCACACATGTCCTATACAAGTTTATGAAATTTGATCAAAATCATATTATGTGAATTATGAATAAGTTGACACCCTTAGATCCATGACAGTATAACCTTATGCAAGTTGTAATGTATGCACGTTTTACCCCTTGTTATGATTTATTTAGTCACATATATATGTTGTTGTTGTGAATATTTTCTTTTATGCTAATCGGGTCTAGCATACATTTTGCGAATAAACGTTCAAACGTGGGGTAGGGGTAATATTAGGAAATTAATAAATTGGGCTGCAAATGATATGATTTTGCATGCCTTAAATGGATGTCCATAATTGAGTCAATTATGGACATTGTTAAATTTGGAATTAATTAATAATTCAAGTAGGGAATTATTAAAATTGGGGAAAGTGGATTATTAATAATAATCAATGCTTAGGACACGAGGTTGGACCCGTTTGTGACGTAAACCTGCCCGGACCCGCCCGGCAAATCCAGTAGTCACAAATGTCGGCCCAATGTGAGAGGTCCTAGGCCCAAACTAAAGCATAACAGTTGTAAAGACACGAGGTTAGACTCTTTTATGGTGTAAGACTGCCCGGACCCGCCCGGCAAATCCAGCTGCCATAAATGCCAGTCTAATGTGAGAGGTCTTTATGAGGTTATGGCCTTAATGAATTAAGAAATACTTAGCCAGATAATCATGTAAGGTGGGACATGGGGGTTAAGTAGGTGCCTTGGGTGGCATGAGGAATCTAGTGGTTGCCTTTAGAGGCATTTGAAATACGATTAGACTTAACCAAATACACATGTAAATGAACATGACTAAGTGGGTTAAGTGGATGGATTAATGGGACAAGCTTAGGTGGAATGCTTGTGGGAAATAATGGGGGCCCATTTCAACCAGTATCCCAAAACGTATCTTTGTGGGCTCGACCCAAGTCGTGGACGGGACGCGCATACTGGGTTTGACTATAAGAGGCCAAAACAGGGAGCGGTGGCAACGCAAGTCCAACGGGTTTCATATGTGTGTGTGGACCCGGGCTGGTAGGTAAGACGTTATTGCATCGTGTAGGTATAAGCTGTGCATCTCCGTTATATCGGGTTGCCACTTTAGGGGAATGATACACCCCACTGTGGGGCCAGCACGGGTATCTACGAGTAGGGAGCCGATCGAAAAATGGAAAGTGGGGTACACCTAGTGGAGATAGGGGCAGGCGGCACCTATGTAGTCAGCTAGGAGTAGGGAGCCATTAAGAAAGTTTCTAAATGAAGCTAAGTGGAATCAATCTTTAGGGTGACTGGTGTGGTGCAGTATAGTGTTTATCCTTTAGTAATTAGGAGCGCCTATAACGTTTCCTTTAGCGATTGTCTATGTCCTTAATCTGCTCTTTCATAGACATTTCCTTGTTTTCCAGCTTATGCCTTAGTCCAGTTATTTTGATAATAGTATTGTAGAATTATCATACTCGTCAGACTTTATGTCTGACCCCCCCCTCTTTTTCATCTTTTTCTCCCTTCAGGTCCTCAGGTTGGGCAAAGTTCCAGTGGAGCCTGATTGGATTGCTTATCTCTTGGAAAGCTTGGACTGCTGAAGTAAAGTCCAGCTTGTTATCTTTCTTTTTAATGGCTATTTATGTAATGGGATTATGTACTTGTTTTATCAAGATAGATATTGTACTTGACTTTGATTATGGTGTTATGATGTAATCAAACATGTTTTGACTTCTGCTGCAATTGAAATAAAGTTTTTAAATTTCCAAGTACTATTTTATATCTGTCTTGTTGAAATTTTACTGTTCTATATTCACCTAAAACCTCCATAGAAGTTAATGCATTCCCTTTGTGAGTGACATTAATGGACGTGGGGTGTTACATTAACTAAACGACATGTTAGAATATTGTTAGTACTAGATGCAGGCTAATAAACTGAATTTTTATGGTAATTATACATGCATATGGGCAAGTGTTTTGGGGAATGGTTGTACACGCATAATGACATGTAATATTACAACCACGCTTATTGGTAAACCTAAACCTACTAGCTTAAACATGATTATTAATAAGCTAAGAGGTCCCTCATTCTACTATTGTATTAGGTTTTGGAGACTCTTAAATCCTAGTTATTTGGGGGCACAAGCTTAGGGGGTTTGGCTTGTTTCAATCTGCTGTTTGAAACCCATATCAGTCATTACCACTGTTAGCTTTTAGTTAGAGTGTCTCACACTAGGTAGAGGCCAGGGAACACTTTATTGAACTGGATAGTAAGAGGTTTACAAGGGGAAGGTGGGTACGCGCGCGTTCTGATAGAGTTATGAGCGTGGATGAGTCCGATTAGGGAAGCTAAGCTGTTGTAACACAAGTAGATATGTCTGTGTTATATAGTTGTTGTGTTAGGGAGTGATACACCTTACTACCTGGGTTGACACAAGGTATTTATGTATTAGGAAGACGATCGCATGGGTAGTAATTAGGGTACCCTTTATCCTTTTATTGTGTAATTGGGGTAACACCTAATCTTGTTATGTAATTAGAGTACGCCTAATCCTGCTGTTAATCCTGCTGTTGTGGTTAAACACCTAATTAGTCATGTTATACCAGTATTGGTGTAGGAATACCTGTTTTAGCATATAAATGTGAAGCAATATTCGTTCATAGTTTATTCCTGTTTATCCTGCTGTTCCGTTTAGTTTATTTGTTACCTTATATGACATTGTACCTTTCTCATCCAGTCTTATTTACCTCTGTTGGAATTTCTATTTTATGCATATTTGAAAATCACTGGAACTCGTCAGACTTCATGTATGACCACTTTTGTTTTCGCTGCTTTCTTCCTTTCTTCCCAGGTCCTCAGAGTGGAAGCACTCACCAGTGAATAGGATTTTCTCTTATAGCTTGGACTTGGATTTCCTGAGATGTACTGTTTCAAATTGCTCTCTATTCTATTATGGCTTGTGGCGAGGGATATGATTTTATGTTATTACACTCTGATGTTTTGTTTTATGAGATGTTTTATGAGACATATTTGAGATACTTAGTTTTGTTGTAATTGGTTTTGATGTAACCTGTTTGAGATTATGTTTTATTTTTAATAATGAAGTTGAAATTTTCTGTTGCTTATTTTATATCTGTCTTGTGAATTTCTGTACTGTTTACCTATTGCACTTCACGAAACTTAATGCATTTTCTTATAAGTGACATTAACAGACGTAGGGTGTCACAATAAAGATGGCATCTTCAACAAGTCTCCCGAAAGGTGAAATTTCAGTACTGCAGTACTCAGTCTGACCCGAGCAATAATGTAAAGATATAAACATTTTGATCAGGATTAACATTCTCATGAAATTAAATCAACTCAAGTGAACTGTTCAAATGAAATGCACAAGTAACTTAAAGGATGTTTGGAATTCTCATCCTCTAGGGACCCGTTAAACTAGATATTATATAATACAGTACTATATAGTATAATATCTATGGTAAATATACTATTAAAAATAACATAAGTAGGATTTCCATTAATTACCCTTACATTGTTGCCGTACAATTTGCATATAACAAATTAGTACGTCAGTGGATAGGGATATGTCGTAACACGACAAGGTTAAATCAAAATCGTAGGAGGCACGATCAAGATAATATGATAAGGCACACAAGGCAATACCCAGAGTAGGAATCCACTAATTGCATGCTTGGACCGGTAATGATGCATAGTTGGAACTGCCGACCACCTCGAAACACACTCCCATAATCAAAGGGAACCCAATCAAATCACAAAGTAATAAAAATGGCATCGAAGAAGTGCATCCGATAGGAGGTGAGACCTCAGTTAATCACAAGCTTCTGTTCTAGTCATTTTAATTATGATTCGAAGATTAAAGCTATCCATCGTTGTTCTCTTACTTCACTCCAGTAGCATTCGCCAAACTAACCTACTTCATTCTGGATTCTCCACCACCTACACAGTTGTTAAACTGGTATCGATATTGATAGAAAGTATGATAATACCGGCTTCCGTCTCTTTTACAACCGAACACTTATTTCACACGGTGGCCATTCATATTCAAAAATCATATTTAAATATCATAAATCAATATAATAACAACATTGATTTATATTTAGATAATTATGTTCAAATATTTCAATGTCATAAATCATAATTCAAATCAATTCATTATTTGATTAAGTTCATAAATCACAAATCATGTCATTATTGGATTAAGTTCATAAATCATAAGTCAATTCATTATTTGATTAGGTTCAAGATTTAGATTTCATTATTACAAAATCATTTTTAGCAAAGTTTCATTTTGATTTCACATTCCTATATTTCAAATTTTATTGTTTCAAAAATCTTTATACTAACAAGTTCGAATTCAATAGTTTGGACTGGAACAAGTTTTATTTTAAATAGTAAAAATAGATTAGAAAATGGTTTAAATTTAAAATAATAGAAGTATATAAACTTAAATTAAATTTAATATAAACATGATTTTATTAGGAATAGTTTATAGTAAAAAACTTATAAATTTATAATAGATAATTAATTTTATGTATTTCATAGTTAGATTTATTATAAATTCAGAATTAAATTTCCATTCAAATCAACTTAAATTTGACTAGTACAGATTTCTAAATTATTAGCTTATAAGTAAATTCATAATTTCTAAAACGTTACTTCAGTTTGGTTCAAGTCTTATGTTCAAAATCCATTTTATTTCATTATATTATTCAAAAAACTTTCAATGTTTAATTATCAAGTTAATTTCTTAAATCAAATTCTTTAATTTCTAAATTTATAATTTTAGCAAATAAAATCTTAGTCGACAAAATCTTCAAATCAAATCAAGTCTTTTCTTTTGCTTATTTTGAACAAATTAAGTCCTAAAATTAAATCCTTTATTAAATTTATTAAATTAAATATTTATATTATATTAAATTTAATTTTTAAATAGTCTTTTAAAGCTAAACAAATATTTTAATTTAATGGGAAAAGCTTCCGCTTCTCTTTAATGGGGACTGGATTTTAGCCCTTCTTTTCTACATTCGTTCCTCAGTCTTCTTCCTTTCTCCCCTTCAATTTTCACCCTTTCTCCCATCCTCTTTCCCTAGTCTGCCTTCAGAATCCAGTTTTCTCTGTTGTGGAGTAGCATTGTTTTTGTTCCCATTCCCAATCTGTGCTTTTACTTTTCTCGTACTATCAGATCCTACCCTCACTCTTCAGATCTTACTTTGCTGACCCGATCTATAAGATCCTACTTGCGGTGGTCCTTTCACCTCCCTCTTACCCTTCTATCGACTTCATTTTGAGCCCATTCGCCACTATCAAATCTGACTTTCCTCCTATATTTTTCGTGTTATCACCGAAAGGCAAAACCCTAGCGCGTTGTGGTTTGATTACATCGACGTGCTAGTGACTTAGCTGACTTTTGTTTAGTTTAAGTTTCTTTGACTTGGTTGGATAGATTGAGTGTGTCTGCTTAGTTGGATATATGTGCTATGTTGTTAGATTTTTGACTTGAGTAAAGTATTACAACATTGTTGTTAACATTATTTCTCGTCAACACCAAAACTAGAATGAACAATGCATATGTTTATAAGTTTGATGTAAGGACAATCCAAAGGTTATTGAAATGCAATTATGAATCAGTGTTCTTTAACTAATTTCACATTTTCTTAGGTGTCCAGACTTTTAGTTAGAAGATTTGTTACCCTTCCCTCAAGGGGTGAGTATCACATTTGCAAGAGTATGAAGTCAAGGACCATCTTGAAGAAAGGTATTTTTTACTAGTCAAATGAAACTGAGACCTTATGCGATGAACACATTTAGACCCTAGATTAAATAATATACATTATGTAGAGAAGAAATAGGCTAATGCCTCGCAATGCTCAGATTCGTTTTCATGCTATTGCGCTTGTTAACTTGTGCGATACTTCTGCATCGAACTTGCCCAGGAAGGCATTGGTTGCATCAGTTATCAAGTTACAAGCTTGTAGCAAGATTCCTTTCGAGGTTGGGCTGCATTAGGCTTATTATGGAAGAGATAACTTACGCATAAATGTTTGAAGAGGGTGAAGCCTTGGTTTTACCCAAAACCTTCCTTCTCATGAAAGAACCGTGATTAATTATTTTATAAGACAGTTTAGTGTTAACTCCCTGTCTTATCATTATGGACACAATATGATTATCAAATCGAGAAAATGCTTAAGTCCCGGACTTCCTCTCTTTATTAATTACATATATATTGAAAGAGTTATAGAAATCCCCAATTCAATTTGAAAATTAGGGTTTGCTTTAGAGAGAAAGAGAGTAAGAATGAGAATTTGGCCTCCAAAATAAGACCCTTGGGTCTTATTTATTGACAAATCGGGGCCCCTTTTGCTGTTGGGCTAGCAGTAGCCCCTGCCGATCGCTTTTTTCCTTTTGGTTCTAGATGTCCAGGCTCTCGTTGCCTCTTCTTCAGATTCTAAAACTTTGCCCATGGCGCTTTGTGGTGCCAGTTCTCACTTTCGGGAGGAGGGTTCTGGTTTGCAGAACTCCTTTTTGATTGCTTGCTCATTCACTTTGTATTGATTCTGAGTTTGCCGGTGCGAATGGCTTCCGAATGTAGGCTTCCGGGTGTGGACTCTTGGTCTTTCCACTAATGCTTTGTGGAACCTGCATTTGTGACCCAAGACAAAGGTACCCGAGTCCGCCACCCATGTCAGTATTGACATTAAGCAGATTAGTGTGGATAGTTTGTCTCTATTTGGGGTTCTGGCTTGTCTTTCGGTAAATTTCACGTAGTGTGTCTTTGCTTTCCAGAGGTTAACTTCCGGTACTCTATTTGTTGATTATTAAAATGACCTCTCGGCGTCCATTTAACTGAGGTTCCAGTTATTTAACTCCCAGCCATTATCGTACTGGTATTAAATCGGTTAATACCGATAGCCCTACCATTCTTCTGGGTCTCGAGTTGTGATGCCCTTTGTTTTCCACTCTACTGGCTCCCCGTTTTCAGATGACTTCTTGTCGGTTATCCTTCATGAGGGAACTTCCCTGTCGGAATTACCCTACCGGTAATCTTTCTTTATTGGGGGTGTCAGTTGTTTGCCCTATCGGATGTCTCTCTTAGGTTATTGATTTTATCCTGTGCTTAACTTTTGCTTGTGTTGAAGATCTCTTTATGCTTGTGCTGGTTTTCTACCCCTTCACCATCAGCTTGTCTTGGAGTCAATCTTGGTAGTAACATTTGCCTTCCCTAATGAAGGGGTGTTTTCGATTTTTCAAGTCTAACTTCTTCCCTGGATTCATTCGCATTTCACCTGCAAGAGCTTCAACAACTAATTTTACCTGTTAGAACTAATTTCGCATGTTAGTTTTTATTTCTATTTGAATATATACTAGATAAGGGGTTGTTCGGGACTAATCATTAGTATTATATCAGACTCATGTCTTTTAAGTTCTATTGGAAAGTACAGGAAAGCGTTTTAGGGGACTTCCTAGCTGCCAACCGTGAATAGGTATTAATATCAGTCCTCGTAATGAAATTTCTGGGGCACCGCTTCTACAGGGATCCTACTTGAACCAACCTTTATTCATGTATTAGCAGATGGAAGGCCAGAAATCATCTTCTGGTGTTAACAGGAATCCTGAGCCCACCTTATTTGGGTATTAAAAGATTAAGGATCAGAAATCCACTTCTGGCATTAATAAAAGTCCTGAACCTACCCTTTTCAAGTATTAAAAGATTAAACACCGGAAGTCCACTTCTGGTATTAATAGAAGTTCCGAACCAACCCTTATTCGGGTATTAAAAGATTGAAGACCGGAAATCCACTTTTGGTATTAATAGAAGTCCTGAACCAACCCTTATTCGGGTATTAAAAGATTGGAGACCAGAAATCCACTTTTGGTATTAATGGAAGTCACAAACCAATCCTTATTCGGGTAATAACAGATTGAAGACCAGAAATGCACTTCTGGTAATGTGTTTCGTTACCTATTTCAGTTTTTATTTATGAAGCAGAGGTTGTACGTGCTTCTTGAGTCACTCTCCGAGCTTATTTTGTCAAAGCAGAGGAAGTATGTGCTTTGTTGGCAAATCTCTAGGTCTATGCGTCCGATGCACTTGGCTAGCTTATCCACAAGCATGGCCCAAGGACTTACCCAAGCTCGCTCTAGGACATGCCTTATCCTGACCATTGTAGGCGATGATAAGGTCTTAGATACTTAATTCGTTGACATGGAATTAAGGCTTACTATTTTGATGCTCTATTTTAACCATCGTAGGCGATGATAGAGGCTTACAATCTACCCCCCTAAGGGGTTCCCTATCCTGACCATCGTAGGCGATGATAGCGGTTTGTGTTCCCTTCTGCGGGTAACACTGAACATAAGTAGTGGTACGACGTGCTCTTCTACGAGCAGAGGAAGACATGCTTAGTTCATAGTAGAGGCAAGGCGTACTCTACTGTGAGCAGAGGAAGAGTGTGCTAATTAGATGCTCCGTTGTGACCGTTTCTGGTATGGATCGAAGGCTTACGCTTTTGATGCTCCAACCTGGCCCTTTCTTACTTGGGCGTGGAGAAAGGCTTACTCACGACCCCCCTCCGGGGAGTGCCTTGCCCTGACCAACTTGGAGATGACAAGGGTTATTACCCATATGAAGTCAGACCCATCTTGGGATACCTTGATCTTTACAGAGGGTTTCCATCCCCTTAGTTGTGTGAATATGTTTTGGAGAAGGTCTTCTTCTACTTATTTATCATTGAGAATTATGGCCTTAAATGTTCCGAGTTCCATGTTCAAGGAATGAGATCACCATTTGGCTTTCACAGTCGATACGTCCCAAGTATGATTTCATGATGGATGACCAAGGGACCCTCCCAATTTTGGCCCAGCGGACCATCTGATGGGTTCTTTGTGTTGGCCATTACCCTTTGTAAGACCAAATCTCCTTTCGTGAAGGTTTTAGTTTTAACCTTTGAGCTGTAATACTTTGTGATTCTCCTTTGGTATTCAGTTGCTTTGATTGTAGCCTTATCTCTTAATCCTTGTATTAGGTCTAAGGATCCCTTCTTTAACTCTTGATTTGGATCAAATGCATAGGCTATCCTTCTATGTGATGGGATTTCAACCTCAATCGGAAGCATGGCTTCACACCCTATGTCAAAGAAAATGGAGTGTGCCCTGTCGCTGTTCTGGCAGAAGTTCTACATGCCTAAAGCACCAAGGGTAATTCTTTGGCTTAATTTATTTTGGCTTAATTTAGTCATTTCTTGAGGATTGTCTTTATGGTTTTGTTTGCAGCTTCAACGACTCCGTTTTCCCTTGGATAGACCACCGAAGATTTTTTTTGATAATTCCACTCTTTTCACAAAATCGAGTGAACTCCTCACTCTCAAATTGTGTTCCATTGTCCAATATGATTTTATAAGGAATCCCAAAGCAAGTAATAATATTCTTTATTACAAATCTCAACACCTTCTTGGATGTAACTATTGGAAAGGGTTCTGATTTTACCCATTTGGTGAAGTAATCAATGGCTACTACGACATACTTGGCTCCACCTTTGGAGATTGGTAAAGGCCTGATTAAATCTATTCCCCATACATCAAACAGCCAAGGGCTTGAGATAGTGGTTAGCTCACTAGGAGAAAGCCGGGGTATTTTAGAGTACCTTTGACACTTCTCACGCATTTTGGCATACTCAATTGCTTGATTAACCATATATGGCCAATAATAACCTTGCCGCATGACCCTCTTAGCTAGCTTAACCCCACTAGAGTGATCTCCGCACAATCCTTCATGTGCTTCTTTTAACAAATTAAGCCCATTCTCGAGGCTTACGCATCTTAGGTAGGGAAGTGAATGCCTTTCTTATAGAGTACCCCTTCCATAATTGTAAGCGTAGGGGCTTGGTGTTTTATCTTCCTTGCGTCTTTTCCGCTAAGGGGTAAGGTTCCGTTCAAAAGGTAATCTACCATAGGAGTCATGCAAATACTCTCATAATGATAATTAATTCTTGGGGAAGGAGGTTCCTCACCAGAAGCTACCTCCTTTTCGATCTCATCTTCCCTTCTCGAAGCTAGGGATCTAGTTAGGACTAACAATTCTTTTCTTACTTCGGGTTCCGCCTGCTCGATGCAGAGTCTTTCTTGGTATCCTACGGAGATTACTTGAGTTTTGGGTGCTCCTTGGGAGCTAGCCAATTTAGCTAGTGAGTCAGCTTGGGTATTCTCCTCTGGGTATTTGGTGTATTGAGAAATCCTTAAATTGGGAAAGCATCTTACATATAGGGCCAATCGTGCGTCCTTGGTTTGATAGGTTTTCTTTATCTGATTTACCATTAGTTGTGAATCACTAAAGATCTCTTTTTGGGGTATCTTTAACTGCAATACTATATTCAACCCTACCATTATTGACTCATATTCAGCCACATTATTAGTAACTAAGAACCCTAACTTCAGTGCATAGTGCAAGCGATGCCCACCAGGGGTAATTATGATGTAACCTGCCACTGCTCCTTATTCATTTGAAGCCTCATCTACAAATAGTCACCATTTAGCCTTTGAGTCATTTTCTTTAGTTGACTGTTCTGTAATGAAGGTTGTGCACTCGTTTTTGAAGTCTGCAAGAGCTTCTCCTTTTATTGTTATTCGAGGTTGGAATTGAATCTCATATTGGGTAAGTTCGATTCCCCATTTTACCAACCTTCCTAAGGTTTCTGGCTTGCTGAAAACTTGCTTAAGCAGAAAACTAGTTAAGACCTTAATAGGATGTGCTTGGAAGTAGACTCTGAGCTTCCGTGTTGTAAGTATTAAGCAATATGCTAGTTTTTCCATTATGGGGTATTGAATTTTTGCATCCTTTAACCTCCTGTTGACATAGTAAATTGGATGTTGAGTCCCGTCACTTTCTCTTATAAGGCCTGAGCTTACCGCATACTCTGAGACGACCATATAGAGGTACAAATTTTCTCCCTTTTTCGGGAAAGGACATAATCGACGGTTTTCCCATGTAATCTTTCAATTCTTGGAAGGCTTTTCTAAATTCTTTACTCCATTCGAAACTCTTCTTTTTCTTTATAACATCAAAGAAGTGGACACACTTGTTAGTGGCTTTAGAAATGAACCTACTAAGGGCTGCTACCTTCCCGTTTAAGATCATGATGTATTTGCTTGTTTTAGGCTCTTCCATATATTTAATGGCTTGAATTTGGTCAGGACTAGCCTCAATGCCATGTTCACTTACCACATGTCCCAGAAACTTTCCTGATTGGACCCCAAAAGAACACTTTTGTGGATTTAACTTCATTTGGTAACTCCTTAAGATGTTGAACATTTCTTCTAGGTCCTTTAGATGGATTTCCACTTTAATGGGCTTCATTAGCATATCATCTACACATACTTCCATGTTACGCTCTATCTGCTCTTGGAACATTCTATTGACCATCCTTTATTATGTTGCATCTGCATTTTTCAATCCGAAAGGCATTACTTTGTAACAAAATGTTCTCCAATCAATGATAAAACTTGTATGCTCCTTGTCGGATTTATGCATGGGAATTTGATTATACCTGGAGTAAGCATCCATTAGATATAGTATCTTATGACCACTTGTTGCATCAACCAACTGGTCTATCCGCGGAAGGCGATAGCAATACTTTGGGAAGGCCTTGCTTAAGTCTGTATAATCAACACACATTCTCCATTTCCTGTTGGACTTCTTTACTAGCACATGATTGGCTAGCCCTTTGGTGTAAAAAACTTCTCAGATGAACCCGTTTGTTTCTAACCTCTTAACTTCTTCCTTTAAAGCCTCTGATCGGTCTCTATTGTGTTGCCTCTTGTTTTGTCGGGCTGGGATTACAGAAGGGTTGATGTTTAGGGAATAGCTCATGGTAGAAGGATTGATTCAGACCATATCTGGGGGTCCAAGCGAAAACGTCCTTGTGGAGATGTAAGAACTGAACTAGGTCACCCCTCAAGGGTTCTGCTAATCATTTCCATATGTTGATGACTTTGGCCTTATCCTCTGAATCGATATTTACTTCTTCCAAATCCTCTATTGGTCTTATCCTTTCAGTGTATCCTATGGAATCCAAGTCTGTGACAATTTTTTCTTCCTCTTCCAAATTTATGTTATTGATTCTCCTCCTTTTTCATCTCCAAGAAGTGTACCTACCATTTGTACATTTGTCAGATTTATTAATTTTTAATTTAGCTTCGAATGTTGGATGTAAGAACCCATCATTCGAGGGTTTAAAAATAGTATAAGAATCAAAATACGAAGAATACTCCCTTTTGTATTTGTCAATCGTTGCGAAGTACAATTTATGGGAACTAAACTTCTCTCCTTGGATGGTTCCCCATCCCTGTTTAGTCAAGAATTTTAGCATAAGATACTTGGAAGAGACAAAACGTCCATTTCTTCCAGAGCAGGTCGACCAAAGAAGGCGTTGTAGTAGGATGATTGATCGATCGCAACAAAGAGATTTTCAAAGGTTCGGTGGAGTGGAGATAAGCCAAGTTGAACCAGGAGATTGATATGTCCTATAGGAGTTGATCCTTTGTTGATGAATCCAATGATTGGCTTATTGCTTGGTTCCAACTTTTTATCATAAATTACCATTTGATCAAAAGCATGCTTGAAGATAACATTGACGGCACCTCCAGTATCAATAAGGATTTTAGAAACAACAGAGAGTCCAGTTTGATCTGCTATCATAAGAGGGTCATTGTGCAGGTGACAGACCCCTTTCTTCATCTCTTCTGGCGAAATCACCATGTTATGCATCTTGAGAGTGCAACGAGCATTTTTTATTGAGGGTTCTTCTTGAATGGAGTATATCCCTTCACGAGCCTCCATTTGGTATCGATTCTTGGCTATCGGGCAATTTCCAGTAGGATGTGGCCCACCATAGATCACATTAATTCTGTTTACTGGTGGGCCTAAGTATAGATGACCTTCCTCCGTAGTGGCTTCTATTGCATTTGCTGAAACTTTCTGTTATCCATTCGTACACTGGCCGGATGTCGATTTGTTCAAAACAAATTCCTTCAGATGACCCTCTCGTATAATCTTCTGAATAATCCCATCCAAAACCTCGCACTTGTCGGTCCTATGTCCATTTGTTTTGCGATACTCACAATACTCTCCACCGGCTTGAGGTTCAAGGCGATTCTTGGCTTTGAACGAGACATGGAGGTTGTCGACCCTTTATTTTGGCACAACATATACAAAAGAAATGGGCTTGCTTAAAGAAACTGCGTTGGAAATGGAATCCTCCCACCTCGGCCTTTTTTAATTTCCATCCAAGCCAAACCTTCCACTTTGAGGCTTTCTACCAAAGCTTGGCTTTCCTCCTTTCCCTCGAGGCCTAAACTTCTTCTTTGAGAAATACAATTCGTCCGTACGGATGACTTTGTCAGCCTAGAAGTGGAAGTCTTGTAAATCTTTACAGCCATGGATGTATAGTTACTTCCAGAAGAGGGTATTCTCAGTTAACCTCGAATGCACGACGATTAGCTTATCATGGTCATTCATGTCCTTTGCCTTAAATGCTTCCATATTGAACCTTTTCAAGTAATCTCCTAGGGATTCTCCTTGCCTCTGCCTGATGTTAGCATTGACTGCGTAGTCAGCTATTAGATCCTTACAAATGCAAAATTGTGCGGAAAAATTGTAGGTAAAATGCTTCCATGAATACATGGTATTTTCTCTGTATTGACAGTACCACTTAGCTGCTGCTCTCTGGAGGGATACTGGAAAGAGTCTGCATCTAACGGCTCCTGAAGCGTTATAGAGTTCCATTTGGCTGTCGAAATCCATTTGATGATCATCAGGGTTAGTTGCTCTGAGATATCTTATGGTTAGAACTTTCACCCTGGAGGTATTACAGTGCTCATGATTTCGTCAGTAAAATGAGCTATTCTTTCGTTGTCATTAGCCCTATCAACTTGGGTTCTCTTCCCTTTGCTTCCCAACAGGTCCTTAACATTTTTTTGGCAATGTCTTTGAGATAAGCCTCCGTGTTGTCATAATCTTTGTAACAACCCGAATTTTTATAAAATGTTATAACATAAATCAAGGCATAATTAAATTTTAAAATCTGAATCAAGGGAAACGGGCTGCGCCATTGCGTTCGTCTCGGAAAAATACGCGAAATAGAGTCCGAGTTTTCGAAAATCGGAGTCCGTATGAAGAAGATATGGATGAACGAAATTAGGCAGAAAAACCGAAAACAAGCCAGAATGCACTGGTGCACTTGTGAAGTGCGCCAGCACAAAAATACACTGGCGCACTTGGGAAGTGCGCCCGTGTCGAGCCAGAAACCTGCACAGCTTTCTGGCTTGACCCTGGCTGGCCTAGTGCACCTGTTTTGGTTCTCTGATCTGTTCTGCTGGCCTATGACGATTTTTGATGGTTTAGATCTAAACTAGGGTTAATCCTATGGCCTAAACTTCTATAAAAAGACCCTAAGACCTAGCCTAAACCCACGCAAATCAATCCTACAACTAGTGTAACACCCCGTATGTTGAATAACTTGCTATAATATAAAACAGGGCAGAATTAAATTTTAAAATCTGAATCAGGGGAAATGGGCTATGCCATTGCGTTCGTCTCGGAAAAATACGCGAAATAGAGTCCGAGTTTTCGAAAATCGGAGTCCATATGACCCAGTTAAGGCCCGAAGAAGTTTTCAGAAATTCAAAACAGATTTAAATATAAAAATTTAAACATTTCAGAAGAGGCGGGAAAATTCCCGCCAGGCTGAGGGAGTCAGCCCAGGGGTCGACATGGGTGTCGACCCCCTCCCTAGGGGTCGACCTAGGGGTCGACCCACCCTGTCGGTCTGTGTGACCTGGGTGCAACCTGAAGTGGGTTTGGGCTAGGGTTGGTGGCTAGTGACGAAATCTGACGGCTCTAATCTAATTTAGGATTAATCTAATGGCCTAAAACACTCAACTAATCTATAAATACACCCTAAGACTACCCTAATTCATACTAAAATTGGAGACAACGTCGTTATGCCGTCAAAATGCAACTAGAAGGAGCCACCAACAAATTAAAGAGGAAGATAGCTTCTCAAATCAATCTCTAATCAACTCTAGCAACTTAATCTTCTTCATAGGAGTGTTAATCAACAAGTGGTGAGTTTCTATAGCCTTAATGATCAATTGTTGGAATGATTATGATAGGATATAATGAGGTTATGGCTATGAATGTGGATCAATGCAAGTTATGTTATCATATGCTATGTGTTATGCAAGTTATGCAAGTCATATGCTATATGTTCATGATGTTATGCAAGTTATGCAAGTCATATGCTATGTGATCATGATGTTATGCAAGTTATGCAAGTCATATGCTATTTGTTCATGATGTTATGCAAGTTATGCAAGTCATATGCTATGTGATCATGATGTTATGCAAGTTATGCAAGTCATATGCTATATGTTCATGATGTTATGCAAGTTATGCAAGTCATATGCTATGTAATCATGATGTTATGCAAGTTAGGCAAATTTAGGGCTATGTGTTCATGATGCTAGTTATGCAAATCGCTATGATAAACATTGATCCATTATGACACCATGTTATGCAAGTTTGGTGTATGATTATATGCAAGTTCATATATGATATGTTATGCAAGTTTGGTGTATGATTATATGCAAGTTTATATATGATATGTTATGCAAGTTTATATATGATATGTTACGCAAGTTTGGTGTATGATTATATGCAAGTTCATATATGATATGTTATGCAAGTTTGGTGTATGATTATATGCAAGTTCATATATGATATGTTATGCAAGTTTGGTGTATGATTATATGCAAGTTCTTATATGATATGTTATGCAAGTTTGGTGTTTGATTATATGCAAGTTCATATATGACATGTTATGCAAGTTTGGTGTTTGAGTATGCAAGTAACATGTGCAAGTTTACACCTTTGAATGATATGCATACATATGCAAGTTAACCCCTTTGTATGTCATACAAAATATGCAAGTTTACCCCTTTGTATGACATAAGTAACTTATGCAAGTTAACCTCTTTATGACATATGTGATTCATGCAAGTTTGGGTTGATTATTTATGCTAGTTGGGTTTGATGCCATGGTCATATATGCATGTTGACACCTTTAAAACCCATGTTGATGCTAATGTTATGCAAGTTGAACCCATTGTATTTGAGATGAATCTTCCCTTTTATGTCATGTTAGCGAATTACGTGGGGAACGATGGGGTTAACATTCATGTTAATAAAATGGAGTGAAGTTGGTATGATTATGCATACCATAAAGTGGATGGACATAATTGAGTCAATTATGTACATCATTAAATTGGAATTAATTAGGGAAAATTAATTCAAAATATGGGGGTGATTAATTAGGTGTAATTAATCGACTAAGACACGAGGTTGGACCCTTTTGTAGCATAAGACTGCCCGGAACCGACCGGCAAATCCAGCGGCTACAAATGATTGGCCCAATGTGAGAGGTCTTAGGCACAAACTAAATACGTGACAAGTGTAAAGACACGAGGTTAGACTCGGTTATGGCGTAAGGCTGCCCGGACCCGACCGGCAAATCCAGCTGCCATAAAAGATAGTCTAATGTGAGAGGTCTTTACAACGGTTACGTTCTTAATCAATTAAGAAACACTTAACCAGATGAGCATGTAGTGGGGCATGAGGGGTTAAGTGGGTGCCTTGGGTGGCATGTGGAGATTAAGTAAGTGCCTTGGGTGGCATGTGGTTGCCTTTGGTGGCAATAGAAAATACGATTAGAATACTTAACCAAAGTGGAACATGTAATTAAACATGATTAAAGGGTTAAGTGGGTGCCTTGGGTGGCATGTGGTTGCCTTGGGTGGCAATAGAAAATACGATTAGAATACTTAACCAAAGTGGAACATGTAATTAAACATGATTAAAGGGTTAAGTGGGTGCCTTGGGTGGCATGTGGAAATCAAGTAAGTGCCTTGGGTGGCATGTGGAAATCTAGTGGGTGCCTTGAGTGGCAATTGAAATATGATTAGATGACTTAACCAAACCTTAAACATGTAACTGGACATGATTATTAGAAAAGGCTTAAGTGGGATGCACTAGACAAGGTGACAAGCTTAGGTGGGTAGCTTGTGGGGGGCCATTTCAACCAGTAACCCATATGTATCTTATTGGGCTCGACCCATGTCGAGGATGGGACACGCGTACTGGGCTTGACTATAAGAGGCCAAAACGGGTTAGCGGTGGCAACGCAAGTCCAACGGGTTTCATATGCGTGTGTGGACCCGGGCTGGTAGGTAAGACGTTGTTGCATCGTGTAGGTATAAGCCGTGCACCATTGATTGTATCGGGTTGCCACTTTGGGGAGTGATACACCCCACTGTGGGGCCAGCACGGGTATCTACGTTAGGGAGCCGATCGAATGGGAGTAGCAGGTACACCTAGTGGAGATAGGGGCAGACGGCACCTATGTAGTCAGCTAGGGGTACAAGAGACTACTATTAAGATTACTAAGTACAAGGTACACCTAGTGGAGATAGGGGCAGACGACACCTATGTAGTCAGCTAGGGGTACACGAAACCACTGGGTAAATCTGTCTAAGTCCTTGGGAGGGATCAACCTTTAAGTAGGAATGACTGGTGTGGTGCAGTTAGAAATTACCCTTGGGTGGGTAGATCTGGGGTGTTGCGGTGTATTATTTATCCTTGGGTGGATAGGCGCGTCTTTACCATTATCTTAGTTCATCCTAAGTCGAGTTGGCTACTTAGTGTAGTCATTTATCCCCAGTCGTACCGTACCAGGTTTATATCATACCCTAATTACTTTAATGATTGTATTGTTAAAGTTATAGGGCTCACTCAGACTTATGTCTGACCCCGTTGTTTTTATCTTTTTCCTAACCCCCAGGTTATCAGAGTGGGCCTAGCACTAGTGGGCTTTGATTCAGATTGCTTTATCTATCTTTTGGAGCTTGGACTCTTGAAGTAAAGCTCGATTATCTTTTCTATTATGGCTATTAGTATGTAGTGGGATTATGTACTTATGTTTTAACGAGATGGATATTTTGTACTTGACTCTTGTTGGTTTTTGACATGTAACCAAACATGTTTACCTTCTGCTGCAATGAAATGGTGTTTTAAATTTCAAGTATTACTTATATCTGTCTGTTGTAATTTTTCTGTTCTATATTCACTTAAAATACTCCACCGAAGTTAAGGCATTCCCTTAGCGAGCGACCTTAGCGGGTGTAGGGTGTTACACGTGGTATCAGAGCTTAAGGTTACCAGAACAGATAAAACTTTTAGAAAAACTATTTTTCTAAGAATATTTTTGAAGGAGTATTTTCAAAAACATGTCTTTTAAGAGAAAAGTTTTTGAAATAAAAGCATAATCCCCAGTAGCCATATATCCTTCCTTCGATTCTCCGTTTTGAATTTCTTCCTCTTTCTTTTTTTTTGAATTTTCCCTCCACGTATAGATGTCTTTTTAAGATATATAAGGACTTCCGTATGAAGGAAGGAAGAACCACTTCAAGGGACTAAGACGTTTGTCGGGCTAAGAAGTTAGTCCAAAGAGGTGGAGGGATTGTTGGTACCTTTAAGATGGACAAGGGAGGAAGGTTCAAATGGCTATTAGGTAAATAAAGGACGAAACCTCATCATGGTGGGAGGTCACGAAAGGAGAATGTGAAGGAGAAGGCTAGTTGTTTTGGAGAAATAGGACACCTTATTAGGATTGTCCAAAGAGGTAAGGACAAAGTACAGGATCTTCTGGAGTGTAGATGTATTCCCTCACGTCTAGTATACCTAATGGGGGTAGGACCATCTAGGTTGAAATTTGGTTCTCTTGATCATCCTGTTCGAACTTTATTCGACTCTGGCGCATCGCATTCGTTTATCTCATCATCATTAGTTGAGTCACTGCACTTAGACACCAGTCTAGTAGATGATCCCTTGGTTGCTTCAAACCCAATTGGGGGCTCCACTTATTTGTCCATGATATGTTTGGGTTTGAAGATTTCTATACTTAGCGTTGAGTTTAGATGTGATGCTTTTGTTTTGGGCTTCACGGGCTATGGGTTGATTTTGGGCATGGACTGGTTATCCAGTAATGGTGCCGTTCTTGATTGCGAAAGGAGAGTTGTCAGGCTCATGACCCGCTTGGGGAACACTCTCGAGATCTCTTGTAATCCCATAGATTATGTTATGCAAAGTTATCTTGAATCGCTTGACGCTTCGGTCGAGAGTTTGCGATCTGTTAGAGTGGTCCGGGAATACTCGGATGTGTTTGAGGAGGTGAAGGGCTTACCTCCGAGGCGGGAGATTGGCTTCCGAATATATCTGGTAAACAATGCTAAACCAGTATCTTTGCCAGTGCACCACATGGCTCCTCGTGAGAGGAGGGAACTCCATAAGCTAGTAGGGGAGTTGCTTGAGAAGGGGTTCATAAGACGAAGTATATCGGAGTGGGGTGCTCCAGTAGTTTTTGCCACGAAGGCGGATGGGTCCCTCAGACTTTGTGTAGACTATAGAGAACTCAACAAGCTCACAAAGAAGAATAGACACCCATTGCCGAGGATTGATGATCTCTTTGATCAGTTGGTTGGCGCCTCAGTGTTTTCGCAGTTGGACTTGGCCACGGGGTTTCATCAGTGGGAGTGGCTGAGGATATTATAGAGAAGACTGCCTTTAGGACTCCGGATGGTTTCTATGAATGGCTTGTGATGCCATTTGGTTTGACGAACGCCCCTGCATACTTGGTTGATTTGGTGAGTAGGGTGTTCAGGGAGTACCTTAATAAGTTCGTGGTGGTCTTTGTGGATGACATCTTAGTCTTTTCTAAGAGTGAAGAAGAGCATGCCCTACATCTTAGGGAAGTGTTGGAGACTCTTCGAGCCCATAGCCTTAAGGCTAAATTCTCTAAATGTCACTTCTGGAGGAAGGAAGTGCGGTTCTTGGGGCACGTGGTCTCCAAGGAAGAGATAGCGGTGGATCCCGCGAAGGTAGTGTCCATCCAAGATTGGAAGGTTCCGAAGAATGCTACCGAGGTGAGGAGTTTCTTGGGGTTGGCTAGCTACTATAGGAAGTTTATCAAGGACTCCGCGAAGATATCAGCCCCATTAACTCGCTTGATGAAGAAGAATCTAGTCCTCGCATGGGACGTAGATTGTGATGATGCATTCCGACGGTTAAAGAGAGCTTTAACCACAGCTCCAGTCTTAGTGTTGCCAGATGGGAGTAAGCCATTTGTTGTTTATACCGATGCTTGTGGGACATGACTGGGCGCAGTCTTAATGCAAGAGGGAAGGGTAATAGCCTATGGGGGAAGGCAGTTGAGAAAGCATGAGAAAAATTACCCTACCCATGATTTAGAGTTGGCCGCTATTGTTTTTGCGCTTAAGATTTGGCGTCATTATCTTCTTGGCGAGAGGTTCGAATTGTTCACTGACCACAAATCATTGAAGTACTTGTTTTCTCAGAAGGATTTGAACTTGAGACAGCAAAGGTGGATGGAGTTCCTAGCATCCTATGATTTCGAGATGGCGTATACCCCTGGCAAGGGTAACGTGGTGGCGGACGCCTTGAGCAGAAAAAGGTTGTCCTTGAGTCCATTGTTTGTGGGACAACGAAGCTTGGAATTTATCTCGATGTTTGATTTTAGACCTTCCGTTGACTTTGTACCCGGTTTGCTAGCATCCTTGGAGGTCAGACCTACTCTTTGGGGACGGATTGGCAAGGCACAGCGGGATGACCCACAGTTGGTTGAGTTGGTAGAGAGGCTCATAAGGGGGGAGTCGTCCAGCCATTTGAGTAGGTACACCCTAGACGTTAGGGGGTGGTTGCGTAGAGACAGTAGACTTTGTGTACCGCAAGATGAGGGTTTGAGGAAGGCTATACTTGAGGATGCGCATCGTTCGAAGATGACCATTCATCCCGGTGGGGACAAGACATACCAAGGCATGAAGCGAGTTTTTCTTTTGGGCCGGTATGAAGAAAGATGTGGCCGAGTATGTCGCTAGATGCTTGGTGTGCCAACAAGTGAAAGCGAAGCAAAAGGAACCAGGTGGGTTACTTCACCCATTGGAAGTTCCACAATAGAAGTGGGATAGCATCTCGATGGATTTTATTGATGGGTTACCGAGATCGAGGAAGGGTAATACGGGAATTTGGGTTGTGGTAGACAGACTTACTAAGAGCGCCCATTTCATACCCGAGAAGAGCAAGGGGACAGCTCCATGGCATATAAAGTGGATTTACCCGAGAGACTTAGTGGGGTACATGACGTATTCCATGTCTCACATTTGAGGAAGTGCTTACATGAGACCGTAGAGGTGGTAGAGCCGAGCTTGCTTAGAGAGGTGGAGGTAGAGCGTGATCCAACTATTCGACGAGCTCCTACCCGCATCCTTGGGTCAGAGATTAGGAAGTTGAGAAACAGAGAGGTTCGACTAGTCAAAGTGCAATGGGGAGAGGATGAGAGCAATGCTACTTGGGAGACAGAAGCGAAGATGCGTTCATTGTACCCATTCCTTTTTGAGGGCATGTCTTTTAACTTCTCCTTTATCGGTTGTCTAGTACTTATCTTATCTTCAGTATGTCCTCTCATTAGTATCTTTGACATTTAGATAGAGTAAACCTATGGTTGAAACATGTGTTTGAGACATGTGTTTGAGACATGTTATGATTGATGGATGCGTGTGGATGCAAGTTTTTGCTAGTGGTTGCTCGTGGATGCATATACACACACTCTAGGCACTAGATCGGCTCAATCACTTCATATTGCATATTGCATATAATTGTGTGTAGGTAGCTGTATTAATGGATGTATAATGGTTGTGCTATCATATGGATGATGCATTTTGGTGAATGATTGTGCACTCATGTAGAAATAGTATGTGTCGATAGGGTTCTTTCGCATACATATTGGATGCATGGCACTATCATGGTTTGCATTAAGGAGGTCAACTGAATCAGTAGACCGCCTAATTTTGCATTAGACAGGGAACATATACACAAACTCTTTGCATATGTTCATACAGCATTAGAAACTTTAAGGACAATGGATGCCAGTGTTTGATAGTTTGAGTAGATGGTTGTTTGGATGGTAGGATACGTTCTCCTTGACTTAGAGATTTCGGGGATGAAATCCTTTAAGTAGAGGAGTATGTAACACCCCGTATGTTGAATAACTTGCTATAATATAAAACAGGGCAGAAGTAAATTTTAAAATCTGAATCAGGGGAAACGGGCGATGCCATTGCGTTCGTCTCGGAAAAATACGCGAAATAGAGTCCGAGTTTTCGAAAATCGGAGTCCGTATGACCCAGTTAAGGCCCGAAGAAGTTTTCAGAAATTCAAAACAGATTTAAATATAAAAATTTAAACATTTCAGAAGAGGCGGGAAAATTCCCGCCAGGCTGAGGGAGTCGGCCCAGGGTTCGACATGGGTGTCGACCCCCTCCCTAGGGGTCGACCCAGGGGTCGACCCCCCCTGTCGGTCTGTGTGACCTGGGTGCAACCTGAAGGGGGTTTGGGCTAGGGTTGGTGGCTAGTGACGAAATCTGACGGCTCTAATCTAATTTAGGGTTAATCTAATGGCCTAAAACACTCAACTAATTTATAAATACACCCTAAGACTACCCTAATTCATACTAAAATTGGAGACAACGTCGTTATGCCGTCAAAATGCAACTAGAAGGAGCCACCAACAAATTAAAGAGGAGATAGCTTCTCAAATCAATCTCTAATCAACTCTAGCAACTTAATCTTCTTTATAGGAGTGTTAATCAACAAGTGGTGAGTTTCTATAGCCTTAATGATCAATTGTTGGAATGATTATGATAGGATATAATGAGGTTATGGCTATGAATGTGGATCAATGCAAGTTATGTTATCATATGCTATGTGTTATGCAAGTTATGCAAGTCATATGCTATATGTTCATGATGTTATGCAAGTTATGTAAGTCATATGCTATGTGATCATGATGTTATGCAAGTTATGCAAGTCATATGCTATATGTTCATGATGTTATGCAAGTTATGCAAGTCATATGCTATGTGATCATGATGTTATGCAAGTTATGCAAGTCATATGCTATATGTTCATGATGTTATGCAAGTTATGCAAGTCATATGCTATGTAATCATGATGTTATGCAAGTTAGGCAAGTTTAGGGCTATGTGTTCATGATGCTAGTTATGCAAATCGCTATGATAAACATTGATCCATTATGACACCATGTTATGCAAGTTTGGTGTATGATTATATGCAAGTTCATATATGATATGTTATGCAAGTTTGGTGTATGATTATATGCAAGTTCATATATGATATGTTATGCAAGTTTGGTGTATGATTATATGCAAGTTCATATATGATATGTTATGCAAGTTTGGTGTATGATTATATGCAAGTTCATATATGATATGTTATGCAAGTTTGGTGTTTGATTATATGCAAGTTCATATATGACATGTTATGCAAGTTTGGTGTTTGAGTATGCAAGTAACATGTGCAAGTTTACACCTTTGAATGATATGCATACTTATGCAAGTTAACCCCTTTGTATGTCATACATACATATGCAAGTTTACCCCTTTGTATGACATAAGTAACTTATGCAAGTTAACCCCTTTATGACATATGTGATTCATGCAAGTTTGGGTTGATTATTTATGCTAGTTGGGTTTGATGCCATGGTCATATATGCATGTTGACACCTTTAAAACCCATGTTGATGCTAATGTTATGCAAGTTGAACCCATTGTATTTGTGATGAATCTTCCCTTTTATGTCATGTTAGCGAATTACGTAGGGAACGATGGGGTTAACATTCATGTTAATAAAATGGAGTGAAGTTGGTATGATTATGCATACCATAAAGTGGATGGACATAATTGAGTCAATTATGTACATCATTAAATTGGAATTAATTAGGGAAAATTATTTCAAAATATGGGGGTGATTAATTAGGTGTAATTAATCGACTAAGACACGAGGTTGGACCCTTTTGTAGCATAAGACTGCCCGGAACCGACCGACAAATCCAGCGGCTACAAATGATTGGCCCAATGTGAGAGGTCTTAGGCACAAACTAAATACGTGACAAGTGTAAAGACACGAGGTTAGACTCGGTTATGGCGTAAGGCTGCCCGGACCCGACCGGCAAATCCAGCTGCCATGAAAGATAGTCTAATGTGAGAGGTCTTTACAACGGTTACATTCTTAATCAATTAAGAAACACTTAACCAGATGAGCATGTAGTGGGGCATGAGGGGTTAAGTGGGTGCCTTGGGTGGCATGTGGAGATTAAGTAAGTGCCTTGGGTGGCATGTGGTTGCCTTGGGTGGAAATAGAAAATACGATTAGAATACTTAACCAAAGTGGAACATGTAATTAAACATGATTAAAGGGTTAAGTGGGTGCCTTAGGTGGCATGTGGTTGCCTTGGGTGGCAATAGAAAATACGATTAGAATACTTAACCAAAGTGGAACATGTAATTAAACATGATTAAAGGGTTAAGTGGGTGCCTTGGGTGGCATGTGATTGCCTTGGGTGGCAATAGAAAATACGATTAGAATACTTAACCAAAGTGGAACATGTAACTAAACATGATTAAAGGATTAAGTGGGTGCCTTGGGTGGCATGTGGAAATCAAGTAAGTGCCTTGGGTGGCATGTGGAAATCTAGTGGGTGCCTTGGGTGGCAATTGAAATATGATTAGATGACTTAACCAAACCTTAAACATGTAAGTGGACATGATTATTAGAAAAGGATTAAGTGGGATGCACTAGATAAGGTGAAAAGCTTAGGTGGGTAGCTTGTGGGGGCCCATTTCAACCAGTAACCCATATGTATCTTATTGGGCTCGACCCATGTCGAGGACGGGACACGCGTACTGGGCTTGACTATAAGAGGCCAAAACGGGTTAGCGGTGGCAACGCAAGTCCAACGGGTTTCATATGCGTGTGTGGACCCGGGCTGGTAGGTAAGACGTTGTTGCATCGTGTAGGTATAAGACGTGCACCATTGATTGTATTGGGTTGCCACTTTGGGGAGTGATACACTCCACTGTGGGGCCAGCACGGGTATCTACGTTAGGGAGCCGATCGAATGGGAGTAGCAGGTACACCTAGTGGAGATAGGGGCAGACGGCACCTATGTAGTCAGCTAGGGGTAAAAGAGACTACTATTAAGATTACTAAGTACAAGGTACACCTAGTGGAGATAGGGGCAGACGGCACCTATGTAGTCAGCTAGGGGTACACGAAACCACTGGGTAAATCTGTCTAAGTCCTTGGGAGGGATCAACCTTTAAGTAGGAATGACTGGTGTGGTGCAGTTAGAAATTACCCTTGGGTGGGTAGATCTGGGGTGGTGCGGTGTATTTTTTATCCTTGGGTGGATAGGCGCGTCTTTACCGTTATCTTAGTTCATCCTAAGTCGAGTTGGCTGCTTAGTGTAGTCATTTATCCCCAGTCGTACCGTACCAGGTTTATATCATACCCTAATTACTTTAATGATTGTATTGTTAAAGTTATAGGGCTCACTCAGACTTATGTTTGACCCCGTTGTTTTTATCTTTTTCCCAACCCCCAGGTTATCAGAGTGGGCCTAGCACTAGTGGGCTTTGATTCAGATTGCTTTATCTATCTTTTGGAGCTTGGACTCTTGAAGTAAAGCTCGATTATGTTTTCTATTATGGCTATTAGTATGTAGTGGGATTATGTACTTTTGTTTTAACGAGATGGATATTTTGTACTTGACTCTTGTTGGTTTTTGACATGTAACCAAACATGTTTACCTTCTGCTGCAATGAAATGGTGTTTTAAATTTCACTTATTACTTATATCTGTCTGTTGTAATTTTTCTGTTCAATATTCACTTAAAATACTCCACCGAAGTTAAGGCATTCCCTTAGCGAGTGACCTTAGCGGGTGTGGGGTGTTACAACTAGGTTATGCCAAAATGCTCCCTAATCATGGCCTCCACCTTCATATCATGGCCTCCATCTTCTTCATGAAAGCTTGAGTGTTCTAAGCTAGTAAAAGAGCCATCTTTCTTCATACAAATCAAAGGAGCTTCTTGTTTCTCAAGACAACTTGGAGCTTTGTTTGATTTGAGGGTATCTAGAGCTTCTACAACATCTCTATCTTGTCCTATTGTGTTCTAGTTCTCATAGCCACGATTTGTATGCCCTATTCTACTCTTAGATTTAAACTATGAACTTAATATGACATGTAGCAAGTTGAAATGAGACTTTTGTGTTATGCTTGTCTTGGATTTCATGCATAGATTCATTCATGACCCTTTTGATCTATGTTTGTGGACCTAATGCTTACCTATCATGAACCTAGTACCACTTATGTTGACTTTTGGGTGGAAAGCTATGAGCTTTATGTGGTGATTGTGCATAAATGCAACATAGAACCCCTCATGACCTTGATATTAACTTACCATGATGCAACCAATATGCTAATCACAAGTTTATCACCCTATTTGCTAAGTTTAATGCCATACATGTGTAGATTGGAATTGGACCTAAGTGCAATATTTGCCTTGAACCTATCATTGTATACATAGATCTATTCATGCCTCTCTTGATCTATGATTTTTGACCTATCATGAACCTAGTACCGTTCATGTTGACCTTTGGGAAAAATGCTATGAAATGGATTATGTCTTATGCACGTTAACAAACCTTAACCCCTCATGTTTCTTAACATGCATATGATGATGATATTGAGCCTATTTGCTAATTATGCTATTATGCATGCTTGTGGCCAAGTCACCCTTATGTTATTATGCATGCTTGTAGCCAAATCACCCTTATGCTATTATGCATGCTTGAGGCCAAAGCACCCATATGCTATTTGATATGTTTGAGGCCAAGTCACCTTTTATTCTATCATACATGTTGAGGCCATATGCTAGTATGTTGAACACCCTTGCCTCAAATATCACCATGTTTAACTTGTGATAGACTTTGCCACCTTATGACCACCTTGTCATATTGTTATGTCCCCTCTTTGATCTATTTGCGTTGATGCGAATTTACGTGCGATGGGAATACGTTATGGGTAGTTGGGCAAACTTAAATAACATGAAAGCATGACTTGAAAATATGACATGAAAGTTTGACATGTGTTTATGCTTGAAAACATGAACGTGGACATGACATGTAGAAAACATGAAAGTGGCCAACTCGAGGTTGGGTTGAGTTTGTAGCATAAATCTACCCGGAACCGACCGGCTTAACTAGTGGCTACAAACAATAGGACCCAATGTGAGTAGTTGGTCACATCACACTTAAAACCCGAGGTTAGACTAGGTTGTGGTGTAAAGCTACCCGGACCCGCCTGGCTTAACTAGTAACCACAACAAAGTCTAATGTGAGAGGTTGGGGTGCATTAAGTTAATTAATGCCACATGGCAGGGTTAAGTCATGGACTACTTGAATACTTAACCAATTAAACACGATGGGTTGGTAGGGTTAAGTCAAGGACTACTTGAATACTTAACCAATTAAACACGATGTATTGATAGGGTTAAGTCATGAACTGCTTAGATACACTTGACCAACTCAATACATGGTTAGGATAGGGTTAACCACACTTAACCCGCTTGAAATCCTAGTTACGAGGTCCTTTTCAGCAGTAACCCACTTGGGAGTATCTGGATACCCTGGACTAGGCTAGGGTGGGGCACGATTACTGGACTGATTGTAAGAGACCAAAAGAGACGGCTGAATGGTGCACCGGTTGTTCAGGCGGACCATGGTCGTGCACATTAAGTCCGGAGTTGAACATGGGCACCAGTAGGTTTAGACTGTGCGTGCTTGAATTGTGTCTGTGGTTTACACCTTAGGGCTGGATACACCCTAGGGTGGACCTTGCACAGTTAACTACATTCCATGATTAAGCCGTATGACACCGATACACGACGAGTTAGGCTTATAGGGAGCCGATCGACTAGACCGTGTAGTTGAACCTTGATTTAGGTCGTCTCATGATGTTGGGCCAAACTTGTGCCAAGGGACCATTTCTTGTTTCTACTTGACATGGATTGGATTACTAGTACTATTGATGCAAAACTTAACCTTGTATATGCGACGCCACACTTGATCTATCTTGTTAACTTTTCACCATGCCAGTTATCATCCTATGTTTCATCTCTGTTTTACATGTCCAGTTAACTTTATTAGTTTTTATACTAATAGTAGGTAGGACTTACCAGTCTTTTTGACTGACCCGTTTTCTTTCGCCTCTTTTCTTCCGTTCCCCCCCAAGGTTCTCAGGGTGGGAATACTAGCACCTAGCTTGGATCTTTAGCTTGCTTACTGGATAGCTCATGTACAGTTTGGACTTGAGCTCGCTATGGCTTTACCACGTCTACTTTGGGGATAGTTTACTTTATGTTATTTCCAGTTTTCAGTTTATGTTTTTCTAGACTTTGTTTTGTTGGGAAAATGATGACTAAGTACTTTGATGTAACTTGACTATGGTTTTGAAATAGTAATTTTATCCGCTGCTTTACTTACTCTGTTTTACTTATATGTTCTGTCTTGTGATATCGTTATGCATGTTTACCTTGTCCAACACCCCTCCAAAGCTAGTTTACTTGCAAGAGTGACCCTGGCGGAGGTGGGGTGTTACATTTGGTATCAGAGCATAAGGTTTACGAGATTGAACAAAAGGCTTTTTAAACTTACCTTTTGAAGAACTATTTTCAAAACCAATTAAGTATTTTCCAAGAAAAGTCTAGTTTATTTTAAAAGGCTATTCCCCAAAAGCCATTAGCACTATCCTTTGTTTCCTCGTTCTCAATCTATCTTTTTCTTCGTTTCAGTATGGCCGATAGTTTTGCCATTCTGAAGGGCGTACCAGTACCTATTTGGTTTAGAAGGTACATGGAGGCAAGGGCAAATGAAGCCGGCCCCGTGAACATTCCTCCTCCTTTCCCCGTGGCTAACATTCCTCCTCCTCCCGTAGCTGAGGTTCCTCCTCCTCCTCCTCCGCATCCACAAGCGGATTTCGCGAAGATTTGCAAGGACTTTTAGGCGATGGGTGGCAAGAATTTTGTTAGGACGGAGACTTTTGTTGAGGCAAGGAACTGGTTGATGGAAACTGAAGACCTCTTTGCTATCTTTGATGTAGGGGATCGTAGGAAAGTTCTGTTGGCGGTATGGTTATTGAAAGAGGAAGCTGCATATTGGTGGGTTGTTACCACCACTACTAGGCCAATTCAGACTTGGGATGACTTTAGGAGAAGGTTTGGACTGAGGTTTCTATCATCGACAGAAGAGAACCTTCAGATGGAGAGGTTCCTGTCACTAAAGAAAGGGGACATGACCGTTAGGGAATACGTGGATAAGTTTAATCAACTTGCTCAATTCGGTCTAGACTTGGTTAACACAGCTCAGAAGAAGGCCCTACACTTTGCTCTAGGATTAAATGAGCCATTGCACGGTTTGGCCATGTCTCATATACCCATGAGGGCGACCTTCGAGAGTTTGGTAAATATGGCCCTACTTTAAGAGGAAGATAAGAGTGGTAAGAAGGAGGTCAAGGATAATGAGTCTCAAGGCAAGAAGGAAGATCCCAAGAAAGGAGACAAGAACAACAAGAAGGGAAACAAGGGCAACAACAACAACAAGGCAAGAGAGACAAGGAAGTGCAACTTCTGTAGGATCACTGGGCACATAGCCAAAGACTGTAAGAAGAAGAAGAGGAAGCTGGGCGTATGCTTTCATTGTGGAGAGTCTAGACACTATAGTAAGGATTGCCTGAAAAAGCAAGGACAAGGGAAAAGGCAAACTCAGCGAGCAGGACCCTCTGGAGGGCAGTTGCAGGCTCTCCTCGCTCTTCCAGCTTTTGATCGAGGTAGTGTTTCTATAGAAAGTCATGCTTACATTTCTGATTTCCCTTTTCGTACCTTATTTGATTCTGGCACATCGCATAGTTTTATTTCTGATCTTGTTGAAAGTTTGCACCTAAGTACTAGTCTAGCTGAAAATCCCGTTAGTGTTTCAAATCCAATTGGGGGTTCCGCCCATCTATCTGTGATTTGTATGGATTTGAAAATCTCTATCTTGAGTGTAGAATTCATGTGTAATGCTTATGTTCTCGGGTTTTCGGGATACGGGTTGATTTTGGGCATGGATTGGTTGTCCAGTTATGGAGCCATTCCTGATTGTGAGCATAGGGTGGAGAGGCTCATGACTCGCCTCGGTAATACCTTAGAAATTTCTTGTAAACCTCTGGATCCCGTCATGTTATGTTATCTTGAATCCCTCGACTCGTCTATTGACAACCTTCAATCTGTGAGGGTGGTCCGAGAATATCCTGATGTTTTTAATGAGGTGAAGGGGTTACCCCTAGAAGCGAGATAGACTTCCGTATTTATCTGGTTGATAATGCCAAGCCAGTTTCATTGCCTGTTAGGCACATGGCCCCGCGAGAAAGAAGAGAGATTAGCAAGCAAATCAAGGAGTTGCTTGAGAAAAATTTCATTAGGCAAAGCATTTCGGAATGGGGTGCTCCGGTGGTATTCGCTACTAAGGCGGATAGTCCATTTCGCTTAAGCATGGGTTATAGAAATCACCCTAGTAAGTACATTTGGCAACGTGGATTGGCATTTGTTTTCAAGAGATAGTTCTTCTGCGTGGAATACCGTATAGTACGTAAACGAGGTCCAGGATTCACTAACGAATTTTGTAAAGCTTGCATGAAACCATGAGCACGCAGTTATGTGGAAGCCAGGTATTTTAGGAAAAGAATAAGTGGAACGAGAGGCAACGGTGAAATGGGTTCTAACTCATATTTTGGAAATAAGAATTAAGAGCTACGAAATTGTGAAGTTAAAAGACGGTCAAGGCACGATAGGATTAAGGTCAAGAAAATGCGGCTTAGAAGATTGAAGACTAGATACGCGCATTATATCTCTTTCTAAGAGTATATCCTTGATCCCTATTATTCTGTAGAGCTTACTCGCATGCTATCTTTTAAGTATATCCTCTCGGTCCTATTCTCAATCTTAGTTCTGTCGCAAACCCCATAAGGAGTATGACTCGCCTGTTTGTGATATATAGTTGGGATAAAGATGTCCGTCAAGTTGACCAAACTATTAGGCTTTATGGGATATGGGTCATAGTTGATAGACTCACGAAGAGCACCCATTTCATTCTAGTAAAGAACAAGAGGACCGCATCAGGTCTAGCATCTGTTTATCTTCGAGAGATAGTGCGATTGCATGGAGTTCCTTCTAGCATAGTTAGCGATTGTTACTCAATCTTCACTAGCCAGTTCGGGAATAGTTTGCAAGAAGCGATGGGTACGCGATTGAATCTAAGTACGGCCTATCACCCACAGACGAATAGCCAGACCGAAAGGGTGAATAGGGTACTAGAAGATCTGTTGAGGCTATGCATCCTTGACTTTGGTGGTACTTGGTAAGATCATCTTCCTCTAGTGGAGTTTGCTTATAATAACAGCTACCAAGCAAGCATAGGGATGGCACCATCCGAAGCTTTGTATGGGAGGCCGTGCAAGTCACCAACATGTTAGTGGGAAACGACGGATAAGCTTATACTTGGGCCCGACATGATAAGGGACACATCCGAGAAAGTTGAGTTGATTCGAAGGCGGCTGAAAACGGCCCAAGACAGACAGAAATCCTATGCAGACAAGTGAAGGACAGACTTAGAGTTTAAAGTTGGAGATATGGTCTTCGTGAAGGTTTCTCCTTTGCGAAATGTGGTTCGTTTTGGAGCAGTTGGAAATCTAGCACCAAGGTTCATTGGACCCTTCCCTATCATCGAGAAGATTGGGCAAATGGCTTATAGGGTGGAATTGCCCGAGAAGCTGGCTGGAGTGCACAATGTCTTTCATGTCTCGCATCTTCGGAAGTGTTTGCACAGATCCGCCGAAGTGGTTGAACCAAGTATTCTTGAAGACATGGAGGTAGAGAAAGAGGCAACCTTGAGGCGAGCTCCAATTCGTATCTTGGGAACGGAGATCAAGAAACTGAGGAATCAAGAAGTCAAGTTATTAAAGGTTCAGTGGAGTGAAGCCGATGAAGATGCAACTTGGGAAACCGAGGAGAAGATGCGTGGGCTTTATCCATTCCTTTTTAAGGGTACATTCTCAATCTCTTTTCCTAGTTAGCATATCTTTCCTTTGCTCTCCATGTTTATCTTGTTATCTCATTAACCTTGTGATGAGAACCTTAGGTAGAAACCCTTTGGATGAAACATGTATTTGAAACATGTTATGCTTGATGTTTGCCAGTGGTTGCAAGTGTTTGCAAGTGGATACTCGTGGATGCATGATACACATTAGGCACTAAGATCGGCTCACACACTTTCATATTGCATATGCATGAGTGCTTATACTTATTCATGGCTGAAACTTGTTATGCTATCACGTGGATGTTGCATATGGATGAATGTTATGTGCACTCATATAGATATTATGAATTATGTTAGGAATTTGCATACATATGGACACATTTCACTAACATACTTTGCATTAAGGAGGTTTACTGAATCAGTGACCGCCTGATTTTCGCATTAGATAAGTACATATACACACACCTTTGCATATGATCATACAGCATTTAGAATCTTTTAAGGACAATGATTACTTGTGGATGATGTTTTGAGTAGATGGATGATGGATGGTAGGATACGTTCTTCCTAACTTGGAGATTTCGGGGACGAAATCCTTTAAGGAGGGGAGAATGTAACAACCCGAATTTTTATAAAATGTTATAACATAAATCAAGGCAGAATTAAATTTTAAATTCTGAATCAAGGGAAACGGGCTGCGCCATTGCGTTCGTTTCGGAAAAATACGCGAAATAGAGTCCGAGTTTTCGAAAATCGGAGTCCATATGAAGAAGATATGGACGAACGAAGTTAGGCAGAAAAACCGAAAACAAGCCAGAATGCACTGGCGCACTTGTGAAGTGCGCCAGCACAAAAATACACTGGCGCACTTGGGAAGTGCGCCCGTGTCGAGCCAGAAACCTGCATAGCTTTCTGGCTTGACCCTGGCTGGCCTGGTGCACCTGTTTTGGTTCTCTGATCTGTTCTGCTGGCCTGTGACAATTTTTGATGGTTTAGATCTAAACTAGGGTTAATCCTATGACCTAAACTTCTATAAAAAGACCCTAAGACCTAGCCTAAACCCACACAAATCAATCCTACAACTAGGTTATGCCAAAATGCTCCCTAATCATGGCCTCCACCTTCATATCATGGCCTCCATCTTCTTCATGAAAGCTTGAGTGTTCTAAGCTAGTAAAAGAGCCATCTTTCTTCATACAAATCAAAGGAGCTTCTTGTTTCTCAAGACAACTTGGAGCTTTGTTTGATTTGAGGGTCCCTAGAGCTTCTACAACGTCTCTATCTTGTCCTATTGTGTTCTAGTTCTCATAGCCACGATTTGTAAGCCCTATTCTACTCTTAGATTTAAACTATGAACTTAATATGACATGTAGCAAGTTGAAATGAGACTTTTGTGTTATGCTTGTCTTGGATTTCATGCATAGATTCATTCATGACCCTTTTGATCTATGTTTGTGGACCTAATGCTTACCTATCATGAACCTAGTACCACTTATGTTGACTTTTGGGTGGAAAGCTATGAGCTTTATGTGGTGATTGTGCATAAATGCAACATAGAACCCCTCATGACCTTGATATTAACTTACCATAATGCAACCTATATGCTAATCACAAGTTTATCACCCTATTTGCTAAGTTAAAAGCCATACATGTGTAGATTGGAATTGGACCTAAGTGCAATATTTGCCTTGAACCTATCATTGTATGCATAGATATATTCATGCCTCTCTTGATCTATGATTGTGGACCTATCATGAACCTAGTACCGTTCATGTTGACCTTTGGGAAAAATGCTATGAAATGGATTATGGCTTATTCATGTTAACAAACCTTAACCCCTCATGTTTCTTAACATGCATATGATGATATTGAGCCTATTTGCTAATTATGCTATTATGCATGCTTGTGGCCAAGTCACCCTTATGTTATTATTCATGCTTGTGGCCAAATCACCCTTATGCTATTTTGCATGCTTGAGGCCAAAGCACCTTTATGCTATTTGATATGTTTGAGGCCAAGTCACCTTATATGCTATCATACACGTTGAGGCCATATGCTAGTATGTTGAACACCCTTGCCTCAAATATCACCATGTTTAACTTGCGATAGACTTTGCCACCTTATGCCCACCTTGTCATATTGTTATGTTCCCTCTTTGATCTATTTGAATTGATGCGAATTTACGTGCGATGGGAATACGTTATGGGTAGTTGGGCAAACTTAAATAACATGAAAGCATGACTTGAAAATATGACATGAAAGTTTGACATGTGTTTATGCTTGAAAACATGAACGTGGACATGACATGTAGAAAACATGAAAGTGGCCAACTCGAGGTTGGGTTGAGTTTGTAGCATAAATCTACCCGGAACCAACCGGCTTAACTAGTGGCTACAAACAATAGGACCCAATGTGAGTAGTTGGTCACATCGCACTTAAAACCCGAGGTTAGACCAGGTTGTGGTGTAAAGTTACCCGGACCCGCCCGGCTTAACTAGTAACCACAACAAAGTCTAATGTGAGAGGTTGGGGTGCATTAAGTTAATTAATGCCACATGGTAGGGTTAAGTCATGGACTACTTGAATACTTAACCAATTAAACACGATGGGTTGGTAGGGTTAAGTCATGGACTGTAACAACCCGTAAAATGCGAGCCAGTTTGAAATTTTTATTTTGGGAATTTTAGCGAATTTTGATTATTTAAAATGAATTATTTTAAATAATATCGACGAGAAATTTATTTTCAATAGAATTCGACGTATATATTTATATACGTCGTCGTTAGAATATAAATATTTATATATAATTATAAATAGGAATTGAAAATGGCGCGGTAGTTCGAAAATTCGATTTCTAATTTCAAATGAATATACAGAATTCAATATAAGTCAGAATTGAACGAAACAAGAAATATTTGAATCTGTATAATTATATCTTTGTAACGAAGTTAACAAACTGGGATTCCATCTTAGAAATGATAAGATATGTCCAGTTTAAAATTAGAAATAGTCGCTGTGGAATTTATATATATTTTTATATATATAAGGCCCTTAAAAATAGCAATTTTGCAAACGACCTCGGATTTCGACGAAACCAGTTTTGTTGGGTCCGTGATGTTAAATTATTGCTAGGTTTCAAATTTCATAATTTTTCGAGTCAATATGTGAGCGTGGCAAAGGAAAACGCGTTTGACCAGTTTCAGTTGATTTTAATCGACTGGAAATTGGCCATTTTTCAAACGGTCTCAGAATTCGATGAAATTAGTTTTGTTAGAACCGTATCGTCAATACGAAGCTAGAAAATATTTTTCTGGAATTTTTAGAGACTGTATGTGGCCCCGGTAAATTGAAATATACGTTTAAAATTCAATATAATGATTTAAATGTGAATTTAAATGAAAACCGATCGAAACGATGGAATTGGCTTACGAAACACATCCCATTGTGTTCGGAATGGGGGTATTACGCTAGGAACGACAGGCGGTGGGTTCGATTTCGAGTTCGTATGGATAAACATGTAACTTCAGATTTAAAAGAATTTATCAATATAAAATATTTTCTATATAAGGCCAAAATTAAAACCTAAAATTCTTTTTCTTGTTAAACCGCCAGGTACCAACGAACGGCTGAAAACCCTCAAATTTTTGCTTCGATTTTCCCCCTAATCGTGGCGAATTAAAAGCTGTTTTCAAAACAAAAATCGAATTACTCAGTTAGATCTTCAAAACTGTGGGGGTCTGATCAAAAACCATTTCGAAAATCATGTGAATCGGAGGCTCAAAACCGCCGGGGTTGAGGCGTCTTCCACCACCAGAGGAGCGATCGAATTGGACTAGGAGGTGGCGGTAGGCGCGGTTCGTCAAGGCAGAGGTCGTGGTGCATTCCGATGGTGGCCTCGATCAACGGTGCGACGGCAATGACGCGCCCTAGAGCTGGAGCTTTCCGCGATGGCGATTCTGAAAGGGGAGGGCGATTTACAGAGGGTAATTAACATAATACTTTGTTTAAACGTGGTTATGCATTCATTAGTTAATTGAATTGATTATGTATAATAACATTGTTTTTGAAAATAAACTTTCACATAGTTTTTAGAAATAAAAATATATGATTTTTATATATATGTAGCTAAGTTAAAATATGGTTTTTATTATAAATATTATTGCAATAAAAAGGTAACTTTTATATAAAATACCATAGGTTAAAATACGATTTTTTTTAAATATAAATTAGCATTGTAGAAATATTACTTTTTATACGAAATAGTTTTAGCTTAAAAACAGGACTTTTATATAAAGAATGTAGATTTAAAAATGTGATTTTCAAAATGAATAGAATTTAGATAAACATGGTTTTAGAGATGAGACTAAGGTAAATAAGATCATATTTTTAAAGTAAGCAAGATCTGATCTTCAAAGTGAACGGGATTTGATTTCTAAAATAAAAAGATTTGGCTTTTAGAAATGAAAAGAATATATTTTTATATATAAAAGATTATGAAATTAGTTTTAAAATAGGATCTTTGTTTATATATGTTGTTTTGAAATGAAAATGAAAATGAAAATGAAATAATACGATTTGTATGTATTTAGATTTGAAATAAAAATACGACCTATAAGTATAAAGATTTCGAAATAAAAATATAATTTTTATATATTGAATAACATAGTAAAAATTCAATTTTTATATATATAGTGGCCTTGGGCAACGAAGGTGACAAAAAGGCGAAACGACGAAGACTCCTGCAAAAGAAGAGTCGAGATGGTTGGATAGCTAAAGGTGAGAATTTCTCACCTTTCAATTTATTTTTCTAGTTATATATATATATACTAGGATGCAGACGGTGCTTAGTAGCACCCGACACAATCGTCCACAGACCATGGACTTGTTTGTTTGATTGATTGGTGATTGATTGCGATATTGGTTTGAATGTGATTTGTGGTATGAAAAATCGAATCGATGAATTGGTTAGGATTAGACGTGCGCCGTTATAAGGCGAAGGAGTAAGGCTAGGTTAGACTCTTACTCCAAATTTTGTGGTTTGCATAACGAAAGTGAATTTGATTGATGTGTGAATGGCGTGGGCCTTCACTAGACCGGGGATAAGGCTAGGCCTTGTCCCGTTTCTAGTATCGTGCCGTTATGCCGCCGAAATTTTCTAAAATATGTTTGAAAAATAAAAAGATCATTTTATTGTATAAATGAATTGAATAGAAATTCATAAGTTAGAATAAAATGTTTTATCGTTAAAAATATAATTTTTAACGTGAAGTGAATAAAATAAAATATTCATTTATAAACCGAACGGTTTGTTTATGTACACCTATTTGAAGGACATTGATTGGGTCGATAAATTTTACACATCGCCCAACTGTACGAATAAAAATCTGTGTTTGATTGTTTGAAACCCCACACGGGTGTTAGGATGAAATTTGAAGTTCACTCATCCTGATTGATTAAATATGTCGATCGATTGATTGACAGGCTGTTATAAGCGTTGAATATCTATATTTGATGCTTATACAGTGTAGTGCACTTTGGTTGATGGTTGATTATTTTCAATGCTATTATATACATGTGTTGTATGAAAATCCATATAATTAATTTTATATGGTAATTGATTGGGCCTCATTCCAGTTTTGAAAAAGAAATATTTGAAATAGAATATTTGAAAATAAAGGAATATATGAAGCCGTGTTGATTAGATTGACGCCATTTTGACGTGAACGATATTTATATCGATTTTAGAAAACGATTTCGAAATGAATTGAATTGAAAACGATTTCGAAATGAATTGAATTGAAAACGATTTCGAAATGAATTGAATTGAAAACGATTTCGAAATGAATTGAATTGAAAACGATTTCGAAATGAATTGAATTGAAAACGAATTCAAAATGAATTGAAAACGATTTCGAAATGAATTGAATTGAAAACGATTTCGAAATGAATTGAATTGAAAACGATTTCGAAATGAATTGAATTGAAAACGATTTCGAAATGAATTGAATTGAAAACGATTTCGAAATGAATTGAATTGAAAACGATTTCGAAATGAAATGAATTGAAAACGATTTCGAAATGAATTGAATTGAAAACGATTTCGAAATGAATTGAATTGAAAACGAATTCAAAATGAATTGAAAACGATTTCGAAATGAATTGAACTGAAAACGATTTCGAAATGAATTGAATTGAAAACAAATTCAAAATGAATTGAAAACGATTTCGAAATGAATTGAATTGAAAACGAATTCAAATTGAATTGAAAACGAATTCAAAATGAATTGAAAACGATTTCGAAATGAATTGAATTGAAAACGAATTCAAAATGAATTGAAAACGAATTCAAAATGAATTGAAAACGATTTCGAAATGAATTGAATTGAAAACGATTTCGAAATGAATTGAATTGAAAACGAATTCAAATGGAATTGAAAGCGAATTGAAATGAATTCAAATTGAATTGAAATTCGAATTGAATAGAAATGAATTTTAAAACGAATTTATAAAGAAGAATTCAATTTTGGCTTTGAATTGAAATAGAAGTTGAAATAGATTTTGAAACGAATTCAAAACTATTTATATAATTCGTTTTGAATAGAAATCGACGAAATATATATTATATATATTATATATATAATATAATGGCCTGAATAGAACGCGCCGCGCCGCGGCAGTTCGCGAATTTCGACCATTTATTTCAAACGGACATTACGGGAGATCCGACCGTCGGATTCTCCTAAAACCGGAACCGTTGGGTTCGTATCGAAAAGAGCTTTCTAAAGAATAATAGAAATTAGAAATCTAACGGTTGGATTTGGAATTATGTCCAAATCAAATTCGAAAAAGGTCGCTGTAAGTGCAGTTCGATGGCCATTGATGGAAATCGACTGTACGGGCCTTGATAAAATTATTAAAAATAGTAATAATTTATGTAAAATCATAAGAAATGATTTGTGAAGATTTGGGATGAAAAACTCCATATTTGAAAAGATAAAAATAGATTTTTATCGAAATGAACTAGTTTTGAACTAGAAATATAATTCTATTTATTTTTAAATAAATAAATTGAATTTGAAAAGGGTTTTGAAAATAACCAAAATTTCCAATGATTGCATTGGAGTGGATTTGAATCGAAATTGTCTTCGGAATATTTCGAAGTTGGAATTTGTGATTATACGGATGTTGTTACGGAAATTTGAAAGATATATATGTATATCGTTATTTCCAATACGACATTTGTTAATCGTAGAATTTGATATTGAATATAAGCCGATATATTTTCTATTCAGAGCTTTATATTGAATATCAAATGTGATTTGGGTTTGTCGTGAATGGTGTCTTCACTAACACTGTTCTTGAACCCAGTTGAGAAAAGATTAAATCTTTTGATTTAGATTTAATGAAGTGTACCAATTAAATAATCTTTAATTGGAATTGAATTGATATTGATTTTTGGGTTTATCGTGAACAGTGTTTTAAATAACACTTGTTCTTTAACCCGATAATTAATGAATGTGATTTGGGTTTGTCGTGAATGGTGTCTTCACTAACACTGTTCTTGAACCCAGTTGAGAAAAGATTAAATCTTTTGATTTAGATTTAATGAAGTGTACCAATTAAATAATATTTAATTGGAATTGAATGGATATTGATTTTTGGGTTTATCGTGAACAGTGTTTTAAATAACACTTGTTCTTTAACCCGATAATTAATGGGATGTGACTTTGGGTTTATCGTGAACCGTGTTTTTAACGACACTGATTCTTTAACCCAGTCACAGATTAAAACTAAGTGGAGTTTTAATGAATCTTTAATTAGATTGAAAAGATCGAGAATGGAGTATCACCAGTTTTGCTCCAGGCGATAGTTAAATCTTTAATTAGATTTGAATGTGAAATTTAGAAACTAACTGTCGGTTAGCTAAGTAGAATGGTTTTCTGGATATTGATCTGATGTTGGTTTCGGCCTTCGGGGTTAATATTTGGGGGATTATTCTCTTGATTAATTTACGGTTAGTGACTAATGAATTGGAATGAGGCGTATGTTGTGTTTGTGTAACACTTATTTAAAATATACGCGAGTTATTCGGAAAGACCGGGTTTATCCCATTCTGGATAACTGATACGACGATAAGTCGAAGATGAAGACGATGGTCGAAGACCGGAGGTCTTCACGTCGTTTGGGTGATAACTGATGATCTTGATTGGGCTGTACACCCAAGAAGATGGAAACAGTTAGTGATCGTCCAGACGTACTTGGAGATCGAAGGATATGCGGGGTACTAGGTGCCTCCGGTTTCGTTCAGACCCAGAACGGACTTGTAAATGGACTGTGTGTCTGACATCGGATTTCATTCTGTGTGACTGATATCGGTTGCATAGGATGGCTTGCCTGTGTGGCATGCTAAGATGCAAATGATCAAGGCTTCTGTTGAAAAGCAAAGTCTTGTGGTTGATGATCAAAGCACGGCCTTTGTGGCGTAGCTTTGTGTAACGTTTTCCTCGCGTGTTTCACACCCGGTATGAACCAAAAACGGGAGACGGACGTCAGGGGGGACATGCGTTTTCTTTCTAGCTAGAAGTGGCGTCAGTGGTTTTACACGCCCTGACGAGTTTGACTTATGTGGTTGTTGCTGTTGCGAGGCGCCTCGGATTGATCGGTCGTTCTCGAACCGATGGAGTCATGTAGTTGGCTCATTTACGCCCCAAAGGGCGGAGAAACGTATTGTTCAGGCATTATAATCCACTCCGTGTGGACCGGCCCTGAGGATCCAGGGGGCAGTTGCGGCTGTTCCTGAGACACGGGCTAGAGCGTCTCGAATCGGTAGAGGATCTTGCCCCTAGCCTCGGTTCATAGACGGAAATCCAATTTCCAAATACGTGACATTTGCGGTTTTAATTGTAATCCTATATATGGCGACATAGTGGGATGGGGCGCTTATGCCGCCTATGATTGATACTTATGATTTGAAGTTGTTTTATACACTTATAATAGTATCAAATGATTTGTTTTAAAACGTATCAAGCATTCTTTGGCTGTTATAAGGGAAAACCCTATCCCCCGGCTTGCGTTGCATTGTGTGATAGGACCTGGGTCTTATAACAGCTTCATCTTTCTTTATTTAGCATTGCGCTGATTGTTTTATGCACTGGTATTCTTGGGAGGAAACCCGTTCCGTGTTATACGGCGTGGTCCCTTGATTTACCTAATGATTTAAAATAAAGATTAACTGTTTTAGTTCTCACACCAGTCACATGACTGACCTGGAGTTTATTGTTTTAACCTAAACTCTGGGTGCCCCTATTTTGACACGGGCAGCTAGTAGTTTCGGTTTTGCAGATTTATATTCACAGGATCCTGGTTTACAGCTGGAATGATATCCGGAAAGCTTTGTATCCGTATATCTCTTCTAGTTGTGTATTGTATTATTTTCCGCTGCTATGTATTTAAATGTAATTTAAATCTCTGATATTTCTGTGTAATATTCATTTATACTCTGTAAATTCTTGTAATCTGATGCATTGTTGTAATATACAGTGAAATGTTCTTTTATGTGTTCTGTTGTGGCTTGTTCTCGAACTATCCGACGCTTTCCTTTACGGGGAAGTTACGGGTCTTCACAGTTGGTATCAGAGCTTTGGTTTACAAAGCTCAGAGAACAAGACACATTAGAACCATACGAAAGAATTCATCAGATATTGGATTAGCAATATCCAATGGGAATGACTCGTTAGAGATAGGATCAGTAGTATCCTAGAACGAGTGTGAAGAGTATATTTTTAAAATGAAAACAAAATTTTGTTTTGAAAATTTAAATCACTTATTCGTATTTGATTATTTAATCATATTGATGTGGACAATCCAGTATATATAGATTTTAAGTATACGTCTGATCCACGTGTATTTGAAATTTTAATATATTGGATAGATATAGCATTACACTCTAGTCGCCCGAAGGTGATATTGATGATAGCGATCGCATCATCAACATTTATGTTCGAGTTTCGAAGGTGTGATTTTCTATATATTTCCTATTGACTGGTGTGAGAACCAAAATTAGATAGGGCCTATGGTTGTGATTTGGCATCAAGAATCTGATTTTTGTATATGTATCAAAATTATGAATTTGAAAACTCTAATTCACTAATTGATTGATGTTTGTGTTGTTTGTTTATTTGTTTGCTAATTTTGAACCATTTAGCCTAATTATATCAAATGTTGAATTGTATTGAAATTTGGTCGCATTTGCTTGCATATACATATTCTTATATTGAACAGGTCATAGCAAGGAGGCTAGAGCAGAGAATAAAATTTGTTTGCCCGACAAATAGGTACATGTTTATTACATAATTTCCTGTTTTGTTTGGGTGATGATGATTTTGTGAGCCTATTGGCTAGCCGCTTGGCTTTTTCTTTTTCTTTTTGAGATCTGAAGGACCGGGGAAGCTATTTGAAATTCCCCGATGCTCCCGGTGCAGGGGAGGTTATGGCGAAATTTTTCGAAAATTTAGGGTGTTAGCCAAATTTTTGAGGTTTTGAAAATTTTCAGAAACTAAAGAGTTGGAGAATAGAAGCCAGATCGAGCGTAGAGTTGAATTATCAAACCACTTTCGACTTTGTTCCTTTTCGGGGACGAAAAGTTTTAAGTGGGGGAGATTGTAACAACCCGTAAAATGCGAGCCAGTTTGAAATTTTTATTTTGGGAATTTTAGCGAATTTTGATTATTTAAAATGAATTATTTTAAATAATATCGACGAGAAATTTATTTTCAATAGAATTCGACGTATATATTTATATACGTCGTCGTTAGAATATAAATATTTATATATAATTATAAATAGGAATTGAAAATGGCGCGGTAGTTCGAAAATTCGATTTCTAATTTCAAATGAATATACAGAATTCAATATAAGTCAGAATTGAACGAAACAAGAAATATTTGAATCTGTATAATTATATCTTTGTAACGAAGTTAACAAACTGGGATTCCATCTTAGAAATGATAAGATATGTCCAGTTTAAAATTAGAAATAGTCGCTGTGGAATTTATATATATTTTTATATATATAAGGCCCTTAAAAATAGCAATTTTGCAAACGACCTCGGATTTCGACGAAACCAGTTTTGTTGGGTCCGTGATGTTAAATTATTGCTAGGTTTCAAATTTCATAATTTTTCGAGTCAATATGTGAGCGTGGCAAAGGAAAACGCGTTTGACCAGTTTCAGTTGATTTTAATCGACTGGAAATTGGCCATTTTTCAAACGGTCTCAGAATTCGATGAAATTAGTTTTGTTAGAACCGTATCGTCAATACGAAGCTAGAAAATATTTTTCTGGAATTTTTAGAGACTGTATGTGGCCCCGGTAAATTGAAATATACGTTTAAAATTCAATATAATGATTTAAATGTGAATTTAAATGAAAACCGATCGAAACGATGGAATTGGCTTACGAAACACATCCCATTGTGTTCGGAATGGGGGTATTACGCTAGGAACGACAGGCGGTGGGTTCGATTTCGAGTTCGTATGGATAAACATGTAACTTCAGATTTAAAAGAATTTATCAATATAAAATATTTTCTATATAAGGCCAAAATTAAAACCTAAAATTCTTTTTCTTGTTAAACCGCCAGGTACCAACGAACGGCTGAAAACCCTCAAATTTTTGCTTCGATTTTCCCCCTAATCGTGGCGAATTAAAAGCTGTTTTCAAAACAAAAATCGAATTACTCAGTTAGATCTTCAAAACTGTGGGGGTCTGATCAAAAACCATTTCGAAAATCATGTGAATCGGAGGCTCAAAACCGCCGGGGTTGAGGCGTCTTCCACCACCAGAGGAGCGATCGAATTGGACTAGGAGGTGGCGGTAGGCGCGGTTCGTCAAGGCAGAGGTCGTGGTGCATTCCGATGGTGGCCTCGATCAACGGTGCGACGGCAATGACGCGCCCTAGAGCTGGAGCTTTCCGCGATGGCGATTCTGAAAGGGGAGGGCGATTTACAGAGGGTAATTAACATAATACTTTGTTTAAACGTGGTTATGCATTCATTAGTTAATTGAATTGATTATGTATAATAACATTGTTTTTGAAAATAAACTTTCACATAGTTTTTAGAAATAAAAATATATGATTTTTATATATATGTAGCTAAGTTAAAATATGGTTTTTATTATAAATATTATTGCAATAAAAAGGTAACTTTTATATAAAATACCATAGGTTAAAATACGATTTTTTTTAAATATAAATTAGCATTGTAGAAATATTACTTTTTATACGAAATAGTTTTAGCTTAAAAACAGGACTTTTATATAAAGAATGTAGATTTAAAAATGTGATTTTCAAAATGAATAGAATTTAGATAAACATGGTTTTAGAGATGAGACTAAGGTAAATAAGATCATATTTTTAAAGTAAGCAAGATCTGATCTTCAAAGTGAACGGGATTTGATTTCTAAAATAAAAAGATTTGGCTTTTAGAAATGAAAAGAATATATTTTTATATATAAAAGATTATGAAATTAGTTTTAAAATAGGATCTTTGTTTATATATGTTGTTTTGAAATGAAAATGAAAATGAAAATGAAATAATACGATTTGTATGTATTTAGATTTGAAATAAAAATACGACCTATAAGTATAAAGATTTCGAAATAAAAATATAATTTTTATATATTGAATAACATAGTAAAAATTCAATTTTTATATATATAGTGGCCTTGGGCAACGAAGGTGACAAAAAGGCGAAACGACGAAGACTCCTGCAAAAGAAGAGTCGAGATGGTTGGATAGCTAAAGGTGAGAATTTCTCACCTTTCAATTTATTTTTCTAGTTATATATATATATACTAGGATGCAGACGGTGCTTAGTAGCACCCGACACAATCGTCCACAGACCATGGACTTGTTTGTTTGATTGATTGGTGATTGATTGCGATATTGGTTTGAATGTGATTTGTGGTATGAAAAATCGAATCGATGAATTGGTTAGGATTAGACGTGCGCCGTTATAAGGCGAAGGAGTAAGGCTAGGTTAGACTCTTACTCCAAATTTTGTGGTTTGCATAACGAAAGTGAATTTGATTGATGTGTGAATGGCGTGGGCCTTCACTAGACCGGGGATAAGGCTAGGCCTTGTCCCGTTTCTAGTATCGTGCCGTTATGCCGCCGAAATTTTCTAAAATATGTTTGAAAAATAAAAAGATCATTTTATTGTATAAATGAATTGAATAGAAATTCATAAGTTAGAATAAAATGTTTTATCGTTAAAAATATAATTTTTAACGTGAAGTGAATAAAATAAAATATTCATTTATAAACCGAACGGTTTGTTTATGTACACCTATTTGAAGGACATTGATTGGGTCGATAAATTTTACACATCGCCCAACTGTACGAATAAAAATCTGTGTTTGATTGTTTGAAACCCCACACGGGTGTTAGGATGAAATTTGAAGTTCACTCATCCTGATTGATTAAATATGTCGATCGATTGATTGACAGGCTGTTATAAGCGTTGAATATCTATATTTGATGCTTATACAGTGTAGTGCACTTTGGTTGATGGTTGATTATTTTCAATGCTATTATATACATGTGTTGTATGAAAATCCATATAATTAATTTTATATGGTAATTGATTGGGCCTCATTCCAGTTTTGAAAAAGAAATATTTGAAATAGAATATTTGAAAATAAAGGAATATATGAAGCCGTGTTGATTAGATTGACGCCATTTTGACGTGAACGATATTTATATCGATTTTAGAAAACGATTTCGAAATGAATTGAATTGAAAACGATTTCGAAATGAATTGAATTGAAAACGATTTCGAAATGAATTGAATTGAAAACGATTTCGAAATGAATTGAATTGAAAACGATTTCGAAATGAATTGAATTGAAAACGAATTCAAAATGAATTGAAAACGATTTCGAAATGAATTGAATTGAAAACGATTTCGAAATGAATTGAATTGAAAACGATTTCGAAATGAATTGAATTGAAAACGATTTCGAAATGAATTGAATTGAAAACGATTTCGAAATGAATTGAATTGAAAACGATTTCGAAATGAAATGAATTGAAAACGATTTCGAAATGAATTGAATTGAAAACGATTTCGAAATGAATTGAATTGAAAACGAATTCAAAATGAATTGAAAACGATTTCGAAATGAATTGAACTGAAAACGATTTCGAAATGAATTGAATTGAAAACAAATTCAAAATGAATTGAAAACGATTTCGAAATGAATTGAATTGAAAACGAATTCAAATTGAATTGAAAACGAATTCAAAATGAATTGAAAACGATTTCGAAATGAATTGAATTGAAAACGAATTCAAAATGAATTGAAAACGAATTCAAAATGAATTGAAAACGATTTCGAAATGAATTGAATTGAAAACGATTTCGAAATGAATTGAATTGAAAACGAATTCAAATGGAATTGAAAGCGAATTGAAATGAATTCAAATTGAATTGAAATTCGAATTGAATAGAAATGAATTTTAAAACGAATTTATAAAGAAGAATTCAATTTTGGCTTTGAATTGAAATAGAAGTTGAAATAGATTTTGAAACGAATTCAAAACTATTTATATAATTCGTTTTGAATAGAAATCGACGAAATATATATTATATATATTATATATATAATATAATGGCCTGAATAGAACGCGCCGCGCCGCGGCAGTTCGCGAATTTCGACCATTTATTTCAAACGGACATTACGGGAGATCCGACCGTCGGATTCTCCTAAAACCGGAACCGTTGGGTTCGTATCGAAAAGAGCTTTCTAAAGAATAATAGAAATTAGAAATCTAACGGTTGGATTTGGAATTATGTCCAAATCAAATTCGAAAAAGGTCGCTGTAAGTGCAGTTCGATGGCCATTGATGGAAATCGACTGTACGGGCCTTGATAAAATTATTAAAAATAGTAATAATTTATGTAAAATCATAAGAAATGATTTGTGAAGATTTGGGATGAAAAACTCCATATTTGAAAAGATAAAAATAGATTTTTATCGAAATGAACTAGTTTTGAACTAGAAATATAATTCTATTTATTTTTAAATAAATAAATTGAATTTGAAAAGGGTTTTGAAAATAACCAAAATTTCCAATGATTGCATTGGAGTGGATTTGAATCGAAATTGTCTTCGGAATATTTCGAAGTTGGAATTTGTGATTATACGGATGTTGTTACGGAAATTTGAAAGATATATATGTATATCGTTATTTCCAATACGACATTTGTTAATCGTAGAATTTGATATTGAATATAAGCCGATATATTTTCTATTCAGAGCTTTATATTGAATATCAAATGTGATTTGGGTTTGTCGTGAATGGTGTCTTCACTAACACTGTTCTTGAACCCAGTTGAGAAAAGATTAAATCTTTTGATTTAGATTTAATGAAGTGTACCAATTAAATAATCTTTAATTGGAATTGAATTGATATTGATTTTTGGGTTTATCGTGAACAGTGTTTTAAATAACACTTGTTCTTTAACCCGATAATTAATGAATGTGATTTGGGTTTGTCGTGAATGGTGTCTTCACTAACACTGTTCTTGAACCCAGTTGAGAAAAGATTAAATCTTTTGATTTAGATTTAATGAAGTGTACCAATTAAATAATATTTAATTGGAATTGAATGGATATTGATTTTTGGGTTTATCGTGAACAGTGTTTTAAATAACACTTGTTCTTTAACCCGATAATTAATGGGATGTGACTTTGGGTTTATCGTGAACCGTGTTTTTAACGACACTGATTCTTTAACCCAGTCACAGATTAAAACTAAGTGGAGTTTTAATGAATCTTTAATTAGATTGAAAAGATCGAGAATGGAGTATCACCAGTTTTGCTCCAGGCGATAGTTAAATCTTTAATTAGATTTGAATGTGAAATTTAGAAACTAACTGTCGGTTAGCTAAGTAGAATGGTTTTCTGGATATTGATCTGATGTTGGTTTCGGCCTTCGGGGTTAATATTTGGGGGATTATTCTCTTGATTAATTTACGGTTAGTGACTAATGAATTGGAATGAGGCGTATGTTGTGTTTGTGTAACACTTATTTAAAATATACGCGAGTTATTCGGAAAGACCGGGTTTATCCCATTCTGGATAACTGATACGACGATAAGTCGAAGATGAAGACGATGGTCGAAGACCGGAGGTCTTCACGTCGTTTGGGTGATAACTGATGATCTTGATTGGGCTGTACACCCAAGAAGATGGAAACAGTTAGTGATCGTCCAGACGTACTTGGAGATCGAAGGATATGCGGGGTACTAGGTGCCTCCGGTTTCGTTCAGACCCAGAACGGACTTGTAAATGGACTGTGTGTCTGACATCGGATTTCATTCTGTGTGACTGATATCGGTTGCATAGGATGGCTTGCCTGTGTGGCATGCTAAGATGCAAATGATCAAGGCTTCTGTTGAAAAGCAAAGTCTTGTGGTTGATGATCAAAGCACGGCCTTTGTGGCGTAGCTTTGTGTAACGTTTTCCTCGCGTGTTTCACACCCGGTATGAACCAAAAACGGGAGACGGACGTCAGGGGGGACATGCGTTTTCTTTCTAGCTAGAAGTGGCGTCAGTGGTTTTACACGCCCTGACGAGTTTGACTTATGTGGTTGTTGCTGTTGCGAGGCGCCTCGGATTGATCGGTCGTTCTCGAACCGATGGAGTCATGTAGTTGGCTCATTTACGCCCCAAAGGGCGGAGAAACGTATTGTTCAGGCATTATAATCCACTCCGTGTGGACCGGCCCTGAGGATCCAGGGGGCAGTTGCGGCTGTTCCTGAGACACGGGCTAGAGCGTCTCGAATCGGTAGAGGATCTTGCCCCTAGCCTCGGTTCATAGACGGAAATCCAATTTCCAAATACGTGACATTTGCGGTTTTAATTGTAATCCTATATATGGCGACATAGTGGGATGGGGCGCTTATGCCGCCTATGATTGATACTTATGATTTGAAGTTGTTTTATACACTTATAATAGTATCAAATGATTTGTTTTAAAACGTATCAAGCATTCTTTGGCTGTTATAAGGGAAAACCCTATCCCCCGGCTTGCGTTGCATTGTGTGATAGGACCTGGGTCTTATAACAGCTTCATCTTTCTTTATTTAGCATTGCGCTGATTGTTTTATGCACTGGTATTCTTGGGAGGAAACCCGTTCCGTGTTATACGGCGTGGTCCCTTGATTTACCTAATGATTTAAAATAAAGATTAACTGTTTTAGTTCTCACACCAGTCACATGACTGACCTGGAGTTTATTGTTTTAACCTAAACTCTGGGTGCCCCTATTTTGACACGGGCAGCTAGTAGTTTCGGTTTTGCAGATTTATATTCACAGGATCCTGGTTTACAGCTGGAATGATATCCGGAAAGCTTTGTATCCGTATATCTCTTCTAGTTGTGTATTGTATTATTTTCCGCTGCTATGTATTTAAATGTAATTTAAATCTCTGATATTTCTGTGTAATATTCATTTATACTCTGTAAATTCTTGTAATCTGATGCATTGTTGTAATATACAGTGAAATGTTCTTTTATGTGTTCTGTTGTGGCTTGTTCTCGAACTATCCGACGCTTTCCTTTACGGGGAAGTTACGGGTCTTCACATGGACTGCTTGAATACTTAACCAATTAAACACGATGTATTGATAGGGTTCAGTCATGAACTGCTTGGATACACTTGACCAACTCAATACATGGTTAGGATAGGGTTAACCACACTTAACCCGCTTGAAATCCTAGTTATGAGGTCCTTTTCAGCAGTAACCCACTTGGGAGTATCTGGATACCCTGGACTAGGCTAGGGTGGGGCATGATTACTGGACTGATTGTAAGAGACCAAAAGAGACGGCTGAGTGGTGCACCGGTTGTTCAAGCGGACCATGTCGTGCACATTAAGTCCGGAGTTGAACATGGGCACTAGTAGGTTTAGACTGTGCGTGCTTGAATTGTGTCTGTGGTTTACACCTTAGGGCTGGATACACCCTAGGGTGGACCTTGCACAGTTAACTACATTCCATGATTAAGCCGTATGACACCGATACACGACGAGTTAGGCTTATAGGGAGCCGATCGACTAGACCGTGTAGTTGAACCTTGATTTAGGTCATCTCATGATGTTGGGCCAAACTTGGGCCAAGGGATCATTTCTTGTTTATACTTGACATGGATTGGATTACTAGTACTATTGGTGCAAAACTTAACCTTGTATATGCGATGCCACACTTGATCTATCTTGTTAACTTTTCACCATGCCAGTTATCATCCT